>CM069922.1:31642687-31769707 GCA_036172225.1 Cryptocoryne crispatula var. balansae
TCTCTTGTTTGTGCAAACACTCTGATTTGATTAGAAAATTAGCAAATCCATATTCATATTTACAATAAGCACCTCGGCTCATCCAAAAAAGTGGTTCATCATGATTTTGATGGTTTAAAAGAGATGCTGCCAATGGAATAATGGTTTAAGCTCTAAATAAGGCCAAATTGGCGTGTTTCCATGCCTCTGCCTTCATCGATGTCGGCTTTGCAAGGAAATGGCATGTAGCATAGCGGAGTGAAATGTAAGAGGAATGTAGCGAAGCCAAAATGAGTTGTAATGGAATGCAGTTGGAGTAAAATAGCGATGGCTGAAAAAGTTATGATGACATCAAGGTGTAGATATAGACACGCTCAACGACCTCGTATATCCGTGAAGACGAATGTCCTCAAGTCTCCTAGTTAACCACCATGTTTCATCAAGTCTTCCTATGTTCGATTGGGTAAAAGATATGCCATTGGCACGCAGAGAAGAATAGCCAACCCCTCCAACGCGGTGGGGAGTCCCCGAAACATGGGTTCGTAGGTTCATCACTCAGCCGTGTACTTACCCGATCTTTGCGGTGTTCCTCTGCATCGTGACGGCCTAAAATTTAAAAAGATATTTGTTTGAAAAAAGTAAAAGAATTACCAATCGAGCACATTCAGTGCTCTTAGATTCATTTAAGTCTTTCCATGAGACAAGATTCAATTCGTAATGGAATGATCTCAAATTCCGAAAGGCAAATGTTAAAGCAATGTCATCGTGAAGACAAATAAAAGCAATGCAAGATATGATCGAATAGATAGGCCCTTGGCGGGACGAATTGACTGCCAACACGATTGGATGAATAGCAAGAAGGGTGTTGCAAAGTGGGTCACAAGGTGGGGAGCGTAGAATAAAAGATTTGAAGTGTAGCACAAGGTGATTACCGAACATAGTGGGATTAACAGTGACACGGTGGGATATTAGAAAGGTTGGTGGGGACTAGAGAACACGGTGGGATTAGAAAACACAGTGGGGATTAGAAAACATGATGGGATTCGTAATGATCGGAATTAGGGATAAAAGATTTAGAGACTAAGGTGAGAAGGTGGAAGATTTTGAAAGAATATATGCAATGATCATGAAATATGCAATGCAACCAATACTATATGATGCATGCCGGGCTCAAGAAAACAAAAAACAAAAAACTTGTCTAACAATTAGTTGAAGATATAGATTGTCTATGCAGGTCAGATACCCATTCAGAACCATCAGTCTCCTCACTACACAATTTTGTCTTATCCGCGAGCATAAAGAAATGACCCGACCGTCGTGGATTTTAATGAAGGGGATCTCTCGTCCTGGTCTTCTTTGCATCTATCACGGCCTTCAACATCAATGCATAAAATAAATAAGTAATGCACCTAACATTTGCTAAGAAAGGAAAATATGACAATGTAAAGGGGAGTTTGCGTTGTGATGACATGCACATTCTCACAAAGAGTATTCTATGGCTGTCCTAATGAGGACACAGACATGAAAAGTTTCCTCGGCAAAGTAGAGGCCGAGGTAAAGATGACACCTCCTCCTGAGAATCCTCAGGGGAGGGAAGTGGCGAGCATCACTCGCAAAAAGGTTTCTCGCAAAATTAAGGCCGAGGTTATGGGTGACACCTCCTCCTAAGAATCCTCAGGGGAGGGAAGTGGCGAGCTTCGCCTTTTTGTGAAGTTCTCCTCATTTATTCTTCGTAAAATGCCTCGAAACACTCAGAAAAAGAAGATTAGAATGCCAATATACGGCTAATATCCCCTTGCAAGTTGCAAGTATGTCTTGACCTTTGTCAAGGGATGTAAAGTTTTCCAATTCTCGAAACACTTAAAAGGAAGAGATTAGAACAACAATGCGGCTTATCCCTCCTTGCAAGTTGCAAGATGCCTTGACCTTTGTCAAGGGGTGTAAAGTTTTTCTTATGCCTAAAACACTTAGAAGGAAGAGATTAGAACAACAATGCGGCTTATCCTCCTTGCAAGTTGCGTATGCCTTGACCTTTGTCAAGTGGGTAATAGCCATCTTAAGGGTGAAAAAAAAGTAGCAAATATACAATGAATGTAAAGACAAGAATTCAAACAGAGCATGGTTAATTTTTTTTGAAAATTTTGTTGGAATTTGAAAATGAAGTTTTCTTCTTCTTCTTCTGTTTGAAAAGATTCAATTTTTCTGGGATTTTTGAAAATATTATTTTTTTGAGTTTTTGAAAATATTTAGTTTTTTTTGGAGTTTTTGAAAATATTCAACTTTTTGAGAGTCTTTTTTGAAAATATTTTTTCGGGGAGAGAAAAATCAAAGATATTGACACAAGTTCTCATCACTTGGTTGTTTTTCTAGGTTCGTTGGTAGACACCATGTGCAAAATGGGGTTCCTCGCTCAATCTTTCCAACCTTCAACCTTTGATCGGCTAGAGTTTAGCTTTGATTTGGTTGATTCACCCACACCTTGGGGGTAAGAATGAAGAATTGAGGGAAAGTCCTTGATAGGCTTTGGAGATGTCGAGAGGGATTTCTCTACTCACACCCAATTGCCCGCTGGGTTCGGCCTCTTCGGGTCTTTTCTTCTTTATCGACAAACCTATTTTTGTGGCACACATTCGGACGTGTGCTTTGACCTCGTGGGGTCATTGCCCATCTTTTGGTGCCTTTTTTCATTTTTCGCATTTTTGGGTACTCATTCGAGACAGTGCCCATATTTGTTTAAACTCGTGGGGTTCATCGCCCATCTTTTGGCACCCTTTTTATTCGAGAAGTTGGACCTTCCGAGACGGCCTCCTACTAGGCGGCGGATGCTTTCGATACTCTCCCCGTCTAGTCCCTTTGCCTATCTTGGACCGAACGTAAGAGAATATGGCGAGGGTTTTCCTTCCATCTCTAAGCCTTGCCTAGCTTCTCTCGGGTGTCAAGACATCCGGATTCTGGGATCGGGACGCGTTGTTGTAGACACGCAAATTTGGCTCAGGTGAAGAGTTCAAATTCTTGTTTTCATAAGGAATATTTAAAGCACATCGTGTTTTCCGGACAGATCGAGTTTTGGCACATTCCGAAAGTGGGTCCATCAAGCGACCAGACCGGCCGAATGCCCCAAGAATAGGGCACCTGGCGCCCTGTATACAGGGCACCTGGCGCCCTGTATATAGGGCACCAGGCGCCCTATAAACAGGGCACCAGGCGCCCTGTATACAGGGCGCCTGGAACCAAATCCGATCGATTTGACAGGCTGATTTGACCCCCCGCAGTGACTTGTCTTGTCGATCTGACATATCTCATGATGCTAGCGCCCCATATACAGGGCGCTATGCCACATGGCACTGTTTTTCGAAAATGGCCAAAGTGCCCTCTTTTGGGCTATAAATAGAGCCTCATTTGGAACTTAGGAGAGGTTCCAACTCCGTGCCACCCTAGAGATCATCCAACACTACGATTCCAAGCCACATTCACCCTCCAAAAGCCTCCAAACCGATCCAAAATCTTCCACCAAAAACCCCAAAACCCTCTGTTTCTGTCACCCAGAAATATGATTTTTCTCCAACTTTGAGAGCTTCTACCCGTCTCTCCTCTTATATCCAGCACCCAAACCCTCTTCCATGGGCTTCATTTGAGTATTGTCTACAAGGAGGAGCCCCTACTTCGTCCTGGAAGCCTCCCGGCCTCCCGGAGCAGCGCCGCGAAGAGGAGAAGAAAATCTGTTCGGGCCTGGACTTAGTGCCCTCGTATACCGGGCACTTTGACTTGGTCAACGCTCCCTATAAAGGGGGCTCCTTCTTCTGGCGCCCTATATACAGGGCACCAGGAAGGACAGAAGCTTGTTTTCGTTATTTTTAGATTCCGATCGTCCGTTTAATCGAGTTTTGTCTCCCTTTTTCGCTTTTGCATCGATCATCAAGTTATTTAGCACGTCTTAGAGCATCTTTGCATCTCATATACGTTTAAAACCTACCAAAAATAGGGGTTGGGATTTCGTCCCAATCCGGTTAGTCTTTTCCCATTTGCATGTTTGAATCTAAATTCGAGCTCGATGCTATGCTTTCGTTAGAACTAATGAAACCTTCACTTGTCTACATGTTTTCTTATGGACATTCTTAGGTAGATCCGATCGAGGCGGAGCTTCAACCGGATTGAAGGCAAGGGATTCACTAAGCTCTCTTCTTTCGGCCGGCCGAGAGAGGAGAAGTCGGAACTCAACAATCTCCCGCTTCCGGAGGTACGACGGTCATCTTTCTATTTCATTTTCTTTCATCCCATCATACTTTGGAGCCTTTGGTTCCTGGCGACCACACACAAAACACACCACCCACCCACCGACGAACACCGAGGCCGGGCGTAAGGGGGTTCCGGGGGGGGGAGATCCGCGGATGTCCCGTTCCGGGTGCTTACACCTTTTGGCGACCACGGTGGGAGCGACTTTGCTTTAGTGAAATCCCACTTTATTTTCCTAAGAATGTCCATCTGAAAATCATGTTTACTTTCATTTCCATGTGAGTCATTTCCATTTCCTTACATTGTTGCTTGTTTACGTTGCTTACTTTTCTTCGAAGCATCATCTTGTCTCTTCCAAGTTTACTTGCTCTCCGTTTATCTTTTAAAAAGCATATCCATCTGATTTCCAGCTTTGATAATCAACTTATTTCACCTTAGTAGTTTAGATATCATCTTCTTTGCTAAGTCTAGTTCTCCTTTAAATCTTTCAAAGCATGCTTAGTTAAATTAGTTCTTTCTTCCATCCTAGCTTAATTTTATATCATTGCCTTTTTCACTTGCTTCCTACAAACATCTCATTAATCATTGTATGCTTTTATTTTCTTCTTGGTTGCTTCTTATTCCTTGAAATTTCACTTGCATTTAGTTTGCACGGAGCTTCGGGTCCGCCCGTCTCCTTAGGACATCCGAGAAGGGAGGCTCTCTCCTCCCAAAGCCCCACACATCCAAACACCCCTCTTGGTGGTTGCCAACTCCTCCTCCGGGGACTCCCTCTCAAGGACCGGGTAGCTTCCATCAAGGCCTCCATAAGTCCCAGACGTGAAGGATTCCCTCTTCAATGATCGGGCTGGTTGTACCACTTTATCCCAAAACCCGAATACCTATTACCCATCGTTGTGAAAAGAGTGACAACCTTAGATTGCTCGGTGTTGTGAGAGCATAGGGTCCTACCCATTTATTTGAGTGGACAATATTTCTCTTAACAAGCCATTAATTTGAGATTGAAACAAAAAAATTGCGTTAATCATTCCAAGTCTTTGCTATTACTTGTTTGCAAGCAAAAACCTGAAAACTAAACAAAAATCCCAAAATCACCTGAAAAGAACCAAAACAAAAAAATTTACTTGAGGTTAATTTGCTTGACAACTTGCTTGTCCAAACAAAAGAAAATCAAAACAAAAGAGGTCAAAAATCAAAACCAAAAAATTCTTGAACTTTTATTTGCCAACCTTCTTTTTCTGTCGTCTTTATGAACTTGAGGTCAGGTCGAGTTATCTAATGGCGGATCAAAGATGCGAGCAACTGCAATTGGAATACGACCAGCCTTACTTCTACCCTGATGCCGTATGTGCCGTCAACGAACCTGAAGTTCTCCCTGAACCTAGTCAAACTTCTCCTCGACCCAATCCAAATTCACTTTGGGAGGCATTCTCTCATGCCGACCCTACCCAACTCCAGGCTATCAAAGCCATTCTCAAGGGCAAGTCCCCCACCGACCACATTCCTACCGAATGTGGCCTTCATATCTCTACTCCTCGGTCAGTGGCACACCAACCCAATGTGCCCACTCATGGCCATTCCCATACCGGGCTCCTAGCCCCAATTTCCCCTCATCCGGTGGCTAATCTAGATCACCCCCATACGAATGTGGTCGTCCCTTCTAGACCACCAGTTTATTCTTCTAATCATCTCAACCCTACTCCCCCTTTGGTACATCCCCCAATCTACCCTTCTCATCCGGTCACTTCGGCCCACCAAATCCCGATCCCGCGGCACCAAGCACCCTCTTCTCCTCCTCCTCTTGGGGAACCTTCTCGTCGATCCGGCTATGATCAATAAAATCAATCGCATGGACGAACAATATAGAGAACTCCGACGTTTGATCGACGCCAAGGCAGCCCCCGAAATTTCTCTTCCTTTTCTCCCTACTTTTCATCTACCTCCCTCTGAGATGCCGGTATACCGTCGCTACAACGAAACCGGTAATCCCTTCATTCATGTTAAAGACTTTCTCTATGAGTCGCAATGTGGCGTAACGATCCGAGGGCCCTGGCTTTTCTTTCCGAAGATCATTGGAGGGCTCAGCTTTAGAATGGTTTTACTCACTTGACCCTTCAGATGCAAGTAACTTTGAAGTCGTCAAGGCCAAATTTTTGCAAAGATATCAAGATAGGGTCGGACCAACTTATTCCATCACCGACCTCATGGCTGAAAGGATGAAGAATGATGAAGAGTTTATCGTGTATGCTGATAGGTGGAGAGCAATGGCGTAAAGATTGACAAATGCACCGTCCGAATCGGAACAAGTTAAGATGATCATCACCAACGCCACTCCCGCTTTAAAAATGTATTGGCATTACATCACCCCGCCACGATGAGCGAACTCTATGAGAGAGTGCGGTATATCCAAACACAGCTCCGAGACTCTCCCATTATGAACCTTTTCGACCCTAGGCCCCGAGTCACCAAAAAAACAACCACCACCACCGGGCCCGTGACTGAAGGCGTGCTAACCAATGAACACGTCAATATCCTAGGGCACCCGCCCATCAACCACCAACAGCAAGACAGGAATCCCCAGTATAGAGACCCACGCCAAATCCAACCGGCACCGCGCCCCCAGAGCCAACCCCAACCTTTCCGCCACCAAGCGCCGAACCAATACCCCCAACAACCAATACAGACACCAGTCCCCCAGCAACCCCGGCAGTTGGCCGTACAGACCTTTGCACCTCAACCTCCCCGCCAGCCGACCACCTACAACCAGGCACCTCCCCCCGGCACCTATGTACCACGAAGAGTAGGGCCTAGGAGAAATAATTACCCGCCATTACCATACTCTCTCGTAGATATTTTTAACGCTCTTATGGCGGCAGGGCAGATCTCATTGCCGAGAGAAAAGTTGGAGTGGCCATAGAATGCCAACACGGACAAGTACTGCTTGTACCACAGATTCCCAGTGGCATACGGTGGAGAACGCTTTCGGTTTAAAGATTACATCCATGACCTCCACGAGCAAGGGAGCATTGACCGGGGCCAAATGGGCGAATACATCAAAGCGGTGAAAAACCAACCCTGCCAGCGGCAGCGAAAGCACCCGCTCGACAACAACAACGGGAACCCGGCACGGGAATTATTCGAGAACCCGCTACGCGCGCACGCACCAGCAACGGCACCGAGAAAACCGAGAGGGTTAACCCTATCTTAACCTCCACTGATGAACCCCGCGATAGAGGTCAAAATTGGCAAATAGAGGGACCTCGTTCCTTCATAAACACCAACCCTCCAACCCACGGTAACCGAACCGTTCACTCCATACCCCGAGTTATCCCCGCCAGAAGAAGCCAACCGCCGATTATCCGCACGCCACCACAACCAACCATAACACCACCAGCCATACAACTCCAACCGGGTAGGACCTTGATCCGCCCAGTCGAGCCCCCACAAATACCACCGCCACTAGGACCCATCATTGTACCACCTCGTGCAACCATGCCACCACAATCCACTCGTACCCCTACAACTCGGACCATCATCACTACACCCCTGCCTAGGCCTCCTATCATCCGACCTAACCCTCCGTCTATCTCCACTACACCAACCATAACTCCCCAGCTCGCCACGGTGCTTAGAAGCGGGCGTATGTTCCAAAGAATTTTTCCCCAGGCCGGTCAACCAGGACGACCGCAAGAAGAAGAAGAAGAACACCCGGAAGAGCCAGTACCAGGAACATCTTATGATTTGCTGAAGCACCTGGATAAAACCCCTGCGCGAATTTCCATTCTGGAGCTAATTAAAAGGTCCAAAGCTCATCAAGAAGTGCTTCAACAATATCTGCAAAGAGTGATGGTCAATGAAACTCTCCCCCGGAAAAGATTACATCAGTTTTAACCCCGAGAAGTGAACATCCTGCTCTCATTTTCACTAATGAAGAATTGGCCGAACCAGAAACAAGAAAATATGCACTATGTATCACTATCAGTATCAACAGAACAGATATTGAGTCTTGTCTAGTTGACACCGGTGCATCTATTAATGTCTTGCCACCAGAAACACTACAGTTGTGTGGAATCCCAGAAGAAGATATTCGGCCATCGCAAATCACCGTGACAAAGATACGATAATTCCAAGAGGCCCGCCCATGGCATGGTCACACTTGAAGTCAAACTCGGACCCCGGGTTGTTACCGTCGACTTCCATGTTTTGGATATGGATCCAACTTACAAAGCCATCCCGGGGAAGGCCTTACCTCGGAAGCATTAGAGGCCGTAGCTTCAACCAATCATCAGTGCATCAAATTTCCCTTCAAGGGACAAGTTGTCAAAGTAGTGAGTATGCCCGTGGATTGCTTGGTTACTCTCCCCCCTGGCTTGCCGAATCAACCAGGATTTACAATCCTTGATCTACCAAGGGATAAGAGACAGTCCTAGGCAAGTTTGGAGAAAGAAGAAAGATAACGCCAAAACCCTTGGGTGGCGTATGATGGAGAGTCCGGGATATCAAGAAGGCCGAGGACCGGGGAAAGAACCGCAAGGCATCACGAGAACCCATTCGGCTAGTGAAGACGACATCAAGGAATGGGGTAGGGTATGATGGGACACGTGATAATGGCCAGAAAAACGGCCAAAAATACTTCCAAGGATGTCCGCGCAAGTTCTTTGATAAAAGAGAAACAATACAAATGATTGAAGAGCAGGAACCACAAGAACAAGTGAAGAGGAAGAAGGTGGGCGACCTAGGGGCTGAGACACAGAATGACGTATCATGGTTATTTGCCGAAGAAGGGTCAAGTGATGAATCGTTACGCAACGAGCCTTCTAACGATCGAGAATCCGGGGCATTCAACAAGTGTCATCTCCTCGGATCTAGCAGACTCATTCCCGACAAATCCATTGTCGGTTCCGGATAGCAAAGACGGATGCCCTCTTTACTCGTCTTTGCTTGATTCGTTCCCCTCTCTATCAATATCTCAACCCCCGTCGGAAACAACAACCAACCAAACCCCCACTCGTATTTATGTTTAGTACTTCTCAAAAAGATCAAAAAAACGTCCTTTTCTCAAACCAAATCTCGCTCGAAGAAACATCCCAACTCGCTCCGAAGGACAACCCGAATCAGAGGCCACCCGATCTCTGATGGATCTCCTTTGCCCTTCGGCAATAAATTCCACTCCATCCACCTCCTCCTCACGTCCTTATTTACCTTCTTCTTCTTTAGGTTTAGGTTACAGCAAGAGCAAAACAAAAATCAGAGGTAGAAGAGTTCCAGGGAGATATCTGCATCAGTTAGCTCAGAAAAGCTTAAAATGCGCCAAGCTACCGGAATATTTAGAGGATGCAATCCAGATAGGAGAAATTCGATATGAGGAGAGAAACAATGTTGATCCAACTTTGGGGGTCTACGAGGTTGTATCAGAAAAGGATCCTGACACCGAGGATGAAGAGGAGGATTTGGCTGATGCCTATGCATCCGGTTTAAGAAGATTCGAAGAACCATCAGCCACGGTGGATGAACCGACTAAGGAACTTAATCTTGGAACACCGGAAGATCCTAAGAATATCCTCATCAATGCCAACCTCGCCCCTTTAGAAGAACAGAATCTAATGGGGGTATTGCAAGAATACAAAGACACGTTCGCTTGGACATACGAGGATATGCCGGGGTTAGATAAATCATTGGTAGAACATCGACTGACTTTAAAACCTGAGGCTACCCCGGTCAAGCAAAGGTTAAGAAGATTCCACCCAGACGTGGCATTAAAGATGAAGGAAGAGGTCGATAAGTTGCACCAAGCAAAATTCATTAGAGTCGTCCTCTATCCACAATGGGTGGCAAATATAGTCCCAGTCATGAAAAAGGATGGAAAGATTCGAATTTGCATTGACTTCGTGGACTTAAACCGAGCGTGTCCAAAAGATGATTTCCCTTCCTCATATCGATGTTCTTGTTGACAACACAATGGATACGAAACCCTATCATTCATGGATGGATACTCGGGGTATAATCAAATCCGGTTAGCGTAAGAGGATCAAGAGAAGACCTCATTCACTACACCTTGGGGAACTTATTGTTACGTTGTCATGCCCTTCGGATTAAAGAATGCCGGAGCAACTTATCAAAGGGCCATGGTAGCAATATTTCATGATATGATGCATAAATTTGTAGAGGTGTACGTGGATGATTTAGTGGTCAAATCTCGAACCCAAAAGGAGCATGCTGAGGTATTGAAGAGGGTTTTGCAACGAGCCAGGGAATATAAGCTCAAGATGAACCCCAAGAAATGTGTGTTTGGAGTATCGTCTGGAAAGTTACTTGGGTTCATTGTCAGCAAAAGAGGCATCGAAATCGATCCCAACAAGGCCAAAGCTATTATTGACATGCCTCCACCAAAGAACCTAAAAGAGCTGAGAGGGTTGATTGGCAGGTTACAGTTCGTTCGCCGGTTTATCTCACAGCACTCCCAAAGGTGCAAACCTTTCTATGAGTTAACCAAGGCGAAGGCCGAATTCAGATGGGATTCGAGGTGTCAAGAGGCATTCAATGGTTTGAAGAAATATTTGTCAAGCCCACCTGTGCTCAAACCTCCGGTTCCCGGCAAACCCATGATCTTATACATCTCAGTCTTGGAGGAATCCTTGGGAGCAGTGTTGGCACAAGTAGATGATGAAGGGAAAGAGCGAGCGGCATACTATCTGTCCAAAATCTTTGATCCTTGTGAACAAAAGTATACAACCATGGAGAAAACCTGTGCCGCCCGGTTTGGGTGGTCCAAGCTCAAACATTACTTTCTCGGCTCACGAGGTTAATCTCATTGCTCGCATGAACCCCATCAAATTTCTCCTTGAAAAATCATTCCGACCGATCGTTTGGCACGCTGGCAGAGTTTCCTCTCCCAATTTGACATCACCTACACCCAACAGATGGCAATCAAGGGCTATGCAATTGGCGAGCACCTTGCCCATCATCCTATCCCACCCCTTGACCCCATCCACACAGATTTTCCCGATGAAGAATTGATGTCCATTCAATCTTCTAATCTGTGGACTCTATATTTTGACGGGGCATTAAACTCCCAGGGTAGAGGGATAGGGATTGTTCTTCTATCTCCCGAAGGTGTCACCATTCCACAGGCTTTTCAGCTCCATTTTCCAGCAACAAACAATATAGCTGAGTATGAAGCCTTGTTGGCCGGATTGGAGGCCGCTCACTTCTATGGTGTCACTAAACTAAGGGTAATCGGTGATAGTCAGTTGATTCTTCGCTGTGTATCGGCCAAATATCGCACATCTCATCCCGGGCTCAAACCATACCAAGAACTCACCACTTGCTACATCAAGCTATTCTCCAAACTCGAATTCATTCATGTCCCTCGTGCTCAAAATATTCTCGCCGACGCTCTTGCCTCTTCCGGCATCTTCACTATCCGTCCCGCTAGGCGACGAGTTAGGACGATCTATGTTCGCCGACGTACCATTCCGGCGGTAGAAGATGCACGGTTCTTGAAGGTTAAGGAGAAGTTTGAAAGGAAAGAGTACATTGAGCAAAAGGAGGAAGTATCTTTAGTCGAGTTGGGAGAACTAGAAGAGGGTGAAAAACCATGGTATCATGAGATTGCGAATTACTGTCAGGATCAGACATACCCGCCAGGATCAACTGCCGAAGAGAAGAGAGCCATAAGGAGAGTCTCCCACAGATAAACCATCTTAGGCGGGATGCTTTACAAAAGGAGCTTGGCCGGTGTTCGTTAAGATGCGTAGATGAAGAGGAAGCTGAATTGGTACTCGGAGAAGCACACTCCGGAGTATGCGGAGGCCATGTAAATGCTCAAGCCCTCGCCAAGAAGATCATCGAGCAAGGGTATTATTGGCCTACTCTGGAAGAAGATTGCTCGATCTTTGTCCGGCACTGTCATCAATGTCAACTCCACGCCGACAAGATTCACTCTCCCGCATCTTCCCTTCATCCGATCCACGCCCCATGGCCTTTCGCTATGTGAGCTTTTGATGTGATCGGACCTCTCGGTGACCCAAACTCCACAAACAAAACCAAATCATTCATCCTAACTGCAACGGAGTACTTCACCAAATGGGCAGAAGCGGAAGCATATGCGGAGATCAAGGCATCAACGATACCGCACCTTCATCAAGCGCAACATCATTGCCGTGTTCGGGATCCTGTGGCGACATCATCACCGACAATGGACCGCAATTCATCTCTCGGGAGCTACGCGACCTTTGCAATGTGTATTGCATCAAATTGCATCATTCATCTCCATATTATCCTCAAGGCAACGGTCAAGCCGAAGCCACCAATAAAACCCCGATAAAAATCATTAAGAAGACTTGTAAGTCTAGCAAGTTCGCAGACTGGCCAGATAAGGTAGTTGATGCTCTATGGGCCTACCGCACTTCTATTCGAACCCCCACGGGTCAGACCCCCTATGCCTTGGCATGTGCGACGGAGGCCGGAGTTCCATACGAAGTAATCATTCCTTCTCTCCGAGTCCAGATCGATCGAGATATCCCAATGGATGAACGTCGAGATTCTCTTCTCACGCAACTCGAACTCTTGGATGAGAGGAGGCTGGCCGCTGCCGAACATGCTAGATCTTACCAAAATAGACTTAAAAGATTTTATCAGAAGAGGGTGGTGGAGAGAAAATTTGAAGTCGGTGAGGTTGTGCTTAAAAGAATATTTGTTAAGCCGGGCGGTCCCCGCTCCAAACTTCAACCAAATTGGGAGGGTCCTTATGTTATTTCGGTCATTCATCCCGGTAATTCATATAAGCTGACTAATGCAGAAGGAGAAGAGCTAGCTCATCCCTGGAAAGGTGTCTACATCAAAAATTATTTCCCTTAGAACAAAAATCACAAAAAATCTATAAAATCCAAAGGTGTGAAGTATAATGATAGCATCCAACGCTTACTTACCCGGAGCATCAACTTGTCACTTAGGGAAATAAGGATAGGCATCATACTGCACACACTACACACCTAGCTTTGAGATCCGATGATCACAAGTCAGAGAGAAAGCTAGGCAACGCTTGGCAAAGGAAGGTCAACCTAATCCCATTCTCTTCTTGTTTCGGTCCAGAATAGATGAAAGGGGTTAGAATGAGGAGTATCGAAAATGCCCATTGCCTTAGTTGGAAAATGCCTCTGAAGGTCTGACCTTTTTATTAGAAGGAAAGGTGCCAAAAGATGGGCAATGACCCCTCAGGTCAGCAAAAGAATAGACCTGTCTGAATGTGTACCAACAAAAGTCCAAAAGAAAAGGGCTCCAAAAGATGGGCAATAACCCCTCAGGTCAAAAATCAAGCAAAAAAGAAGAAAGACCTGTCTGAATGTGGGCCATCAAAGAAAATGGGCTAGAAGGAAGGACCCGAAGAGGTCAAAACCCAAATGGGCAATGTGGGTATTAGTAGAGAAACAAGTTCGACACCCCTGAATCTTAGTAAGGACTTACCATCAGTCCTCTTCCCTCCTTAACCTTGCGGGTAAGGTTGACCGACTAGACCCAAGAAGAACCATAGCCTATCAAGGGCAAAAGGTCAGGAGATCTCAGGCTAGGCGCTTCCTTACACGTGATGCCTACTCTTAACCCTTAGGTAACAATGAGAAGCACCTATGGCAAGCAAGCAAAGGATGAGATAATCATGTCCCTCACACCAACAAAAAAAAATCAAATACTTTGGAAAATACCAAACGAATCTTAAAAATCAAAATTCTAAAAAAAGAGAGAATATTCAAAACCCAAACAAATCAAAAATCCCAAAACACCAAAAAAATTATAAAACCATCAAAACTCAAACAAATCAAAAATCCCAAAACACCTAAAAATTTGCTTTGCTAGTTGCCTTTGCATTCATGTTTAATTTCGGTCTTGCATGTTTCCTTTCTATGCACACTTATGTTTCTTTGTTATTTTACCTTGATAAGGCCTATGTCCCTTGACAAAAGATCAAGGCAATTTCGCCCTTTTCTTGCAAGGGACTAAGCCTGAATAAATTTCTAATCGCCCTTCGAGTAAAAGCAGGGAGTCAGGAAAAGAAGTCAACAACCATCACTATGGAAAAACAGAGTACATCAAAGATAGGAGGGGGTCGGCACATCACAAATCGCCGCCTCCCTCTGCTGGTGCCTGATCATCCGGAGGTGGCATGGCAAGTCTCTCCTCATCTCGCCTCCTACGACTACTGGACTGAGAGGAACCCGAGTGGGCAGGTCCCCTCAGTGTGGTCCCTCGAGAATCGGAGCGGTGGGAGTGGCTCCGAGACTGCAACGCTTGCATCATCAACTGACGATGCTCAGCCTCCACCCGGTGGAGCTCTCTGGAATGCTCAAGACGAAGAAGGAGGATATGCTCAGACTCTGGCCGTGACAACTCGACCACACGAGTCTCCAGTCTCCCGACCTACGAGATGACAAAGAGATACATCAGTTACAGACAAAGCAGCTTAAGGAAAAAGAATCAGACATGTACCTCCCGTGTCAGCTCCTCTATCCTTCCGAGCGTACCGTGGAAACCAAAGGAGACGTCGGTCCAAGCATTTCCGGCTTAAAATCATAATAAAAACATCGCACCTCGGAAGTAGAGGAACCAGGATCCGGAATGCCTATGAGGGGCTCGAGCCCGAGCTCCCTCTGTAGCTCCATCACCTACCGGGAAAATGTCAGGAAGGAAAGAAAATGATAACAAGCAGAGCAGAAAATTATGTACCTTGTCTTGAAAACCCAAGGGATCACCAGTAGGAGGCGGAGCACCCCCTACCGGAAGATCAGAAATCCTCGCCCAAAGATCCTTGTTCTACAAAAGGAAAATGTTAGAGTCGAGCAAAGCAGAGTAAGAAAAAGTCAAGGAGATTCACCTCAGTAGTAAGGGCCTCCACCCGGTCCTTCACCGGGCAATCCGCAAGAAAAGAAAAGATTAGCAAGGAAAATGAAGAAAGAAGACAATATAAGTAAAAGCAAGAATCACCTCAAGAAGGAAGCCCGTCTCGAAGAACCGCCTCTCGGATCGGGCAGGAATGAAGGGAGGAGGGTCGACCGGCAAAGGGTGAGAAGGTAACTCGGGACCCGTAGGCCGACCAAAGTCAAACGGCTCGAAGGGAGGCTCATCAAAAGCTGTCGGCTCGTGGGCAGCCGGATGGGAACCCAACTCCGGTTCGGCCACGCGCTCTCGGAGCCGAGAGATCCGAAAGGAAATAGAGGAGACAACAACAACATTCATTCATGGAATTAAGGAAAAATAAAGAGTGTTACCTGCCGGCGGGAACCCCGGTAGCGACGTCGAAAGAAAGAAGAAAGAAAGGTCGGTTAACCAACAATGGAAAGGTGCAAAGTACGTAAAATACCGTCGCTCCAACTCGGCCTCCAAAGATGCTGTCCCCGCCCTCAAACGAGACAGCTCCGCCTGAATGCTCTGAAAGCAACATACAGTTAGACATCAAAGCAAAGGAAGAACAGTGGTGAAAACAACAAGTGCGTACCTCTCCACCCTCGGTGAAAAGGTGGGTGAATGTCGCCACATAGCGACGCAGATAGTCATCACTATCAGAGGCACTGGAAGTCACTGGGGTGCCACCCCTCTTCCAGATCCGGACAGCAAACTGGCCTTCCTTCTTCCAGTCAATCTCCTGGATCAGGCCGCGAGTAGAACGACCCAGGTGTGGGTAAGGTGGAAGATCCACCCACTCCTGGTGAAGCCCCAATGAGCGCATCGTGAGACGCACCCAAAGTGGCTCCATCTCGTTCAGGCAGATCAAGAAGGTGTCACGGCCAAAAGCCGGACGACCCTCCAAAACCCACGGCTGCTGATCCAAATGAAGATCTGAAAAAGGTTGCCATACCACCTGAAAAAGCAAGGCAGAGCAATAAACAAGAAGAACCAAGAGTTAAGAAGGAGAAAAGTAACAGAATACCTCGTGATGAGGAAAGCAGAGCAGCTGCCTCCTCAGGTTCTCCACCTGGTAAGGATGGGAGGAAGCAGATCGTGTAGCAACCCAGCTACCGATAAGAGGGTACTCGGGGTCATCCTTCAGCAGAGCACGACCCAGGGGGATGTAATAGTAACTCCATACCTGTCAAAATAAAAGCTCAGTTAGTCACAGAAAAAAAGACAAGGCAGAATTGATAGTAAACAAAAGAACAAGGCATACCTGAAGGAATGGAGTAAAGCCGGCTACTGAAACCGGACCGCTCTCCATCGCCAGCGAGGAGAACAGATGGGCCAGCATAGCGGCACCCCACGCATACTCACCAACCTTCGACAGGTCGGCAAGAAAAGGGAGGAACCACAAGTGCACCCTGTCTGTCTTCGAGGCTAGAAGAAGACGGGTGAGGAAGAAGAGAAGGAACCGGCGGAGATCCTGGTCGGCCTCAACAGTGCCCTCCTCACCGACCAGGGAGCGCTCGACGCGTTTCGTCAACTCGTCGAGCACAACCGCCACTACGTCATCCTTACCCACACCGGCGTTGCCCGGACCAAGCGGTGTTCCCGACACCGTGCGCTTCATAACGCGCAGTCCGCCGGGCGGTGTGGGACCGGATGACCCGTAAAATCCCGACCATGGCCGAGTAATCGCGATAGGTCTTGCCGGTGACAGCACGACCGTGAACACGAAGACCCGTGATCCGGGAGACATCCTCCAAGGTAGGGACCATATGCCCCCAGGGGAAGAGGAAGGAATGGGTGGTAGAGTCCCATCTCTCCCTCAAGGCCTGGATCAGAGGGAGGTCCTCCCAGAAAGCCGAACAACGAAGCAATGGGCCAAAACCCATTGCATCAAGCCGTACCTTCGGAAGTCCTTCAACCCCCGGTAGGCATGGAAGACCATCTCCCGGGATATCCGGGACTTGATCTTCCCCGCACAATCAAACAATCATGTTAGGAACGAAGCAATCATGAATAAATTCAAAAGGGAAAGTCGAGATTCGGTTACCGAGACGGTCGGAGGAGGATGAAGAGTAGGTAGCTCCGATGAGCCGGCACCGGCAGAGGAAGAAGCGCCAGCAGAAGAAGAAGCACCGGCGGAGGAAGGGGCCCCGGCGGCACCTGAAGCGTCAACGCGAGACCTCTTCGTCATCTGCAAAGCATTAGAATGAGTCAAGAACAGCAAAATGGAGACGATGGGGGCCTGGTGACCAGGTGCCCCATTTATGGGGCGCCTGGGCCAGGCGCCCCATTGATGGGATGCCTAGTGCCCCATTGATGGGGCGCCAGGCAGAGCCTAGCGCCCCATCATAGGGGCGCTAGGGGGCTGAGCCCCCCTTCTCTCTTCCCGTTCCGATCCGGAACGACTCCGGATCGGTTCGGACCCTTCTGCGAAAATGAAGATAACGAAATAAATTACAAGTTTGCAGTTGGAAGGAACTTACTGTGGGATCCGCACGATGCGCTGCACTCACCGAAAATGTCCCGCCCAATAGAAAAAGTAGAAAAGAGGATGGTAAAATGAAGAAAAGTGCATGGGTGAAAATATAAAGTGCTTTGGTCAAAATTTTCAAAATTCTTAGAACGTGTCCACAAGCAATATTCTTCGTGAAAAATACAATTTCATTGCCAAAACATTGATATTCTATTACTTTTGCATATTTTGTTGTTCTTCTGACAACGACAGACTAGGACAACCGAAAAGAAACTACATCGAGCAAATCCTACACCTACATTGATCAAAGTCCTAGACATAACGAAAGCAAACAAAATACATCCGGACACAACAAAAGCAAACTACAACCGGATACAATCAAAGGGCGAGAGACACAGGTCAACCACCGCGCAGCCTTCCTCGCCTTCGCCACGTACCGGCTCTTCCGGACCTCGTCTTCGTCCATATAAGCACTTGGCGAAAAGCTCTTGCATTCCCTGCATCGCAAGGATGCTCGGCACTCCTCAACATCCGCCGCCGTGCCCGTCTGACGATCCTTGACAGACGAGATGTGAGAGAGACGAGGAACCTTGAGCCGCGGTTGGCCCAACTGAAGAGGACATCGGTGAGGATTATAGATAATGAAGGAGGTACCGGTAATCAGCCGGAGATCCACCCCGGGGGTGGGAGAGGCACGAACATTCTGGCGCATAACCGCCTCTGTGGGACAGACAAAGCCGCTACTGCTCATCGCCGAAAAGTACAAACGCCAGTCAGCACGGGTCTTCACTGAGGGGCACTTGTTCTGAACCTTATATTCCATGCAAAGGCGGTTGGTGAGAGGCTGGAGGGGGCTCCGAGCGAAAAGCCGGGAAGCTGTGGCCGGTCCGAAGCACACGTCAAACTTAAAGTGCCAGTCAACCCAACACACGAACAAGAGAATGCTGCCAAACATAGGCCTCGCCGACGCTAGCGAAGTCGCCGTCATAAAGGTAGCCCAAAGACCGAGTGGGCTATGCACTCATTGGACCAAATGCCCCGAATGCAAGGGAGGCGGTAGGATCAAGCCACCCGTCCTCACACGGGTATAGGAGCACTGAGGCAAGGCAAGCGGCGACGCCTTTGGCACCGGGCAGCAAAAGGTCCTCATTATCACCGGCGCCTTGAATCACGCCAATGGACCAATCCGCCAACGCTTCGGTGTAAATACGGCCGCCTACCATAATGGATCGAGCCTCTCCGGTGGTCATAAAGCCGCGGAGGAAGTCTAAACCGGTGACCGGTCCGACGGGGATAAACATGGCCTGACCGTACCTGTGCATGGCACGAAGCCCCAGAATGCCTCCACCTCCTCCAAGAGAACGGTACATTCGAAAGAGTCAAAAACAAAAGTGTGTGTATCGGGATGCCACATCTCGAGAAGCGCACCCGCCAAGGAAAAATCCCAGAAGTATTTGAGGAGGTGGTTGGCGTGAACAAGGATGCCGTTGAAGCCCCACCCGCTAAGAATGGTCCGCACATGAATATTGATAGCAGCCATTAAGCGGGCTATCCATAGCACCTGGCCGTATCGGCGAGCCCCGGGAAAATTCGGAAGATCCCGCAAAATAACCGCGCAATTAGAAAGGGTTTTGAGACGTAACGAAGGAGGGTGCCTAATAAAGACACTACCACTCCCATGGACACCCGGTTCCGAATATGACACGGCACTTCAGAAAAACTTTTCATCTCATTTGAACCGATCGGGCGGGAGGAGGAAGAAGCCATCGAAGCAAAGGGAGGGGCAAGAGGCACTGTAGCTGGTGTGGGGGAGAAGAAGGGGGGACCCACCTTCTTATAGAAGCCAAAACTGCCTCGGGAAGGAGCAGAATTGAAATCCGCGCAGGTGCCCCACTTATAGGGCGCCTGGCGCCCTGTAAGTAGGGCGCCTGGCGCCCTGTAAGTAGGGCGCCTGGCGCCCTATAAGTAGGGCGCCTGGCGCCCTATAAATGGGGCACCTGGTGCCCCATGAATGGGGCGCCTGGAGCCCTATAAGCAGCGCGCCTGGAGCCCAGAATTTTGCATGTATTATCATATATCTCGCATGTATATCGTTGAAGACCTCGAGTCTAAAAGAGCTGAGTCGGAGAACCCCTCCAACAAAATCGATGAAGGATTCAGTCACCTTTTAGACCCGCGGTTAAGCCAAAGTCAAATGAACGGGGACGACGGTATCTTCACGGATGTCCTGACCCGTTATGTTTGACCTATATCTTCAACTATTTTCTTATGTTTATTTCTATTTCTTTAAACTCAGCATACATCATGCATTATCATGCAGCATACATCATGCATTATCATACAGCATACATCATGCATTATCTTTTCCATCACCATCTTTCTATGGCTCCTCGAGAAGGATTTTGATCTATCCGGAAGATCCAATTTTAATGGTTTCATCGAAACAAGAAGTTTTTCCATGTCAAACTGAACCAGTATTCTTGAGTAAAACCCAATGAATTTGAAGAACCCAACCTTGGATGATTGGCCTTTTTCTCTTTACTTTTCGCAATTCATCGCATTTACGCCGAGTCCAGCACACCATGCAGTTCGGGTCCTGGCCGGTTACAGTTCTCCCCCACGCGGGATTTTAGTTGTTTACTTAACCAATCAACAAGACGAAGGGTTTCGATAAGACAAAAGGCGATCTCAGAGTCCGGTAAAGTTTTGTTTTACTCAACTAGGCCAATGAGGGCGTGTCTAAATCTACACCTTGGTGTCACCTTTTCAGTCCATTACCACTTCATTTCGTTACGCCTCATTACACTTCGCTACATTCAGCTACACTTCATTCATGTCACTGCCCTACAAAGCCAACGACAAGGCGAGGCAAGCAGTAGACAGGCCATTTTGGCCCAGTTGGAGAGTTCAAATTCTTGTTTTCATAAGGAATATTTAAAGCACATCGTGTTTTCCGGACAGATCGAGTTTTGGCACATTCCGAAAGTGGGTCCATCAAGCGACCAGACCGGCCGAATGCCCCAAGAATAGGGCACCTGGCGCCCTGTATACAGGGCACCTGGCGCCCTGTATACAGGGCACCTGGCGCCCTGTATATAGGGCACCAGGCGCCCTATAAACAGGGCGCCTGGAACCAAATCCGATCGATTTGACAGGCTGATTTGACCCCCCGCAGTGACTTGTCTTGTCGATCTGACATATCTCATGATGCTAGCGCCCCATATACAGGGCGCTATGCCACATGGCACTGTTTTTCGAAAATGGCCAAAGTGCCCTCTTTTGGGCTATAAATAGAGCCTCATTTGGAACTTAGGAGAGGTTCCAACTCCGTGCCACCCTAGAGATCATCCAACACTACGATTCCAAGCCACATTCACCCTCCAAAAGCCTCCAAACCGATCCAAAATCTTCCACCAAAAACCCCAAAACCCTCTGGTTCTGTCACCCGTAAATATGATTTTTCTCCAACTTTGAGAGCTTCTACCCGTCTCTCCTCTTATATCCAGCACCCAAACCCTCTTCCATGGGCTTCATTTGAGTATTGTCTACAAGGAGGAGCCCCTACTTCGTCTGGAAGCCTCCCAAAGACTCCGCAGCAGCGCCGCGAAGAGGAGAAGAAAATCTGTTCGGGCCGGACTTAGTGCCCGTATACAGGCGCTTTGACTTGGTCAACGCGCCCTATAAAGGGGCACCTTCTCCCGGCGCCCTATATACAGGGGCACCAGGAAGGACGAAGCTTGTTTTCGTTATTTTTAGATTCCGATCGTCCGTTTAATCGAGTTTTGTCTCCCTTTTTCGCTTTTGCATCGATCATCAAGTTATTTAGCACGTCTTAGAGCATCTTTGCATCTCATATACGTTTAAAACCTACCAAAAATAGGGGTTGGGATTTCGTCCCAATCCGGTTAGTCTTTTCCCATTTGCATGTTTGAATCTAAATTCGAGCTCGATGCTATGCTTTCGTTAGAACTAATGAAACCTTCACTTGTCTACATGTTTTCTTATGGACATTCTTAGGTAGATCCGATCGAGGCGGAGCTTCAACCGGATTGAAGGCAAGGGATTCACTAAGCTCTCTTCTTTCGGCCGGCCGAGAGAGGAGAAGTCGGAACTCAACAATCTCCCCGCTTCCGGAGGTACGACGGTCATCTTTCTATTTCATTTTCTTTCATCCCATCATACTTTGGAGCCTTTGGTTCCTGGCGACCACACACAAAACACACCACCCACCCACCGACGAACACCGAGGCCGGGCGTAAGGGGGTTCCGGGGGGGGAGATCCGCGGATGTCCCGTTCCGGGTGCTTACAGTTGTGTGTGTAGAATGGTATCTACCCTCGACACCTAGACAACAACCTAGAACATGTGGACTTAAGTCATACTAGTTGTTCTCTCCATTTTTGAGGTAGATTACATTCCATAGGTGAATCAATTGAAAACATGCCTTGCATTGTAAAGAATTCATTAGGATAAAACAAAAAGTAGTTATCATCAATCATAAATTTCTCTCAAGTAAGATTGTAATGTGAGATTAAACATCATTTTAAAAAAAATTATTGCCTTGCGGATGACATAATGATGATGAATGCAATTCCATGTAATACCTGAGAGAAGGAGAAGTTCATTGTTGATGACGGCTTCGCTTGTGCTTGCCTTGCCTTGCCTGCCATGCCTTGCCTTGCCTTGCCCAACTGCTTCCACTGTTGATATGCACCATATTGCATTAGATTGAAGATTCATAGTCATAGGATGAAGTGAAAATGTGGAGGATCTGATTTAGCATGGCGGAGTCAAAATTAATGATGTAAAAGGCAAAGATTGTGGTATCACCTGTCGACTCTGAAAATTCGACGGGGTCCTCTCCCTTTCAGGGAAGTCCGTGAATCCAGATCGTCACCTCAAGAGGGGATGAGGAAAGAAAGGAATAAAGCTCGGAAAGCAACTCTCACCTTTGTCCCACACTCACATTGATCCCCGAACTTTCATCCCTTGGCGTCGCTTGATCACCAAAGAGACGGTTCGGGTCATGTGGGAGGAGGGTGAGAAGAAATAAACGTGGTCGCCAGGAACCGTGGGTTCCGATTTATAGAATTAAAATGAAAGATGACCGTGTGTACCTTAGCGTGAAGAGTGTGAGTTTAAGCTTCTCCTTCTTCGGCCGGCCGATGAAGAAGAGTCCTCAACGTGGTGGGTGCTTGATGTTATGTGCAACTAGACAAATAAATAAGTGAAATAGACTATTAGAACTAGACAAAGTGGAGTATATGTAAAGAGAATAACATAAAACACACAATTGACTAGAAACTGACCGGATCAGGGTTATCTCTAACCCCTTTTTTTATTTTCGGATTAACAGAGTAAAAGTAATGCAAAAAAATGTAAAAAAATGATAGGATGATGGATAATCACTAAACAAAGAGATAGGAAAAAGAACAGCAAGATTCTGAGTTGAATAGAGAAAGATATAGCCAAATCTGTGTTGTCGAAAAAGCCGAGAAGCAGAGCAGGATCTGCCAGGCGCGACTTTGCTTCTGCGCTCGTCACGACCAGCCCCGACCTCTGAATCAAGTGCCGTCGATTGTAAACTCAAGAAGACTTGGAGAGGAAGAACTTTGATGAAGATAGCTCAGGCTGAAGACGTCCACACACTGCTGTAGAGGTCGCAGAAGACAGACTTGGCAGATCACCTGCAGAACAGCCTTCCTCTCTCTTGAACCGACTTTTCTCTCTCTAAAAAACTCGAAATTCTCTCTTTAAAAATCATAAAATCGATGCAGGAGGGTGATAGGACGTCTTGAGATGCCTGGGGAGTCGTCCTCCTCTCCCTGGAATGACCGGAATCGGAGTTAATTTATAGGAGAACAGGTGATCTGATCCGGACTAAAAAATAGGGGGAATGCGCCCTGGTCCTGGGCGCATGCGCCCTGGTGCAGGGCGCATGCGCCCCACTGAAGGGCGCATGCGCCCCCAGGGGGGGCATATCTTATCTTCTCCGAAAATAAAGGTCTTATCCGGTCCGTCGGTTCAGTGGTAGAGTCCCGGTGAAAAACTGGTTCTCACGTGCCTCAAAGGTGGGGCGCATGTGCCCTCAAGTGAGGGCACATGGTCAGGTGCCTCACTGGTAGGGTGCATGGTCATGTGCCCTGGGTCCCGGACGCATGTGCCCTGGAACCTGGGCGCATGGGACTGGTTCTGCGCGTCCTTCTTCCGGAAGCCATTGCGAACACTCCCGAACTCGGAATTCGACGCCGTTTGTTGCGTTGGAAAGATAACAGGCCGAAGAAGCTTTCTATAGCATCGGATCAACCATCACACCATTCAAAACTTCAGAATTTTATCCGGAAGTTAGGGCATTGAACAGAAGGTCCGATATAGGTCAAAATGACTTCGACGGCAAACCGGAAAGGCACGGAATGCAACAAAACTTGTCCGGAGTGTGAATATGACCATAACCTTCAATGCATGATCATTAGGCATTGGTCATTCAGCCAATTTCTGTGTTCACATGATTTACGTGCAGCTTTCGCTCGGAAATTACGGCTTTCTGCGGAAAACGTCGGAAAACATCCGATTTCGTTCGGCGAAGCTCCAAATCAACTTAAAAGGACCCGGCATCATTATATGATCAATCATGCATGTTACCCTATAAAAAATGAGTTTTATGCTCTGAATTAGGCAAATTTGGCGTGTCTATAGCTTGCCTCGCCTTGATGTCGGCTTTGTAAGGGAGTGGCATGTAATGAAGCGGAGTGATTCGTAGTGAACTGTAATGGAATGCAAGTGAACGTAGATGAATGTAGCGGAATGGAATGGTGATGAACTGAAAAGGTGGCATCAAGGTGTAGATATAGACACGCTTATCTACCCGATCCAGCAAAATGAATCTCTCTGAGTATTCTAGATCACTTTCATGTTCTATCAAAACCTCATATAATTGACTGGTAAAAGACATGCCCTTGGCACGAGAGATGAAAAAGTAAGTGATAAAGGATAAAAGGATGTAGCCAACCCTCAGCGTGGTGAGGAGTCCTCGAATTCGTAGGTTCATCATCAGCCAACAACCCGAACTTTGCGGTGTTCTTGTACTGTGATGGGCTAAAGTTTTGTAAAAGAGAAGTTGATCTTAAAATGAAAAGAATACCAATCCATCATATTTGGAATCTCAAGTTCATTCAAGTTTCACCAAAATACTCAGTTTAATTCTGAGTGGAAGAACCTCAAGTTCTAAAAGGGTTCGTTTTAAGCATAACAAAAATTGCTCGGGTATCGTGAAAACCATGAATCACGCTCTAGCAGAAAATCAAGTATTCGGAAAACGACAAGACAGATTTAAGCCATAATGAGATTGAAAGACAATGGTGGGACTAACATAGAATGAAGGGAAAGAAGAGACAATGGCATGACAATTGCCACGGTGGGGTGGGATAAAAGACACGGTGGGATAAAAGAAGTGATAGAATAAAACATGATGGAACAAAAAGAAAGGAATAAAACATAAAGGGATAAAAGAAATAATAAAACATGATGAAATAAAGGAAAGAGAAAACATAATGAAATAGAATTGGTAATGATGAAGAAAGAAAAGGAGATGGCTGTGAACACATAGAAAATCATGTAGAAAATAGTTGAAGATATAGATTGTCTATTGGAGGTCAAGACACTCGATTAGGAACCATCGTCCCTCCAATGTTCAATTTTGGCTTATCCGTGAGTGTGAAGAAATGACCAAGCCGTCGTGGATTTTGTTGAAGGGGATCTCGGGCCCAGTCATCTTTACTCTCAAGGTCTTCAACATTAATGCATATAATATGTATAAAGTGGACCTAGCATAGCTAAGTGACAGATAGTAGGAGTGATGTGAAGTGAAAAAAATGAAGTGATGGTGGTGATGTGATGTGAGATTGATGAGAAGCTGAGGATGAAATCTTCGTGTAAGCCGCATCGACCGCCCGGTTCATCGGCATCTCTCGGTCCATCCTTGTCTTGTCCTTTTCGACGGAATACAACACCACGATAGGTAGCGCTTCCTCTCTTTTCGCCACAAGGTTGGCACGGCATTCCTTGGGTAACATTGATCTCGCCAATTCACCTCGTTAGGACTAAAAAGGTTGCCTGCACATTTTTAGTTAGTACCCAATGCATGTAATTGTCATATGAAGCAAATTGTTCATGAAATGATCAATTGAAGGTTTTACAATTTGAACCATCATTTGGATGTCAAAACAAAGTTTTTAATGATGGTTCCTTTAGCAAAAATGTCATTTTTAACATTATAGACAATTTCTGAATTTTTGAGATTTTTCTGAATTTTTCGAATTTTTTGTCCATGTGCCCCCGATCGGGGGCACCTGGCCATGCGCCCAGGGGGTGGGGCACCTGGCCATGTGCCCCCAGATGAGGGCACATGCGCCCTGAGGCCAAATTTTTTTTTTTTTTTTTTCATAAAAAAAAATACCTGATTGCCCTTCTCTTTTTGCTTCTTCAACTCCTGCAAATACTCAATGAAAATGATTAAATCTTTATCATTACTCATCCCTTTGCCTGTATGTCGTATGACTTGATTTTGAGTCAAAGGGAGGAGCCTTCTTAACAAGGTAATCAAAGCAAATAACTTAAAATGAATTGGTGGTAAGGGTTGAGAGAACATACCTGCCGTGGTGTGAATCCTCTCCTCTCCTATATTGAAATGCCTGAAACACTTGACAGAAGGAGATTAGATCTTCACCATGACTCATCCCTTTGCCTATTATGGTCAACTTTGACTTAGGTCAAAGGGGAGAGCCTTCTTAACAAGGTAATTAAAGTAGAAGGATATGCAATGCAGAAATGGAAATATGCATGACAATCAAATAAGCATGGATGCAACTAAGGCAATGATCATGACTAAGCAAATTTTTTTTTTTTGGGTTTTCTTGAAAACAATCATTTGGAAAAAGTACTCAATTTTTTTTGGATTTTTTTTGAAATATGTGGTTTCTTTTTGAATTTTTGAAATATTCAATTTTTTTGTGTTTTGAAATATGCATTTTTTTTTGGACTTTTGAAATATGCATTTTTTTGGTTTTTGAAATATGCAATTCTTTTGTGAGTTTTGAAATATGCAATTTTTTTGTGGAGAAAATGCTGGTATTTGAGACAGTTCATCGGTCTTTGGAGTTTGTCAAGACTCAAGTGGTAGATGCCACGTGCAAAAATAAAGTTCCCTACCTAGAATCCTTCTAACCTTCTTCCTTTGATCGGCTTGGATTCCACCTGGATTTGGTCGGTTTACCCTTCCCAAGGGGTTTAAGGAGGAAGAGTATAGAGGAAGTCCTTGATAGGGTTTGAAGATGTTGAGAGGGATTTCTCTACTCTCACTCAAATTACCCATTGGGGTTCGGCCTCTTTGGGTTTTTCTTTCTTTTTTTGCTCTTTTCTATGTGGCACATATTTGGACAGGTTTTTTTGACCCGTGGGGACATTGCCCATCTTTTAGTGCCTTTTGCCTTGACTATCATTCTGGGTACTCATTCAAAAAGGTTGATCATTTTTATTTTTCTAACCTGAGGGGTTCATTGCCCATCTTTTGGCACCCTTTTGTACCCTCTGAGATGGCCTCCTACTAGGGTGGCGAGTGTTTTCGATACTACCCCTCTCTAATCTTCTCTCCCTATCTTGGACCGAGTAGAAGAGAATAGGGTAAGGGTATTCCTTCCATTTCTAGATTTCTGCCTTGCCTTTTGCAAGTGTCGGGTTGTCCGGATTCTAGGATCGGGAAGTGTTTGTGTGTGTAGGATGGTACCTACCCTTGACTTCTTACGAACAACCTAGGATCGATGACTTGAGATTATACCAGTAGTTTCTCCATTTTTATGGAAAGTACTTTTTGAGGTAAACTCCATTCCAAGGATGATTTAATTTTTCTCCATCTGCATTAGTCAATTCATATGCATTACCTGGATACTTTTCAGTGATTACAAAAGGCCCTTCCCAGTTAGGTTGCAACTTGGAGCGGGGACCCCCTGGCTTAACGAATATGCGTTTGACTACTATCTCACCGATCTCGAACTTTCTCTCGACCACCCTCTTTTGATAAAACCTTTTGAGTCTATTCTGATAAGTCCGGGCATGCTCGGCGGCGGCTAGCCTTCTTTCATCCAAGAGTTCAAGCTGTGCAAGGAGAGATTCTCTTCTCTCATCAACAAGAATATCCCTGTCGAGCTGAACTCGGAGAGATGGAAGTAATACTTCGTAAGGGACCACTGCTTCCATCCCATATGCCAAAGCATACGGGGTTTGTCCAGTGGGAGTCCTTACAGAAGTACGATAAGCCCATAGAGCATCTACAAGCTTATCGTGCCGCCGGCAAATTTGCTAGACTTACAAGATTTCTTGATTATTTTGATTAAGGTTTTGTTGGTGGCTTCTGCTTGACCATTGCCTTGAGGATAGTATGGCGATGAATGATGCAATGAAATGTAATACCTATTGCAAAGATCACGCAGATCTTGAGAAAGAAATTGTGGCCCATTATCGGTGACGATGTCGCTGGGGATCCCGAACCTTGCCAAGATGTTGCGCTTGATGAAGGAGCAGACTGTTGACGCTTTAATCTCCACGAATGCTTCCGCTTCAGCCCACTTTGTGAAGTACTCCGTTGCCGTCAGAATGAACGATTTTGAGCGCATTTCGGAGTTGAGGTCACTCAAGGGGCCAATGATATCAAAGGCCCACATGGCGAAAGGCCATGGGGCATGAATTGGATGAAGGGAAGATGCGGGAGAGTGAATCTTGTCGGCATGGAGTTGACATGAATGACAATGCCGGACAAAGATGGAGCAGTCTTCTTCTAGAGTTGGCCAATAATACCCTTGTCGAATGATTTTCTTAGCAAGGGCTTGGGCATTCACATGACCACCACAAACTCCAGAATGTGCTTCCTTCAGCACCAACTCAGCTTCTTCTTCATCAAGACACTTGAGTAAGATTCCACTTAGGCTTCTCTTATAGAGCACTCCTCCTAGGATTGTATACCTCTGGGATACTCTTCTGATTGCCTTCTTTTCCTTGGTGGTTGATCCAGGTGGATATGACTGATCTTGACAATATCTCGCAATCTCGTCATACCAAGGTCTCTCACCTTCTTCTAATTCTTCGAACTCAATCAAGGAGATTTCTTCTTTATGTTCCAAGTATTCTTTTCTGTTGAATCTCTCCTTAACCTTCAGAAAACGTCCATCCTCAATTGCTGGAATTGTCCTCTTACAGATGTGGATAGTTCGCACTTGCCTGCCTAGCGGGACAGATAGAGATGAAGCTAGTGAAGCTAAGGCATCGGCGAGGATATTCTGAGAGCGGGGGACATGAACAAAGGTGAGTTTGAAGAATAACTTGATGTAGCAGGTAGTGAGCTCCTGGTAGGGCTTGAGGTTTGGATGGGAAGTTCGGTACTTGGATAGAACTTGGCGTAGGATCAATTGACTATCACCTATCACCCTCAGTTCGGTGGCACCATGGAGATGAGCGGCCTCCTGCCCGGCCGCAAGGCTTCATACTCGCCTATGTTGTTGGTTGCCGGAAAGTTAAGCCGAAAAGCCCGTGGAATGGTGACACCTTCAGGTGACAGAAGGACAATACCTATTCCTCTACCATGAGAGTTCAGAGCCCCGTCAAAATATAATGTCCAAAGATTGGAAGATCGGACTGACATTAGTTCGTCATCCGGGAACTCCGACCGGACTGGGTCAAAGACGGGTATGGGATGATGGGCAAGGTGTTCAGCAATAGCATAACCCTTGATTGCCTTCTGTGGGACATAAATGATATCAAATTGGGAGAGGAAGCTCTGCCAATGACCTAAACGATCAGTCAAGACTGTACACATTTCTATGCCAATTGTTGCAGATATCTGTTTGGAACACCTTTACCTCTGACTTTCCTATTTCCTAACCTAACTTGACCTACTGAAGATAAAGCTGGAAAGGTGGTATTTAAAGTGGAGGGAGGATCGAGCAAATCGATCAATGATTTAGAAAAGGGGGATCCCTGATTGGGAGTACCCTCTGGGATGAGTAGAGACGTTTCCTCGATGGAAATGTGAGTTTCAGAGAAGACGTTTTGGAAATTTCAAGTAAAAAGATAGAATGAGTCTGAGTGACTCGAGGCTTGCTAGAAGATGACTGAATTAAAAGAGAGAAAAACTTAAGAATAAAATGGACAAAGGGGCTCGTGGGCCCAATGGTAATAGAAAGTGGACACATGGGTCCAAAACTGATGAAAAAGGTAAACGGGTACGTGGACCCGATCATAGAAATAAATGGGCATGTGAGCCCATGCTGGGAAAAGCCCTCAGTTCTGAAGTTGATGAGGGAAGGAAATGGGCAAGCTGGCCCAGTAAGAGTAGAAGGTTGAAGAGGGCTCATGGGCCCAATGTGGGTAAGTGGGCCCTGAAGCCCATCCAAAAGATCTAGAAATAAAGGTACGAGGTTCAAACATGGCATTGTTGTATTTGGGCCTCGTGGAATGGTTTTGACTTGGGTGGTATGCTCAACTAAATGATCCAACATTGGTCTGCCCTTGAGTGGTTCTTGATACTCTTCCCCACTTGAGAACAAACGAGTTAGAGATAAGCACAGGTCTCCCAAGTCTTCTTCTTCTTCATCTGGAGCTTTCCTTCTCTTGACAGTCATCATGGAACTTTTACCATCTTCAGCCATCATCATGGTCTCCCCTTTGATAAAGAAGGTGTGGAGCCCCATGGCATATCCTGGCTGGAAGATCCTCCTTGGGATGGAACCCTTTTCATATCCCAACCCCCGCTCGCGTGGCCTTTTCACAGTTTCAATTGGCTGAGTGATTCCTTGAAGGTCCTTGCCTAAACCTCTTCCAGGCTGATAGCCCAATTTCATCATCATCCGCCATCCCAGTGTGTCTGGTAGAGAGGCGGTCATGCATCTAACTTCTGGCAATTCTCCCACTGAGATTTGGGGTTGTATTGACAGACCTAGGGGTGATGTAAAAACATCATTCATCTTATCCCTCATAGGCATGCTAGTCACCTTGACCACTTGTCCTTTAAAGGGAAACTTTATGCACTGGTGGTTTGTTGAAGCCACACCCCCTATTGCCTCCAAGTATGGCCTCCCAAGTATAGCCCGAAAAGTTGGATCTAATTCTAGAACATGAAATTCTGTTGTGACCGTACATGGTCCAAGTTTGACTTCTAGAGTGACCACCCCACGTGCAGACTTCTTGGAGTTATCATAGGCTGTAACCATGGCACAAGATGGCTTGATTTCTTGTTCAGAAATACCGCACAACTGCAATGTTTCTGGCGGCATAACGTTGATGGAAGCTCCAGTGTCAACCAAACATGATTTTACTTCGACATTGTAGATGATAACAGCCACATGCAAAGCATATCTCCTAAAGTCTGGATCTGCTAATTTTTCCTGAGAGAAAGTGAGTGTTGGATGCTCACTTCTAGGGGCTAACACTGTAGTGATCTTCTCAGGTGGGAGATCTTCATTCACCATGACCCTTTGCAAGTACTGCTGTAGAATATCCTGGTGCACCTTTGATCTTTTGATCAACTCAAGTATAGAAATACGGGCTGGTGTCTTATCCAAATGTTTTAACAGATCATAGGCTGTGCCTGGCAATGGTTCTTCTACTTGTTCCTCCTCCACTGGCTCTTGCAGTTGAGTTCCGGCTTGGGGAAAGAGCCGTTGGAACATCCTCCCACTCCGAAGCACCGGGGCTATTTGGCGGTCGGGTAGAGGTGACGGGTTAACTGGGGTGGGTTGTGGTGGTGTAGGTGTAGGTATGATAGGTAATGGGATTGATGGTTCTGCGATGATGGGGTTAGTTGGTAGAGAGGTAGGATCTGGAGGTGGCAGTGATGGTAATACAAGTGGCCTACTAAGAAGACGCCGGGGTGCGGAGTGGTTGATGAGTTTAATGAAGGTTGTGGTGGTATGATAGGTTGTGGTGTTGGTGGTATGATAGGTTGGGGTTTCGAAGTGGTAGAGCTCATAGGCTGGGGGTTCAGGTATGGTGGTGATTGAGGTGGTCGGATGAGCAAGGGCCGGTGTGTGGCAATGGTTGAAGGAGGCGTAGTTAGAGAGGGGGCTGGCCTAATGATGGGCCGGCGAGAAGAGGTGGCGGCAAGTGGTTGGGTTATTGAGCTTTGTGGTGGTTGTGGAGTAGCAGGTGCACGGATTATCTGTCTAGGAGGGTTCCTAGCAGGAGGCCTAGCCGGGTTGACAGGCATGGTTGCATTTTGGTTTTCTAGTTGCCAACCTTGAGCACGATCGGCATCTCCCTGGGCAATGGAGTGTACTAGACCAATTCCTGGGTTTGGATGTGCCGGTGCCGGTGCTGGAGCGGGAGCATGTAATGGGAGCGGATTCTGGACAATCCCCAAGCCAGGTTGTTGTTGAGGTTGAGCCGGTGGACGCTGCCGCTGCTGCTGCCTAGCCTTCATAGCTTGTATGCATTCCCCCATTTGGACCCAATCAATGCTGCCTTGGTCATTCAGATCGTGGATGTAATCCTTGAATTGAAAGCACACCTCTACAGTATGACCAGGACATCGGTGGTAAGCACAGTATCGGGACATATCAACATTTGTTGGCCAAACCTCTCTTTCCTTGGGCAATTCCAACTGTTTCTCCGCCATGAGTACATTGAAGATGTCGGTCAAGGAGTAAGGGAGTTGCTGGTAGTTCTCTCTCCTAGGACCTCCCCTTCATGGTGCTTGATTGGGTGGTGGCGGTGCCCTATTATAGGTAGGTTGACGAGGTTGCTGGGGTTGTGCTACCGGGCCGAGGTGGTTGTTGTGGTTGTCGTAGTTGTGGTGGCCTAACTTGTTGCCGAGGGGGTAATAGGAAGGGTTCCGTGGTGGGTTTCGAATCGGTTTTGACGGTTCCCTCCCCGGTTCCCTACAATATTTACACTTCATTGTTGACCACTCCCTCGGTTGTAGGCCCAACTCGGTGCTGAGGGGGTTTTCCTAAAGTTTCTAGGTTTAGGATCGAAAGGGTTTACCATGGTGGCATCCTTGAAGTGGGCTTGCAAGTATCGGGCACTGTCATAGAGTTCATTCATGGTGGTAGGACGGTGCATGATCAAGACATTCCTCAGAGCAGGTGTAGTGTTGCCAATAAGCATTTTTACTTGTTCCCCTTCAGAAATCACATCTGTCAGTTTTTCTGCCATTCCCCTCCAACGATCAGCAAACTTTATGAAGTCCTCTTCGGGCTTCATCTTCTCAAAGAATCAAGTCCGTAATGGAGCACGCCGGTGCCACCCGGTCTCTCGTATCTCTGCAAGAATTTTATCTTGACAATGTCGAAGTCTCCGCCTCAAAGGAGTCGAGTGAGTAGAACCATTCCAATGCGGACCCTTCTAGTGATCGACGAAACAAGAAGGCAAGAACCCTACGATCATCTTTCCGTAATGAGGATTCATAAAGAAAATCTTTAAGATGAAGAAAGGGGTTGCCGCACCATTGTAGCGGCGATAAACCGGTAGCTCGAAGGTGGCGAGGTGAAGGACCGGCAGAGAAGGAATAGAAATCTCGGCACCGACTTGGAGTCCAGGCGACATCTCGGCTCTTCATAACGTTCATTCATCCGAGTGAGCTGATCCATGATTGCCCCGGTGAGAGCTGGTTCTTGGTTTACCGGTGGGGGTATGTGGTTAGAGACATAGTTACGAAATTGAGGAGCATGATTTGGCAAATTTATCGAAGATTGTCCCATGACTTGATGGGCCAAGGGAGCAACATGGTTGAAATAAGATGGTTGAACAAATGAGGGTTGGACCACAGATGGTTGAACTGCAGAGGGTTGAACTGCAGATGGTTGAATCATAGGTTGTTGAACAACAGGAGGTTGAATCATAGATTGTTGAACAACAGGAGGTTGAACAAAGGGTGATTGCATGAGTGGTGGTTGAACTAGAGGACGAGGAGAAAGGGCAACTTGATTGGTTTCAGCCTGATCTGAAGCAATTTTGCCCTTCACCATGGATTGTATACGGGCATAGGTTTCTGGGTCGGTATAGAGAGACAACTCCCTAAAGAGTTGTTCAACATCACGAGGAGCAGATGGTTGAGGGACTTCTTGCGCTTCTGACTGAATCGGTTGGTGACCCATCTCATGTTCTCGATGTTCAGCTTGTTCCGCCATTCCAACGTGCCTTCCAGACCTTAGTTGCATTGAACTTAGGAGAAAGTAAAACAAGTTGACAAAGTAAACAAAGAACTTTTTTTTTTGGTTTTTTTTTTTTTTAGTATCTTGCAAAAAGTTAGAGGTTTGAATTTTTTGTTTGACAAACAAGTTATGCAAAGACTTGAAAGCAAGATTACGCAATGATTTTGATTAAACCTTAGGTTTATGAATTTTGTTAAGAATTGTTCTCTCAACAAATGGGTTAGGATCCTAACTCCAATCTCCAATGACCTAGGTTTCACACAAACTCACCACGTGTAGGTAACGTAGGATGCTTCGGGTTTTGGGGAGTGGTACAACCAACCCGATCGTGAAGAGGAATACTCCACGTATGAGGAATTACGGAGGCCTTGATGAAAGCCAACCAAGTCAACTAGGAAGGAATATGCAATAAAAGAGGTCAGAATCCACCGAGAGGGTGTTTTGGATGGGAGGGATAAATGGGAGAGTGAGCTCCCGCCTCAAAAAAGTGTAAAAGAAGGAGGTAGAGATAAGGAGCATAGAATGCAATCAAGTAATAAAGCAAGTAATGAGCAAAGCATAAACTTAAATAAACATGCAATCAACACCAGACAAGCAATTAGAAACTAGACAAGCAACTAGAAACTAGAATCTAGACTTGTTTCTTATGTGAGCCAAATGGAGATAGTGAAAAAGGTGATGGAAAGAAGAGGGTTCAGATCTGATAGCCAAGAAAAATGGTGGTCCACGTGGGGACCGATGTGGGAACTGGGGTAAAAGGTAAAGGTGGTTCACGTGGGAACCGGTTTTTTGGGGAAAAAGGGGTGGTTCACGTGGGAACCGGTTTGAATGATCAAAAGAGGGCCACGTGGGGCCAATTAAAGGTGAATAAAGATCTGATCCAAGTGGGGATAGATCTGGAAAAAAGGGTTTTTGGTTCACATGGGAACCGAAGTAAAGAAAGAGATTGGTTCACGTGGGAACCGATTTAAAAGGAAAAGGGTGGTTCACGTGGGAACCGGTTTAAATAAAATGCAGAAATTAAATGGCATACTTGGCACTTCAGATCTGATGAAAGACGGGTGAAATCAGAAATTTTGAGATGGCATGAAGTTTAAGAGAGGTGTAAAGAAGGAAAGGCTCACGTGGGAACCGGTCTAGAACTAGAACTAGTTGCAAACGAAACACTTAGCACCCACGGTTGAAGACATTGCTTGTCCCACCGTGGTCGCCACAAAGCTGTCGACTCTGAAAATTCGACGGGGTCCTCTCCCTTTCAGGGAAGTCCGTGAATCCAGATCGTCACCTCAAGAGGGGATGAGGAAAGAAAGGAATAAAGCTCGGAAAGCAACTCTCACCTTTGTCCCACACTCACATTGATCCCCGAACTTTCATCCCTTGGCGTCGCTTGATCACCAAAGAGACGGTTCGGGTCATGTGGGAGGAGGGTGAGAAGAAATAAACGTGGTCGCCAGGAACCGTGGGTTCCGATTTATAGAATTAAAATGAAAGATGACCGTGTGTACCTTAGCGTGAAGAGTGTGAGTTTAAGCTTCTCCTTCTTCGGCCGGCCGATGAAGAAGAGTCCTCAACGTGGTGGGTGCTTGATGTTATGTGCAACTAGACAAATAAATAAGTGAAATAGACTATTAGAACTAGACAAAGTGGAGTATATGTAAAGAGAATAACATAAAACACACAATTGACTAGAAACTGACCGGATCAGGGTTATCTCTAACCCCTTTTTTTATTTTCGGATTAACAGAGTAAAAGTAATGCAAAAAAATTTAAAAAAATGATAGGATGATGGATAATCACTAAACAAAGAGATAGGAAAAAGAACAGCAAGATTCTGAGTTGAATAGAGAAAGATATAGCCAAATCTGTGTTGTCGAAAAAGCCGAGTAGCAGTGCAGGATCTGCCAGGCGCGACTTTGCTTCTGCGCTCGTCACGACCAGCCCCGACCTCTGAATCAAGTGCCGTCGATTGTAAACTCAAGAAGACTTGGAGAGGAAGAACTTTGATGAAGAGAGCTCAGGCTGAAGACGTCCACACACTGCTGTAGAGGTCGCAGAAGACAGACTTGGCAGATCACCTGCAGAACAGCCTTCCTCTCTCTTGAACCGACTTTTCTCTCTCTAAAAAACTCGAAATTCTCTCTCTAAAAATCATAAAATCGATGCAGGAGGGTGATAGGACGTCTTGAGATGCCTGGGGAGTCGTCCTCCTCTCCCTGGAACGACCGGAATCGGAGTTAATTTATAGGAGAACAGGTGATCTGATCCGGACTAAAAAATAGGGGGAATGCGCCCTGGTCCTGGGCGCATGCGCCCTGGTGCAGGGCGCATGCGCCCCAATGAAGGGCGCATGCGCCCCCAGGGGGGGGCATATCTTATCTTCTCCGAAAATAAAGGTCTTATCCGGTCCGTCGGTTCAGTGGTAGAGTCCCGGTGAAAAACTGGTTCTCACGTGCCTCAAAGGTGGGGCGCATGTGCCCTCAAGTGAGGGCACATGGTCAGGTGCCTCACTGGTAGGGCGCATGGTCATGTGCCCTGGGTCCCGGACGCATGTGCCCTGGAACCTGGGCGCATGGGACTGGTTCTGCGCGTCCTTCTTCCGGAAGCCATTGCGAACACTCCCGAACTCGGAATTCGACGCCGTTTGTTGCGTTGGAAAGATAACAGGCCGAAGAAGCTTTCTATAGCATCGGATCAACCATCACACCATTCAAAACTTCAGAATTTTATCCGGAAGTTAGGGCATTGAACAGAAGGTCCGATATAGGTCAAAATGACTTCGACGGCAAACCGGAAAGGCACGGAATGCAACAAAACTTGTCCGGAGTGTGAATATGACCATAACCTTCAATGCATGATCATTAGGCATTGGTCATTCAGCCAATTTCCGTGTTCACACGATTTACGTGCAGCTTTCGCTCGGAAATTACGGCTTTCTGCGGAAAACGTCGGAAAACATCCGATTTCGTTCGGCGAAGCTCCAAATCAACTTAAAAGGACCCGGCATCATTATATGATCAATCATGCGTGTTACCCTATAAAACATGAGTTTTATGCTCTGAATTAGGCAAATTTGGCGTGTCTACATCACCTAGGAAATTTCTCTACCTTAATTTTTTTTGTTGAAAGTAAAATTTAGAGAAAGAAAGAGAATTAAAAAAGGAAAGAAACATGTTTGGAAACAAAAGTGAGTTAAAATGGGCTCTTGGGCCCGTGAGTTGAAAGTGGGATTGAAGGCCTGGGAGTAGTTGGAATTAAGAGGCACGTGGGCCCAAGAGTTGAATGCGGGCCAGAGGGCCCGGTTGATGTTGATGGGCATGAGGGCCCAATTAGAGGTTGAGCCCGAGGGACCCAATGAAAAGAGTGGGCACATGGACCCGATTTAAATGGTTGGGAGCAAGATTGTGATTTGTGATGGGCTCGCTGGCGCCATTGAAGAGTATGGGTGCGCAAACCCGAATTCGAAGAAATGGGAGCACGGGAGCTCGATTTTGAAGAAGTATGGGCACGTGGGCCCGATGGTGAAGAAATGGGGGCATACAGGCCCGAAGTTGAAGGAGTGTGGGCATGTGTGCCCGAGTTTGTTGGAAGGTGGGCACGTGGGCCCAATTTAGAAGAAATTTGGGCACATGGGCCCGGTTGTAGAAAAACATGGGCATGTGAGCTCGGTTGAGGTGAATTGCGGGCACGTGGGCCCGATTTAGAAAAAGTAAGGGCACATGGGCCCGATTGGGGAGAATTATGGGCACATGGGCCCGATGGAAGGAAAGGGGCACGTAAGCCCAGTTGGGGAAAAGGGGCACATGGGCCCAGTTGAAGGAAAGGGGCATGTAAGACCGATTGATTAAAAGGGGCACGTGGGCCCAGTTGAAGAAAAGGGGCATAAGAGCCCGGTCGATTAAAAGGGGCACATGGGCCCGGTTGGATAAAGGGGGCGCGTGGGCTCGGCTGATGGAAAGGGGCACATGGGCCCAGTTGATGAAAAGGGGCATAAGTGCCCAAAAATGGGGCATAAGGGCCCAATTGAGTGGGATGGGGTGTGGGCCATGGCCCTAAGATTGATAGATTTTGGACCCATGGGCCTGATTGATGGTTGTGAGAAGGATAAAGAAAGGGCAGTGGCCCTAAGATTAAGGAATTGTGGGCCCATGGGCCCAATCGTTGATTTGGAGGAGAATAAAGAAAGGGTCGTGGCCCTAAGATTGATTGATCATGGGCCCATGGGCCGGATTGCTGCTTAGGAAAAGAATGGGGTAAGGGTCGTGGCCCTAAGATTGGTGCTAAGGGATTTGCTTGCCTATCTGGAGGAGGTCCCAGTATCCATTTGCTAAGGTCTGCATCTTCCTTCAAGAGGCTTGTCGATTCATTCCCTATTTCACTAACCAATTCGGTCTCCTTACTTTCTAGTTCAGGGGTCAATTCAATCTGACCATCTTCATTGATCAATTCCAATGATGGTAACAGTTGATCAATGCCTGACAAATCCTTGCCTAGTCTATCATTAGATTGACAATCAACTAAGTTTATGATTCCTTCATCTAAGCTCCCTATAGCAGGCTTCTCCTCAGGATGTTTTATGGAAGAGGGCATGCCTAGTCTAGGGGATTCCAAAAAAGTAGAAGGGTTTGGTTTGACCTCCCCTACTAGCTGACTTAGATCTTGAGAAATAGCAATGATATGTTGAGAAGTTGATTCCTCTGCCATGGCAGGAGCAAAAATGGTTGGAGTGATTGATTCCTCTACTAGGGCAGGAGCACGAAGGATTGAAGTGTCTGAATCATCTACCATGGCAGGAGCATGAATGATCGGAGTGGCTAGTTCCTCTACCATGGCAGGAGCTTGAAGGGTCAAAGTGTCTGAATCATCTACTACAGCAGGAGCAAGAATAGTAGGAGTGATTGATTCCTTTGTTGAGGCAAGAGTAATAGAAGAAATGATTGGTTGTTGTGCAACCAACTGAGGAGGATCCCTATGCAGTGGGATTGGTTGAGAAGCCAGGGTTTGCTCGATCGGCTTAGGATGAATGATTGGCCGAGGGACCATTGGTGAAGTGGGTTGAGGGGCCAAGGCTTGCGTGGCTAGCCGAGGGGTTGTTGTTGGAATAGGCTGAGAAGCCAATGGTCGGATGATTGGCCGATGGACCTTAAGAAATGTTGGTGGAGTCGAAGGTTGGGGAGCCAGTTGAAGTAATGGAGTATTGGCACAATTGACAAGAGGAGCTTGATTGTGCACAATTGATTGTGCCATTGACATGGGTTGCATGACCGACTGAGATTGGGGCATGGGTGGCCTAATCAACTGACATCGAGGAGTTGTCCGAAGATGATGATCTAGATGGGGTTGGGGAGGGCTCCTAGGTTGGTGCATAGTATCAATGTTCTTCTTAGCCATGGGGCTCAATTCATCATGATATTGCATTAACTCCACGTCTCCTTTTGCTTCCCCAATTATTGAATAACCCAGCCCATATCGTTGCAAAAATTTAGCCTTGATAATTTTGAAATCCCATATCTCTATTTCCCCTAGTGAAAAAGACCATTCTAGGGCTGCACCATCCAATGATCGCTTAAAAAGGATAACAAGAGCTCTTCGATCATTAAGCCATTTAGATGATTTGCTCAAGAAATCATTAACATGGGTGAAGGGATCACCTAAGCCATTGTAGCGATGGTAGGCTGGTGTTTGTGATGGAGGGATATGTGGGACTAGGAAAGATGGAGCATATATTTTAGGGACGGCCTTCAAGTCCAAATGGTGCCTTAGCTCTTCAAAGTGCTCATCCATTTGGTTGAGTTTGTCCATGAATGCTTGAGTGAGGTTGGGTTCCTGAGCCACCGGTGCAAGGTATTTAGATGAATGGGTTGGAAGAGGTGGCTTCAAAGTAGGAACTGACATAGAATTATATGAATGCCCCACAACGGGGTGAGTAGAGGCACAACAGGGTTGCCTAGGAGAGGAGATGATGAGGGGCCTGACTGTCGATTGGGGTGGTGAGGGGGCTTGATTTCCCTCGACCGGATCTTGATTGGCAGGCATCTTGCCCTTTGTTAAAGATTGCACAAGTGAAAAGGATTCAGGATCTAGATGGAGGGATAGACCCTGGAGGATTTGTTCCACACTAAGTGAAGCAGGTGGATGAGTAGGATTTTGAACTTCAGGTTCTCTAACGGCATTGACATGGCCCTCTGGTTGGACCATGGGTTGCTGTAGCATGTAGTGACCCGTCTTGTAGTAGTCCAGCATCCCGACGTGTCTTTCGGACCTTAGCATCATGGGCATCCTGTCGATCTTTCTTCAAAGATGGTTAAAAAAGGAAGGGCAAGTCAAGCACACAAATGAAGATTTTTTTGTTATTTTTTTTGTTTGATGCAAACAAGTTTTTAAAATGACTACTCGACAATTTTTGGGTTGAAACCTTAGATTAGATAGATTGTTAACAATTGTTCACTCAAGTGGGTATGGTTCCTATTGCTTCAATCTTCAAGACCTAAGGTTATCACTTAATCAGCACGAGTAGGTACTTGGGTTCTTTAGGTTTTGGGAAAGTGGTACAACCGGCCCAATCGTGTGGAGAGGAATACTCCATGGATGGGGACTTACGGAGGTCTTGATGGAAACCACCAAATCAACTAGGAAGGAATATCCTAGAAGAGAGGTAAGAATCCACCAAGAGGTGTTTGGAGGGTGAGGGTGTGTTGGGAGAGAGAGCCCCCGTCTTGAATGCCCTATGGATCGGAACAAGTCCGGTACCCGATGCAAAAAGCTAATGCAAAAGTAAAAATGGAGGGTAAGAGGAGAAGAAGCAATCAATGTGCAAAAACATGAAATGAAATGAAGTAAATAGAGGATGCGATATACAAACAAGACAAGCAATCATGTAACAAAACAAACAATCTAGTGACTAGAATTGAATTAGAATGAAACTAGTTGCACAAACAAATCAAGTTAGCATGGTTAAAGACATTGGTTGTCCCACCGTGGTCGCCAAAAAGCTGTCGACTCCGAAACGGGTTCCGGATCGGCACCTCAATAAAAGGTGAAAGATAGAATGGGGAAAAAGGAGAGTGAATCGAAAAGCACTCAGAAAGCGGTAAAAGGTCCTCACCTCGGTCCCACACTCACATTGATCCCCGAACTTTCATCTCACGGCGTCGCTCGAGCACCGGAGATGGTTCGGGTTCATGTGGGAGGAGAGTGAGGAGGAGATGAACTTAAAACATAAATGAAAGGTGGTCGCCAGGAGCCGCGGGCTCTGCTTTATGGAATGTAAATCAAGAGAAGAGTTGATTTGACCGTGTGTATCTTAGCGTGGGAGATTGGGATGTGAGTTCAACCTTCTTCTTCTTCGGCCGGCCGATGAAGAAGAGTCCAACCAATGCTAGCTTGATGTATTTGTGCAACTAGAAAACAATAAGACAAGAAAACAAGTGAAGAAGGATTAGAACTGAGTGAAGTGTAGTAACTTGTAAAATTAATAACATAAAACGACAATTAGAAACAAACTCACCGGATTCGGGGTTAGCCCAAACCCCTTTTTTTTGGTTTTTTTATGATGTATGAAATGATGTAAAACTGAATAAAAATGATGCTTGAATGTGAACTAAATGATTTGAATGAAGAGTTAGCAAAGAGAATATAAATGGTTAAAGACAACACAGCGCAGGCAAAGTGGCAACCGGGTTGGATAGATTCAATGTAAATTGGCGTGACTCTGATGTAGAGACCGTAATAGACAGCACTGATGTCAGAATTTAGTTCCGTTTGTTTAAAAATAAAGATAACTCACCGAGGGTAGTTTCATATGAAGATAAGTTTGCCTGAATATTATGATAAGTAATCTGAATTTACCTGATAAGACGGATCTTCGACAGTGAAGTTCTGGAAACTCCCAGCACAATGTCGATGTAGGACATGCTATGGGCACCACAGATATAAAAATTGAATGATTCTTGTTGGATATAAAATATAACTCACCGGGAAACAATTTCTATGAAGTATGTATAGGCTTAATCCACCATTAAATGTACTTAAATTGACTAAGAAGATGATGACTTAGAAGAGAAGACTTCGGATCTATCTGTGCAGCGCCGGTGTTGAAGCTGTAACAAGCCAAGGAAATGTCATAATTTATCTCCGTTTGTTGTAAATGAAAGATATCTTGATGAATCACACTTATTATGAAGGAATTAAGGCCTTAAAATGACTATAAAGATCTGTATAAGCCGATGATCAGCAGTGCAGCACGTCGGAGCATAGACCGGCTTCTTATTCACTTTGGGATGATCTCCGGCACCAGGACGAAGATAGAACGATTTGGGGAGATTGGGAAGAGCCTAGGGTGGCTGGAGGACGAAGAGAGGAGTGCTGGATGATGGGGATGCCCTTCTTAGGTCGTTCATATGAGTCTCCCTTTATAGGGGATGAGAACCAGGTCAAAAAATAGCAAGTTTTGATACATCCGACCATAGGTTGGATTTCCTCCATTTAATGTTGCTGAATTTAATCCTGAGGCATATATAAACTTACCCAAATGATTGAGAGATATTGGAAACCATGTATAACCTTCCCCATGCTCAAAATATGTCTCCACTTGAAGAGGAAACAAATCTGGTCCAAAAATGGCAAGTCTTGATATACAAGACAACAAGTTGGATTGCCATCATTTGATGATGCTAATTTCGACCATGAAGCTTCCAGATACTATACCAAGTGATATGGAGGATAAAAAAAGAAGGTAAGGTCGTGAATTGGTCAGATATGTGCCCAATGGGTTGGGCTTGCATGCAATTGGGCTTGATAGGTGCTACGTGCGGGCAGAACTGCACGTCTGACTTCTAAAAGGCACTTCAGACAAATGGTAGATCGGAATTGAATGCCATTTGTTGCATTGAAAAGTGGACTCAGAGTGGAAGATTATTCATGTTGAATACTTCTTCATTAGACGTCCATATAATCCTGTGAAAAATTTCCAAATAGAGGATATGCTGGGAAAAGCATAATCTGGCACACCACCAAGAGTCTCTTGTTTGGCAAACACGGATTTGATTATAAATTAGAAAATCATCTTCATATTTACAATAAGCACCTCGGCTCATCCAAAAGGGCGGTTCATCATGATTTTGATGGTTTAAAAGAGATGTTGCCAATGGAATAATGGTTTAAGATCTAAATAAGGCCAAATTGGCGTGTCTACATATAGGACCATCTAAATTGTGATCCATAAGTCAATGGTCAAAGCACAAGTTCCACCCAACAAGGCATCTTTGGCGACTCAGGTCAAAGGTCCAACCATGCAACCGTGATGATAGAAAACTCTAATACACAGTTCGGTAAGATACCATTCAGGGTTTCTAATTCGGTCAGTTCAGTGAACTCATTCAACTAATGAGCACCTGTATGTGTATCTCAGTGTCTCCACACTAATGACCAATGAGATCAGTCGTCCTCATCACATGAGAAGACATCACATACACTAGTCTATCCGGATCCTTGATGTCCCGTCTCAAGTATCCTATGACTAGGAACATTTAGATCAAATACCTCTACATGATCAATCTCATTATCATGATCTCATCATGATTTAATCATCATTGTATTTGATCAAGGACTTCATTATGATATTCGCATCTAATAAGAGCTTATAATGAAGATTTGCCAAATTAATTGAATAAGATATATCTAGAAATGTCAAATCATATCATATATGATTGGCTTGTAGGGCATACATTTCTATCAATCTCCCACTTGCACTAAAGCCAATCTCCCATCTGGCTGATCTGTATCAGCTCGAGGTGAAGCTCAAACACTCTTTGAGTAACTGCTTCAGTTAGTGGATCTGCAATGTTATTAATGGTAAATACTTTATCTTTAATTATATCTCTATAAGCTGCAATCTCTCTGATTGTATGGTATCGCCACAGAAGTTCTAAACTTCTGATGAGACATCGGCTCTAGTCCATTATTTTCTCAAAACAATGATACACTTTCAAAAAAAATTGGGACAATCCCATATCAAATATGTAGATGAAAAACTTCATCTAGACTACTTCTCAAGTAGTGTGCAACCACTATGTAAACTTGTTTACATACGTTGTAAAATTTATAGTTTTCTATCACATAGAACTCTTCTAGCATACTACACCACCATTATTCTGACTTAATATCAAACTTATTTGATTGGAAGCTTGTGTTTGTAAAACTACAAGACTTCAAGTCTTATCCTCCAGTGTGTAGAGATACATTCTCAGTGCTTCTCAAGTACCAAATGATATATCTCTAAACTATCCAATGACTCTCACTTGGATCTTCTTGATGAATGCTCATAACACTTAGAGCATTTATCACAACATGTACGTAGCATCACATAAATGATAGACCCTATGACTAAGGCATAAGGGCTCTATTCATGCGATCCCTTTATCTCTCAAGAAGTCTACAAAGACAACACTTTAGAGAGATAGACTCCACACCTCATAGGTAAGAAACCAATCTTGGAGTTTATCATGTCAAACCCTTTGACTATGGTGACTACGTACATTAACTGGGCATTGATTTTAGATCTATCTCCATAGATCTTAAAACCCAAATTGTGTTTGGAGGATCAATTTGATAGCTAGGTTCACTTATGATAACACACCTACTTCATTCTCAATGAGTAGTATGTCATCAACATAAAACGTCAAGAAAGTAATAGCACTCCCACTTATCTTGTTGAATACACAAGGCTCCTCTTCGTTCTTAACGAAGTCATAAGATTTAATCTCATTAAACCTTATATATGATCTATGGGAAGTTTTACTTCAGTCCATAAATGAACTTAATACACACTCTTCTTGGATGTTATTGGGACTTGATTCCCTATAGTTGTATCATATACACCTATTCCTCAAAATACTTTTTATAAACACTATCTTTACATCCAATTAGCTTATCTCATAATCATAGAGTGTAACAATCAAAATCCGAATGGATTAATCCATGGAATAGGTAAAAGATCTCATCATTGTCAACCATTTGACTTCAATGATATCCTTTTCAACTATTCTCACCTTTGAAGGTATCTACCTTCTAATCCACTCCAATCTATTCTTTAGTGATCCATTTATTCCTTATGGATACTATATCCTTTGGTGGATCTATCAAGTTCTAAACTTGATTAGAATAGAGAAAGTTTATATCGGATTTTATTGTCTCTTCCCATTAATGAATCAATATCTCATATTGGTTCTATATAGATCCTAGGATCAATAACCTTATTATCTTATGTCTCATTTCATCTATCAGAGATATGTCTCACATATCTCTTAGGTAGAATGGACACAAGTAAAGACCTATGATTTGTCCTTGTGTAATTATTAACTAGAACCTTAATATAAGTGCTATTGGGTTGTGGGACTGGAACATCTTCCATATATACCTTGCTCCCACTATCTTTCTTAAGAAGGAACTTTTCCTTTAGAAATATAGTGAGCTGAGCAACACATACCCTTATACATAAGGGTCGTATATTTAATATCCAAAAGTTCCTTTGGATATCCCACAAGCAACACTTCATAGTCTTATGTTCCAACTTGTTAGAGTTATACTTCTTCACCAGGTCGGACATTCCGAAACCTTAACTTGCTTAAGGTCAAGTTTTAACCCCTATTACATATCCTATATGGAATAATCAGAACAGACTTAGAAGGTACCTATTAAGATCAAGTGGTTATAACGAGTACTTAACCAAAATTAGACAAAGAGGAAATTTGCAAAGCTTGTCATTGTTCATATTATGTCTTACATAATATGACTTCTCATTTTAGCTACTCAATTAAGCTAAAATATGTAAAGAGGTGTCCATGGGATTCTATTATTCTTCAAATATATGTGAATTAGGTGCTTAAGTATTCCTCTCTTTGATCTCATCAAAGAGTTCTAATACTTGTTCCATTAGTATCTCTACTTCATTCTTAATCTCAGATAATTTCTCAATGGTCTTAAATTTGTACTTTATAAAGTACATATATCCATACCTAGAGGCATCATCTTTGAAATAATGAAGTAGAAATATTCTTCTTTAGCCTTACTAGATATGGGCTAACATACATCTAAATGTACGAGTTCTAATAACTCATTAACCCATTCTCCATGTCTATATAAAGCTAAAGTGTAGATTGATCTAAATCAACCCATTTCCTCTTAAAAGGAATATTCACACATAACATGAGAGCTAACATATCAAATATGATTAAACAATTCATTAAGCTCCCACTGGCAAACACTTTGCCATTCAATCTATTAGAACATCTATCAATTCCATAACTTACAATAAATCAACATTTATTCAAGTAGGAAATCATATAAAGTTCTTGTAGAAGGATCTAATAGCAATATTAATTATTAAGACATCTCGGTAAGGCTATTAAAGAATTACACCTCCCATTAATAATGATGCAACTTTTGCACCATTTCATATGTAGGTCAATATCTTCTTTATTAAGCCTTCATTTACTTGTCATCATCTACAACTCCTTGTAGATATAAGATGCATATCTGGTATCTCATACCATTAGATGCATTCATAGTATCTAATATTATGATATACACATATAGTATCTAATACTATTAAGTGTATATTTAAAACAAGTAAGTGCCAATGACTTGGATACATGAAGCTTCTCAAGCTCCAACTTTGCATTATATACAAAACACTTTGTACTTCCTCTTCCACATATCATCATCATGACAGTGTAAGAATCCTGTCTTATTCTGGCTTTATTATCTTGACAACCTTCTTTTACTATTAACTCTCTTCTATTTCTATCTAATGATTTTACTTCTTACTATTGGTCTCACCAACAAGAAGTAATTAAGATGTATTGTTGTTCTAACTTGCCCTTTAGTTAGCTCATCAATATGAGCCATGATGGATCTCATATCCATCTATCCATGTTGTCTCTATAATTATGTTTCATAGAGACTAACATCTAATTTAAGGCAAACAATGCATCTTGTCTATAAGATAAGATCTTATCTTTCTTACACATCATTAGATAATTTAGGAGACACCTACTTCTCAAGTAGAATAGTTAAGTGGTCAACTATGAGAACAATTCTCTTAGTTTTAAACCAGTCTAAGAAGTGTGAGCCATTAAGCTATTTGACATCTAGTATGCCATACTAATGATAGTTTATTATCGTATTCTACAACTGAGATATAATTTTATCAATATAACATTGCAAATATTCATTAAAATTAAGATATGGTCTTTGATCCTAATTTATGCTTCCACTAATTTTCGACGAATTTGCATAACCCTCATTATGCAAAGACGGGATATCATGATGAAATCCTAGTGGGGACTAAGGCCCTATTAACCTTATGGTGATGACCTTGTGGTAGCACAACAAATCACCCCATACTTAATAGGTAGGCAACTATTGTCAGTTGCAACTCTTGCAACTCTTAGTCATTTAGCCTCTAGAGTTATGACCTTGTGGTAGCACAACAAGCCATATACTCTAGTTAGGTCAAACCCGCTTGTTACGTTATGAGAATGGATTCTTCACACAGCCCTTGTGGTAGCACAACAAAGCCATGCAAATGGTCCACCTCAAGGTTCGGCAAATGCCTTAGCCATGATCACCAATTCCTTGCTGAATGAGTCTTGTGGTAGCACAACAAACCCATCCAATCTAAGATTGGCTCATCAAGACCATAACAACGGAATGCTACGTGAGTCATTCTTAATGTCACACGTTTATCAACCTAATTATGACAAGGAGGGATTTTATTTTAGTCTCATTAATAATATGTGCTAAGCATATATAATACCTTTGGAATATCATATATCTAAGGTATAACCTGTAGCACACATCCACATATTAAATATGCACAAAATCAGGTGATCATGGACTTAACCCTAAGCATGCACCTAAAGCACCCCTATAGGTGCAAATCCTTGCTTCAGATGCTTGAGTTGGTATGCTCCCACTTCAGAAGGGTGCTTCTCCAAGTGGTCCCGCTCTCCAACCTTCCACGAACCGGCTTCTAACTCTTACAAGCGGCTTAAGGGTATGCAGACCCACAAATGTACATAACTCAATAAGAAACCTTGGTTTTAACCAAGGGGAGTACATTAATGGAGGGAGGTAGAATGTACAATCAGATTGTATAGAGAGAGAGGAGGCACACACAGGCCCCATTTAATAACATAACCAACACAATTAAAAGTAATCACAAGCCAAGCACAATTAAGTCCATGATCACCTCCACACACACTAACATTCATCACATGAACATAGAGCGCATACGTGATAATTATATGAGATATATCATATATATCAGCATAAAATTATATAATTTATTTTGAAATTCTCAATTTCATGCATGTCGAATTTTTCATGAAATAAATAACATGAAAATAACATGATAATAACATATAAATAATTTATATGAAATGAACATACAAAACTAAACTATTTAGAACATTCATGCATTCCCAATACTGTTCAAGGTCAAAAATTAATATCCCAATTTATATTCTGTAAAATCTCATTTTACAGAATTAATTAAGACACTAATAATTTAAGTTAAACCTTTAAAACAATTTTAAAGTTTAACCATGAGTGAATCTATGTAAATAGAACTAAACATCATCTAACATGTCATTAAACACTTTAAAACATGTTAAATAATATTATAAAATTTTTCAAAATTTTTATGGATTTTTATGGCAATTTTTAGGATTTTTCTATGATTTTAAACACTTTAAAATCATTTGAAAAAGAACTGGCGCATAGCGCCAAGCTCGCTGGCGCACAACGCCGTTTTGCGTGCGCCCGCATGCGCCGCAGGGTGCGCCGGGCTCAAAAGGGCGTGCGCCAACCGCCGTGCGCCGGCGTGTGCGCCGATCGCCCTCCCCCCCGAACAGGCACTGTTCATCCGGAGGAGAGTATCCAATTAAAGCAGGTCCTTATCTCCCTGTACCGGACTCCTAAAAATCTGGAAAAATATGCGTTGAAATACTTATCAAATAAGGAATCCAAAACAGTCAGCCTCGTATCCAGGAAAAATCCCAATCGTCCTAAAAATGAGGAAGAAAAGGCGGCGGTCACCGAGATTCCGTAGCAGAAATATCAATTTTGTAACGAGGATAACTCCTTATCCAGGAAGCCAAATATTCTAAAAAAAACAATTTATAATCCTCATCAAATGAAGTTTCCAAATATATATATATACCTTTATATAAAATTTCTCTATCAACAGGAAATTAGGAAGAAACAAGTCGGCGCCGCCAGATTCCGCAAAACCCTAGTTCGTCGGAAAACTCAAAATTTCTCTTCCTCCGCCGCCGTTCAAAGCAGGATATCAAAGGTAAAGGCTAGGTAATCATATTACCCATCTTCTAAACCTTTTCCAAGCCTAAATTTCTTCTATGGACGGAGATTTCACAAAATCCCCAAATCCGGGTGTCGGTTCGGGCATGACAGAAACACCAACTTTTAAGGCTTCTCCCAAACACTACAGCGATCCAAACTTCAAACGGTTTGCTGCGTTGGAAAGAACTATATCACGATATTCTACCAAGGCCAACCAATATTTTATCTGAGTCATACACAGAATATGGTGGCCTCGTCAAAACATATGTTTGCATAGATTCGGGAACACATAAATAACATGAAATAATGTCGATTCGACGTCGGTTTTGACTGAGACTTGAACCGGGCTCTGATAACACTGTAAGGAATCGTCCATTAAATTTTGGTGCAGCAGAAGAGACTATTCCTATGGGTTCCTTTAGAATATATCTCAATCAGAACCGAACGACGAAAACCGAAAACCGATCAAATCGGGTTCGAATATACCTGTTAGGGATTCATATAATCCCATGGAGAGGAAGGAGATGAGCTTCTCAAGCTCTTCAAACTGTTCAAGTGTCCGGTCACCAGCAGTATCCACACGAACTTCATCCACAGCAGGTTCTCCCTTCATGCCGGCCTCGAGAACTCTCCCCGAACGGAGCTCCATCGACCATGGACACCTTCTAGAGAGAGGAGGAGGTAGGGAGGAGGCTAGGGATGTGGTTTTCACCCTTGGCTTGATTGGGTTTGGCTGAAACCATTAGTATTTATAGAGAATTATGGAATTTTTCATAAAAACCCAAAATCTCTATAAATTACGTCCTTGCCCCTGTACTTGTGGATAAGTCCTTTTGTGTGTGACCCACTAGGCCCAATAACCTATTTGGTTGAGGCCTAAATAAAATAGAACATTTCTATTTAATTTAATTAAATCCGTTATCTGATAACAGATTAATCGGCCTACCGATCATGAAAGGTACAAGCCACATCCCATGATCCTAAATGGCTATGGGGATAATCTCATCTCCATTGAGCCTTTCCATCATCAGTTACCACATGGATATAAACCCTCATCCATCCAATGTCCCGGTCGGAAAGGAGTACGGCATCGACTGTCAACTCCTTAGTGTACCGACTATATAGGATCATGTACTCGGAATTGGATCAAGTGGAAAACTCATTTTCCAATTATCCTATCTACCCTGGCCAGGGATTTAGAGTACTATCCCATAGGACATTCACTCTCACTTACCGAGAGTGGACGATCCCTTGTTGTCCGCTCAATTGCCTCCATCGGATTTTCCTTGTACCCGATCCATCGCTATATAGGACCATCTAAATTGTGATCCATAAGTCAATGGTCAAAGCACAAGTTCCACCCAACAAGGCATCTTTGGCGACTCAGGTCAAAGATCCAACCATACAACCGTGATGATAGAAAACCCTGATAGACAGTTCGGTAAGATACCATTCAGGGTTTCTAATTCGGTCAGTTCAGTGAACTCATTCAACTAATGAGCACCTGTATGTGTATCTCAGTGTCTCCACACTAATGACCAATGAGATCGGTCGTCCTCATCACATGAGAAGACATCACATACACTAGTCTATCCGGATCCTTGATGTCCCGTCTCAAGTATCCTATGACTAGGAACATTTAGATCAAATACCTCTACATGATCAATCTCATTATCATGATCTCATCATGATTTAATCATCATTGTATTTGATCAAGGACTTCATTATGATATTCGCATCTAATAAGAGCTTATAATGAAGATTTTCCAAATTAATTGAATAAGATATATCTAGAAATGTCAAATCATATCATATATGATTGGCTTGTAGGGCATACATTTCTATCACCCACATGATTAGTTCCAGGAACAGGAACCGTTGGTGTTGCCACACAAATTCAGTCTCTCCAGATTTTACACTTTTACTTTGCCGAGGAACACACACTTTCAAAGGTCCGCATAGATTTATCGGTAGGGGGTCACAAGGAACGAGGGTGAGCGAGGGGGCAAAGTACGAGGGGGAGTTGCCAAGGCAGATCTGTCAAAGGGGTGCCATAGGAAGTGATCAAGAGTGTGGGTATGCGTGGGAGTGGAGGATGGAGGAGTGGATGTAGTTGAAGGGGGGGACCACAAGGGGGGGGAGTGAGGGGAGCAGGGGGAGAGTGAGGGGGGGGGGCCGCAAAGGCAGATCTACAAGAGGGGGTTGTGGGGAGCTTTTTGGAGCACAGGGGTGAGAGGGAGACTAAGGAGAGGGGTCTAGCTGAAGAGAGAGGAGGTGGCAGATTTGCCTAAAGGGGGCGCGGGGATTGAGGGGTAGTGCGGGGGCTGTGAGACAGTACGGGGGAGCCTAGGGTGCACAAACTAGCTAAAGAGGGGCTGCAGGGAGCAAGGGGGGCACGAGCAGTGGTGGATCTAAGATTTTAGGTTAGTGGGGTCATCTTAAATTTTTGGGGTCATTCTTTATAAATACTTTATAATTTATTTTATTTTTGTTAAAATCATTTAAATTTATAATATATTTCTCAAATTTTAGTAAGGTCACTTGACCCCACTATGCTCAACATAGGTCTGCCACTAGGCACAAGGGCTATAGGCAAGTGAGAGGGGTGTTTTAGCTGGAGGGGTTATGGTCGACGACGTGACGGGACGTGGTATCTGGGTGGCAAGTTTTGCCGGATGAGGGCGGAGGGGGGGGACGTCAAAGGAGGGTGGAGGGGTGTTGGAAGGGACTGTAGAGCCTGTGAGGGGGAAATTTAGACTCCAACGATGGCTAGGGGGATGATGGAAGGTTAGGGAGACGCTGAGGGAGCAATGGAGACACTAATGATGGCGAGGGAGACGCTGACCATGGTAGGACTTGACTTCAACAATGTCACCTAGCAACAAAATGAAGCCATAGAAGATAATTCTAATTTTATAGGAGGTTCACTCTCCAAGAAAGAACAGGACCTTTGATTGCTACAAATAAAAAAATTGTGGTTCCAAGGCCATGTTCGGGCATTTCCCATACAATATGTATACTGATATACTATGCTTATCGAAGACAAGTTGCATAGAGGTTGAAATTATACTTTAATTTTGTTCTATACATAATTATGTTAAAACCAAACATGCGCATGGAAGGTTCGATAATGTTCATTTTAATATTGATATTCCCTTTTTTTTCTTTACTAATATCGTCGTTGATGCTACGTAAGATTTAATACCAAAATGCATATAAGAATAAAAAATTAGAAGAGTTAGATATTTGAGAAGGATATTTGCTTCAGTTTATTTAATGTGATTATAGAGGCCATAACTGCACATCATCCCAAAAGTTTTAAGTAATAAATATACATTTTAGCATAATGTGTTTATCCTCTTTTCTCTACTCGAATTAAAAGGGTTCATGATTATCTTATCGTCCATTAGGTTAGAATGCCAAAAATGATTCTCTATCACTTTTGATATTAATATTTATAATTTATGGAATAACAAAATTAAGACAAGTAGACACTAACCTATCATGTTTTCTTTGTGGTAAGAGCTACCATATTAATTAACATTGAAAGTCCAACATTTATCAAAAAAATAATAATTGTTGATTTCAAAATTGATAGTGACAAAATATATAACTAACAATAAGATAATTACCTTAACATATTATTGATTATTTAACATATTTATTATGAATAATTATACTATTGATCAAATTAAGTTTAATTTAATTTGATACCGAACAGGTATTAATGGGCAAGAGGGATGGCGAATTTGTCATCAAATATAATCATAAAATTTTATCAACAACTTACGGTGGAAGTCAGCTCTCTTATTGGAGAAATCACGTGACGAATGGCCTTGGGGATGAGATGACGTCACAAGAAATGTGACCGGTTATATGTTCAGAGAACTTGTATAAATTAAATAACATAAATTTCGTCGTAACAATAAATATCTCTTCATCAAGTATGTCTGTACTAATATATAAAAAAAACATGAAAAAAGTAGTTAAGAAGGATAAATACATCCACTACTGGAATACCGAACTGATAGCACCGAAAAGTCTGGTGATTTCTTTTACGTTTTTTTTTTTATTTTGAAACAAGAAGAAATGAAACTTATAAAAAGCGTAGGAGCACAGAGCCTTCGGGCCTGCGCCTTCTCCTCTCTCTCTCTCCCTCACACGTCGGAACCAGAGAAGAGAATGAAAGGGTCTGTCGCCGCCTTCCTCCGGGCGCTGCCCTTGGTCGTGCTCATCCTCTCTGCAGGGATGTGCGCAAGGCTCGCCAACACTTCACCACAGACGGACCCCTCTGCCACCCTCCGTCCCTGCGACGGAGACCAACACGCCATGAAGTTGCGCCGGGGTCCATCCTCCTGGTGCCTCCACCTGCGGGCAAATCTGCTCGGCGTGCAGGCGGCGGCGAAGCGGGTAGTGCCTAGCGGGCCCAACCCTCTCCACAACTAGCGGCATCATCTCCTTTTCCCTGCCGACGCTGCCCGTATGTGTAAGACCGGGCGCCGCAGCCACCGGCTTCCTCGTGGCCCTAGTATTCTTGTAGTTGTCTGCTCTCGGATGAAAAGTGTTAACAATGGAGGATTTTTGACTCAAGGTCACCGAGATATTTCTCCTGGCGTGCATAAGGTGTGAATCTTGGGTTCTTGCCGCTTAATTGCATGATTAAGGATTGATCTTCTATATATATCGATGTTTGATGACTGCAGTACCGGACGTAGAACTTGAGTTGTTATGACTTAGTTGTATGATTAGGATTTCACTTCTTACTGGACGGCACTGCCAGAAGTTATACGTACGTGGATATTACGTACTCTAGTTATTACCATCGTTAAATTGCATAATGAAGATTTCTCTTCCTTACTTGACGTCCGGCGACCGCAGTCTTGGACAACATACGGTTGATCTTGATCGGGCGAGTCGCAATCGAGCGAGTTGTTATCGCTTAATTATGCATGATTAGAATTTCACCCAACTAACTTGTTCTTGTTGCTCGACTCGGATGCTTATCCACTGGTGCTCCGGCAACTCTGCAAACTGAAATTTTTTTTTTTAAAGATTGAATATAATAATATAGTTAAATAAGGCCGTGAGAGCTTTTAGAAACATAAAAGATTGAATATTATAATATAGTTAAATAAACTATCAAATACCATCCCGCAAACCAATTCAACATTTAACCTATTATTTAAAATATCAAAAATCAATACTCTATTCGACACAATATAAGTACACATGTCAATATAAATATAAAAATAAATAATCATAAATTATTATTTACAGTATATTTGTTTTTGATATAAGTCAATTATAATAAGTTATAACAAATATGATACAATAAATAGATTTTTAATCACAGTACTTTTTGTTCCAAATATAATAAAACTTTACTGTGCCCTTGTAAATATAAATAACTAAAATAATATAATAAATAGATTATATTAATAATTTTTAGTTACTAAACACGTATAAAACAATTGAGTTCTCAGATATAACAATTTGTAGTCGTCAATCAAGTATAACATACCTCATGTACTGAATATATTTCTAGTCACAAATATTTTTCATTTCAAATATAATAATATTATGTAGTTATAAATAAAAAAACACTAAAATTTTATTAAAGTTAATATTTAATAATTTTTATCAGGTTTACAATTTAATATGAATTAGATATAATAAATTTTTGCTGTAAACTTAATTAACATGATAGTAAATTTAATAAATATTTAATAATTTATATTTAATTAAAATGTTGATATGAAAAGAATGTAATAATTTTTCTCTAAATGAAATGACACTTTGTAATAATTAATGATATAAAATATTAATAATATCTAATATTTATATTACATTTAAAATTTTATATCATTCAAATGTAATATTTTTTTCACCCCAAACAAATTGATAATTTGTAAAGTTCTAATATCGTTCAGCTAAATGTAAATTTGTATTAGATTTGAATTTGATATAAATTATACGTATTTAAATTTGAAAGAAATTTGACATTATGAAATGTATGTGACCCCCAGCGTGGACTGTGTTAAAATGATTTTTAACCACCGCACTATTCATTATAAAAGTTAGGTCAATGGATTAATCATTAAATAGATTTTGTTAAATATATTAAAACTTAGTTTTCTTTTTAATTTATCTTTAAGTATATTTTTACGAATCGGTAAAATCACAATCAATGAATAAATGTGAATAGAAGACATGGAGCACACCACATTGTACTCACTAATATAAAGTGGTTTGATCTTGATTAGATAGCCAGCCCACCAATAAAATCTACATACACTATCCCATTTATTACTAGATTTATTTATTGTACACAAGCTTACATGCTAAAAAAATAATCCACATAAAAATTAAAACAACTAGTGTAATCATGCACATGCACCAAGAAAATTTTCTTCACATACCTACTTACTCAAATAAACATTCTAAAAATATATATCAATCACCACATGCAGAGTTAAAAATAATATGCAAATCTGGGCTTACTCTGATTCTTCTTACCTTGTCATATTAGAGCCATGCATAACTGATTTCTTTGCACAACCAGCCCCATTTCTAGGATCAGCCGCACACGCCCGGTCCCCTTATGCTGGCCATGCCAGTGGCAGGGAGAGTTGCCATTGCTGATGCAGTAGGCTCGAGAAACAGGGACTTTTCAACCTCTTCATCTTCTTGTAGCCTATTTTGTCTCTGAGAATCGCCTGCCTGCTCCTACCCTTGCCTACTTTTTCACCTAGCAAGGTGACTCGTGGTTCTGCAAACCATGGATATCGTCACCTCCGAAGAATGTAATTCTTTTGCATTCTTTCGAGTGATTTTTGTGTCTTCTAGGTTGGAGTCCTTGTACATACCAATAATATTTTTCTGTTTACACTCACCATCAACTTCGCCTACCTAGGTTCTACGAAAACTTGTGGATGATGCATCCAAATTTTTAAATGACAAGGTAACAAAAGAGGTGGTTGCGGTGCCTGCTTACTTCAATGATTCCCAAAGGACTGCAACAAAAGATGCTGGCCATATTGTTGGGTTAGATGTTTTACGCATCATCAATGGACCTACCGCAACCTCATTGTTTTGAAAAGAAGAACAATGAAACTATTCTTGTATCTGACCTTGGAGGTGGAACATTTGATGTTTTAGGTATGGATTGTTTTCAATCTCGTGCAACCACTTAATTTCTGCACAATGTTGTCATGTTGATGCCGGTTGGTCCTTTGTTTCCAATAATTGTAATGGATGACTAGATGACATAGGGTTTATAAGAAAAATGGTTTTGGTTGCTTTTGAAATGATTACTTATACTTCTTTCATAAAGTCCATACGAGATGCATTCTTATGTTCTACTATTGAAGAACTTCATTAATTATTCATTTTCATGGAGAACAATATATATAATACATCCGATGACTACGATAAAGTGCATTGGCTAGATGGAGTCTTAGATGTGTGTGAACGCTTGGCCTCATTTTGGGGTGACCCTTTATGTTCGTTAGAATGCACTCTATACTTGCAGACTGCTCAATTTTTAACCATATGACTTCTAAATTGCACTTCACCTATTAATCTCTTATAGTTGTTATTTTTCACTTGATTTCAGTTGTTGAAGTGGGTGATGGTGTGTTTAAGGTGCTTTCGACATCTGGTGATACACATCTAGGCGGTGACGATTTTGACAAGGTTAGATTTGCAAGTTTCTCGGATAATGTGCATCAATAAATTCTTCCATCTGATGGCTATTAAGGGCCATTTGGTGGCTATTCGTTATAGCTAGGTACATTTAAAATCTTTAATGGGGTGTTCGGTTGCATGATAATTGAGATTTTTATTTTAATTGACAACCATGACAATTTTATATTCTGGAAGTGATTTTCTTCTTGAACAAAAGAAAGAGGGTCTCACCTCTTTTTTTATCTCGTGGTCTCCCTCTCCCACTTTGTTTGGTCATATATATGGTAGTTACTCTTTTTTGTTATCACATCCCTCCAAACATGATGATTTTATGTCATTGATTGGTTCATATTTTATTTTAATATAATTTGTTATCTACAAAATATTATCATGCAACCAAACACCCCATAAGTGTTATCAAATGCACCATACTTTTTTGAGTTGCGTGCAACCAAGATGTGGTGAAAGAAAAAAGAGAGAGACACAAAAGTGAAATACACAAAATGCTCAAAAAATAACTTTACCTTTCATCTTCTCTCTCTCTCTCTCTCTCTCTCTCTCTCCCTATTTGAAATTCTAAATAACAATGCCGCGAATGCAATTTTGAGTTCCATGCGTTAAACTTTAAAACCATTGAAATATTCAAGAAACACCGTACAAGTGATTTTGAAAGAATTCTTCGACTAGAAATTCCATCCAAACGCAACCTTAGTTTATTGTCTCCGTTTGTTATTCATACAATTGTTAGGACTTTTAAGCTGCTTGATGCTTTAGGCTACATTTGTTTATTTGGCTTGTACACTGTGCCGAATGATTTGTTATATATACCATCTTAAATTTGATGTCTATCGATTACCAGCCATTTGGTTGCTGTTTGTTATAGCTATGGCAATACGTTCTGAGCTTATTGTATCCGTTTGTTATTCATACAATTGTTACACCTTCTAAGCTGCTTGATGCTTCAGCTTCCACGGGCCCTGTGGTCAGCCAATACGGGCTGTTTTACCTTTCCTTTCTCGTGTTCTTATTTTAATTTTTAATCTTCCTATTTTTAATTTTAAATCTTTTCTACATCTTCATTGGTTCCTATGTTAATACGCGACCATTTTCTCATAGCAGTCTTTTTTTTGGCATCCGTAGTACTCAACCAAGGGGAACGTTATTGGACCAGATCACTAGATCAGCAGTGTCGGGCCACTGACCCTTGATTGTGCTTTTTTATCTTTTATTTTATTTATTAATATTTTTATTTTTAATTTAAAACTCTATTGTGGGGACTACTATAGGAAAGTCCATAAAATTTGTATTTGTCAAAGCATTCTTTCTTTCACCAATTTCTTCCTTCTTAATGCTTTAAAGAAAGGTTTTGTTATTTTTTGTGTCTTTGTCAGAATAATTTTGTTAGGTTAGGATCTAATATCAATTGATCTGGGGGATCCTTTCAGCCTTGTTGGCTGCTATGTTGTTTTCTCTTTTTATTTTAAGTTTTAATCGTCATATTTTTCATTTAAACACTCTTTCAGAACTTCGCTACAAAATATCCCACCAAAATTTTTGTTTGTTAAGATGTCCTCTGTCTTTTACAAATTTCTTCCTTTTAAAAACTTAAAAATTGCGCAGGTGAAAAGACTATAAAAATAAAAATATGTTTGGTTCTTGGTGATTAATTTTCTTCAGAATGGCTGGTGAGAATTCCCGGATCTTAAATTCACCGATTCAGCAAAAAATTTCCAATCTTCGGATGTCTGCAGAAAGTGTTATCCGATATGGCCAACTAAGGGGATTCTGATAAATGATTATGCTCCAATTGATTTGGTTGAATTGATGTTTAATAACCACTGAATCGTTGGGTGTAGATATTTAGATCGTTTGGCAAAATAATGTTCAACCCTTAACTAAAATCTGAATGTATCGTTTAACTCTTAAAAAACTCATTTAATTTTATGTGACTTATTATAGCATTTACTTTTTACGGTTATGATTGAGCGTTTCTGTTAAATTGGAAATCGTAGAAGAAATTAAGATTTCGGATATTTTATTATCAAATGGGCATCTTTGCCCAGGGGAAGCGATTTTTGATCATCCAAGATCAGGGATCAACCCAGATCGGATCAATTATATATTCGAAACATTTTGATAGATCTTGTAGTTTATCTATTTTTAATGGAAAATAAACTAGAAAGCCATTCTGAAGCTTTAAATTGAAAAGAAGCTACCAGGTTGAAGTTTCGATCATTTTTTTCCATCATTTTACTCAGTTTAGCCGCGCGTCCATGCGATCGGCGATTTCGGACCAAAAGAAGAAAGAATGTTGGCAACAATGTAATCCATCTACTGCTAATTTTAGAAGTTGAGAGAAGATAAAAAAAACTATCCTTCTCTCTTCTTTAAAGAATAAACTGATCGATCGTTACAATTTAAAAGTCAAAATAAGAAAAAGATGAGGTTATGCATTGTAAAAAGATTTTATTGACTAAAATTAAAATGTTGAATGGGCAACTTTTATTGAAAGTGTCCTGCTTGGAATTAATATCCTTTTAGGAAATTTGGATTAGTTCTCCTCCCATTTACCAAAATTGATAATATTAATCAAACACCTAGCTACGTCTGAATGACTTATTGTAATATATTAATATCAACTTCAAAATGGATGATATCCGAGCAGTGTCTAATACACTTAATTATTTGTGCTATCCAAAACATGCATTTACGAGAAAAACTCCATTAACAGTGCAAAGAATTGATGCTAAATACCATACCCTCGGTTACTTCAACCTATAGGGTGTTTGGTTGCACGATAAATTGATTTTTGTTGCAGATTTATATTTTTGCAATAAAATTTGTTAAAAGCGGTGTTTGGCAACCATGAAAATTTTATGTTTTGAAAATGATTTTCTACTTACACAAAAAAGAGGGTCTCACCTCTCGTTTTTTATCTCGTGGTCTCTCACTTTGTTTGGTCATATAAATGGTAGTTACTCTTTTTTGTTATCACATCCTTCCAAACATGATGATTTTATGACATTGATTAGTTCATATTTTATTTTAATATAATTTTTTATCATGAAAGTGTAAAGATAAATATTTTGTAACCAAACACCCCATTACCGTTTGAACTTTTTCATATGATGATAGCTTTCTCAAACGGATGTTAAACTATTCTATTAGGCAATATGCAAAGAGGTTCCATTTTCAAACTAACTTTACGGTTACTTTTTTTTAATATTTCAATGTGGTATGAAGTTGGTTATATTTCTTTAAACAATTTGCTTATCTTAGGGCAATAATTGTTAGAAAAATGTGCTGACATCAGCCTTCTTTCTCTTTGATTCCACACAGACCATCTACGTGACTCGTTATCCATTAATGAGGGCATGTTACCGTTAATACAGCTACCTTGAGTGTTTTGAGAGTAATGGTGATAGAGTGTGATAGCATTTTTCGTATTTATGATGGCAGTAGTTTAGAGAGATCCTTTGCAATTTTTGTTAAACCCCAAGATTATACAATCTATAATGTTACAACCATATAGAAATTGATACTGGTCTTCTAAGCTTTCTGTTTCTTCCATAGTGCTCACACTTGATGGACATATCTTAGATAGGTGTAATATTTTTAAGAGCTTTCAAAAATTTAATTTGTAGGCTCTTACTTCTTTGATTCGTTATTTACTTTTAAGTTTAATGAGTGGTGGATTTCATTTTTAAATTTCTTGATAAAGTATTTTATAAATTTTGTGTGATTACTAGATATTCTGCTGATAGCAACTATATTTTGTTTGCCAACACTGTTTGTCACACTTTTCTATTTTAATGACAAAATTTCTAATTTATTTGAAGAAGAGTGATAGGTAAATTTATCAGTGCAAATTTGATGGTGCTTTACATTAAATATATAATTATTTAAAAATATTTTTTAATTTTTCCATCCACGTGCGAAGCACATTTTTTTAACTAGTGTCTACAAACATAACAATATCTCGTAACTAACTAGAATCAATTATTCCTTACATTTGTTGCAAATAAATATGTATGATAACAAGAATAACGTAGGTTTGCAAACGCAGCACACATTAAAATTGTAAATACTTAGACATGCTCCATCTATCTGTAAGGAATCATTCTAAGCATTTAAAATATTTTTGATTCCTTGAATCCATGGTCTTAGCCTTTATTGAAACCAAAACGACAAAATCGGGAACCGATAAAGAAGGAGATCGAATATACCTTCTTGGGATTTGAAAAATCCCTCACCAGAGATGAAGAGTGGATGTTCCTTGGTGCTTCAAACCGTTCAAGTGGACGGCCTCTAGCGGTATCCACACGAACTTCTTCTAAGGACCGGTTCTCCTTCTCTCCAAGCTCGAAAACTCTGCCAGAACGGAGTTGGACCATGTGGGGACTCCTTCTAGAGAAGAGAGGAGAGAGGGAGGCTGCCAAGGACGTTCTCCAACCCTTTTGCTTGATAGGGTTTAGCTTCTTAAGCATATTATATATAGAAGATGAAATTTTTCACAAAAACCCAAATCTTCTATATATTTACATCCTTGCCCCTGTCCTTAGAATTAGTTCTAATGTGTATGACCCACTAGGCCCAATAGTCAATTTGGTTGAAGCCAAATTTAAAAATAACAATTCTTTTAAATTAAATCAAATCTATTATCTAATAACAGATTTGACGGCTTTCCGATCATAAAGGGTACAAGCCACATCCTATGATCCCAAATGACTTTGGGGAGTTAAATAACATCCATTGAGCCTTTCCATCATCAGTTACCACACGGATATAAATCCTCGTCCAAGCAATGTCCCGGTCGGTCAGGGGTTCGGCACTGACTGTCAACCCCTTTAATAATCCGACTCTATGAAATCTTGTACTCAGGAATGGATCAACTGGAAAAACTCCTTTTCCAATTATCCTATCTACCTTGGCCAAGGATTTTAGAGTACTATCCATAGGACATTCTCTCTCTCCTACCGAGAGTGAACGATCCCTTATTATCCGCTCAATTGCCTCCACCAGGTTTCCCATATACCCAATCCATTAACTATATAGGATCACAATACTAAGTGATCCATAAGTCAATAGTCAAAGTACATAGTACGCCTGGCAAGACATCTTTAGCGACTCAGGTCAAAGATCTAACCGTGCAACCGTGATGATAGAATACCCTGATCGACAGTTCGGTAAGATACCATTCAGGGATTCTATATTGGTCAGTTCAGTGAACTCATTCCTCTAATGAGCACCTGTACATGTATCTCAGTGTCCCCACACTGATGACCAATGAGATCGGTCATCCTCATCAAATGAGAAGATATCATATACATTAGTCTTATCGGATCTTTGATGTCCCATCTCAAGGATCCTACGACTAGGAACAATTTAGATCACATGCTTCTAGATGATTGATCTCATTATCATGATCTCATCATGATTCAATCATCATTGCATGTAATTTAGGACTTCATTACAATAAACGCATCTAGATAGGGCAAGTAATGAAGACAATGCCATTAATACTGAATAAGATATTACAAGAAATGTAAAACCATATCACATATGATTGGCTTGTAGGGCATACATTTCCATCACTTTCAAATTCTATTAAATTGGTGATGATAAAAAAATTTGAGCCGTCCCTCTTAAGCATACTATGATTCGTTGGAAGGAAAAAGAACCTGACTATGATTACTAGTTTATTTGTGTATTTGAGAAGTAAAATATAACATTTATAATATAAATTATTTTTATAATATATCTATCATGTATATACATCATAATAATTTATCTCATCTATTATGTGAATTTACATCTAATTGGTATACAATATATTACTCAAACTTAAAAATTAAAAGAATATGTCTATTTGATAAGACGACCTTACGTATTAATTAAATTTTCAATTATTGACAATCTTCCACAAACAATCTTTCATATAAATATTTGAATCTTAAATTTCAACCTAAATTCATCATGGTAATTGTCTTACTGCCTGTGATAATTTTAGTGTTTGGTTGCATTATACAATAATATATTATGTTCTATATAAATGTCTCTCAAATTGATGTCAATTTACAAACACAAAGCACACATTACATTGATAAATACTTACTTGGACTTACTCCACCAATCAAATTTTATTAAATTGTTGGTGGTAAAATATTTGAACTGTTTGATTTAAGCATATTATGATTCATTGAAAGGTACAATAATTTGGCTATCATTATTGATTTATATGTATATTTGGTAAAATAAAATATAACATTTATTTTTCATAATATCTATTATAGATATCATGAGAATTTTATCTCAACTATCTTGTGAATTTATATTTGATTGATATATAATATATTATTCGAACATGTGCGAAGCACATGAATGGACTAGTATAATAGGTTAGAGAGTGATAAGAATTTACACATATTTCTTACCTTGATGTAAGAAGACCTATGTTGTTGGCAACAGTTGGAAGCCATCGTCAACAAGGAAAAAGTCATCACTAATGCATATTGGCAATGGCTCCTAGTTGTTGCAAGTCAATCACAAATAAACCCATCACCATTATGATTAGTGATAGGTAAACATAGGCCATCGCCAAAACTGATAGTTGTGATGGCTAAATGCCATTGCATGTAAAGTTACTAATGATGGCTAAAGTGTTGTCAATAGTTATATTATTTGTGATGGCTAAGAGCTATCACAACAAAGGGTTTTGGCGATGGCTTATGTCCATCGCAAGAGGATATTTGGGAAAGGCATTATGCTTATTAGCAATGGCTAAAATCCATCACCAATAAATTAGTTGCGATGCTTTCCATCATCACCAGTAAATTAGTTGTGACAATCTATTGCTATCGTGAAGCTAGATACCTCGAATTAGTTGTGATAAAATTATTTGCCTGCTGCCGCCTTCCTCCGGGCGCTGCCCCTGGTCGTGCTCATCCTCTCTGCGGGGATGTGCGCAAGGCTCCCCAATGCTTCACCACAGACGGACCCCTCTGCCACCCTCCATCCCTGCGACGGAGACCAACACGCCATGAAGTTGCGCCGGGGTCCATCCTCCTGGTGCCTCCACCTGCAGGCAAATCTGCTCGGCTTGCAGGCGGCGGCGAAGCGGGTAGTGCCCAGCGGGCCCAACCCTCTTCACAACTAGCGGCATCTTCTCCTTTTCCCCGCCGACGCTGCCCGTATGTGCCAAGACCGGGCGCCACCGCCACCGACTTCCTCGTGGCCCTGGTATTCTTGTAGTTGTCTGCTACGTTCTCGAAAGAAAAGTGTTAACAATGGAGAATTTTTGACTCAAGGTCACAGAGATCTTTCTCCTGGCGTGCATAAGGTGTGAATCTTGGGTTATTGCCGCTTAATTGCACGATCAAGGATTGTCCTTCTATATATATTGATGTTTGACGACTGCAGTACCGGACGTAGAACTTGAGTTATGACTTAGTTGTATGATTAGGATTTCACTTCTTGCTGGACGGCACTGCCAGAAGATATACGTACGTGGATATTACGTACTCTAGTTATTATCATCGCTGAATTGCATAAAGAAGATTTCTCCTCCTTACTCGACATCCGGCGACTGCAGTCTTGGACAACATACGGTTGATCTTGATCGGGCGAGTCGCAATCGAGTGAGTCGTTATCACTTAATTATGCATGATTATAATTTTACTCAACTAACTTGTTCTTGTTGCTCGACTCGGATGCTTATCCACAGGTGCTCCGGCAACTCTGCACACTGAAGAAAAAAAATATTCTGTATTATAAATAAGGCACTGAGAACTTTTAAGAACATAACAGATTGAATATAATAATATAGTTAAATAAACTATCAAATACCAACTAGCAAACCATTACAACATTTAACCTATTATTTAAAATATCAAAAATCAATTACGCTATTCGACACACTATAAGTACACATGTCAATATAAATATAAAAATAAATAATCATAAATTATTATTTACAGTATATTTGTTTTTGATATAAGTCAATTATAATAAGTTATAAAAAATATGATACAATAAATACATTTTTAATCTCAGTACTTTTTGTTCTAAATATAATAAAACTTTACTTTACCCTTGTAAATATAAATAACTCAAATAATATAATAAATAGATAAATATTAATAATTTTTAGTTACAAAACACATATAAAACAATTGAATTCTCAGATATAACAATTTGTAGTCGTCAATCAAGTATAACAAACCTCGTGTACTAAAAATATTTCTAGTCAAAAATATTTTTCATTTCAAATATAATAATATTATGTAGTTATAAATAGAAAACACTAAAATTTTGTTAAAATTAATGTTTAATAAATTTTATCAGGTTTACAATTTAATATGAATTAGATATAATAAATTTTTGCTGTAAACTTAATTAACATGATAGTAAAATTGATAAATATTTAATCATTTATATTTAATTAAATTGTTGAGATGAAAAGAATGTAATAATTTTTATTTAAATGAAATAACACTTTGTAATAAGTAATGATATAAAATATTAATAATATATAATATTTATATTACATTCAAAATTGTATATCATTCAAATGTAATATTTTTTTCACCCCAAACAAATTGATACTTTGTAAAATTCTAATATCGTTCCGCTAAATGTAAATTTGTATTAGATTTGAATTTGATATAAATTATATGTATTTAAATTTGAAAGAAATTTGACATTATGAAATGTACATGACACCCAGTGCGGACTGTGTTAAAAAGATTTTTAACTGCCGCACTATTCATTATAAAAGTTAGGTCAATGGATTAATCATTAAATGGATTTTGTTAAATAGATTAAAATTTAGTTTTCCCTTTAATTTATCATTAAGTATATTTTTACGAATCGGTAAAATCACAATCAATGAATAAATGTGAATAGAAGACATTTGGGCACACCACATTGTACTCACTAATATAAAGTGATTTGATCTTGATTAGATAGCCAGCCCACCAATGAAATCTACGTACACTATCCCATTTATTACTGGATTTGTTAATTGTACACAAGCTTACATGCTGAATAAATAATCCACATAAAAATTAAAACAACTAGTGTAATCATGCACATGCACCAAGAAAATTTTCTTCACATACCTACTTACTCAAATAAACATTCTAAAAACATATATCAATCACCACATGCAGAGTTAAGAATAATATGCAAATATGGGCTACTCTGATTCTTCTTACCTTGTCATATTAGAGCCATGCATAACTGATTTCTTTGCGCAACCAGCCCCATTTCTAGGATCAGCCGCACACGCCCGGTCCCCTTATGCTGGCCATGCCAGTGGCAGAGGAGAGTTGCCATTGCTGATGCAATAGGCTCGAGAAACAGGGACTCTTCAACCTCTTCATCTTCCTGTAGCCTCTTTCGTTTCTAAGAAGCACCCGCCTGCTCCTACCCTTTCCTACTTTTTCGCCTGGCATGGTGACTCGTGGTTCTACAAACCATGGATATCATCACCTTCGAAGAATACCATTCTTTTGCATTCTTTCGAATGATTTTTGTGTCTTCTAGGTTGGAGTCCTTGTACATACCAATAATATTTTTCTGTTCACATTCACCATCAACTTCACCTAACCAGGTTCTACGAAAACTTGTGGATGATGCATCCAAATTTTTAAATGACAAGGTAACAAAAGAGGTGGTTACGGTGCCTGCAAACTTCAATGATTCCCAAAGGACTACAACAAAAGATGCTGGCCATATTGTTGGGTTAGATGTTTTACGCATCATCAATGAACCTGCCGCAGCCTCATTGGTTTGGAAATAAGAACAATGAAACTATTCTTGTATCTGACCTTGGAGGTGGAACATTTGATGTTTGGGGTATGGATTGTTTTCAATCTCGTGCAACCACTTAATTTCTGCACAATGTTGTCATGTTGATGCCGGTTGGTCCTTTGTTTCCAATAATTGTAATGGATGACTAGATGACATAGGGTTTATAAGAAAAATGGTTTTGGTTGCTTTTGAAACGATTACTTATACTTCTTTCATAAAGTCCATGCGAGATGCATTCTTATGCTCTACTGTTGAGGAACTTCGTTAATTATTCATTTACATGGAGAACAATATATATAATACATCCGATGACTATGATAAAGTGCATTGGCTAGATGGAGTCTTAGATGTGTGTGAACGTTGGGCCTCATTTTGGGGTGCACTCTATATTTGCAGTCTGTTCAATTTTTAACCATATGGCTTCTAAATTGCACTTCACCTATTAATCTCTTATGGTTGTTATTTTTCACTTGATTTCAGTTCTTGAAGTGGGTGATGGTGTGTTTGAGGTGCTTTCGACATCTGGTGATACACATCTAGGAGGTGACAATTTTGACAAGGTTAGATTTGCAATTTTCTCGGATAATGTGCGTCAATAAATTCTTCCATCTAATGGCTATTAAGGGCCATTTGGTGGTTGTTCGATTATAGTTGGGTACAATTAAAATCTTTAATGGGGTGTTCGGTTGCATGATAATTGAGATTTTTATTTTAATTTTTAAAAATTGTAAGAAAACTTGTTAAAAGTGGTGTTTGACAATCATGACAATTTTATGTTCTGGAAGTGATTTTCTTCTTGAACAAAAAAGAGAGGTCTCACCTCTTTTCTTTATCTCATGGTCTCCCTCTCCCACTTTGTTTGGTCATATATATGGTAGTTACTCTTTTCTATTATCACATCCTTCCAAACATGATGATTTTATGTCATTGATTGGTTCATATTTTATTTTAATATAATTTGTTATCGACAAAAAATTATCATGCAACCAAACAACCCATAAGTGTTATCAAATGCACCATGCTTTTTTGAGTTGCATGCAACCAAGATTTGGTGAAAGAAAAAAGGGAGAGACACAAAAGTGAAATACACAAAATGCTCAAAAAATAAATTTGCCTTTCATCTTCTCTCTCTCTCTCTCTCCCTGTTTGAAATTCTAAAAAACAATGCTACGACTGTTCGTTATAACTTAAATTTGATGTCTATCGATTACCAGCCATTTGGTTGCTGATCGTTATAGCTGTGGCAATACGTTCTGAGCTTATTGTATTTGTTTGTTATTCATACAATTGTTACGCCTTCTAAGCTGCTTGATAATTCAGCTTCCACTGGCCCTGTGGTCAGCCAATACGGGCTATTTTACCTTTCCTTTCTCGTGTTCTTATTTTAATTTTTAATCCTCTTATTTTTATTTTTAATTCTTTTCTCTGTCTTCGTTTGTTCCTATGTTAATACGCAACCCTTTTCTCATAGTAGTCTTTTTCTGGCATCCGTAGTACTCAACCATGGGGAACGTTATTGGACCAAATCACCAGATCGGCAGTGTCGGGCCATTGACCCTTGATTGTGCTTTTTATCTTTTATTTTATTTATTTATTTATTTATTTTTAATTTCAAAATCTATTGTGGGGACTACTATAGGAAAGTCCACAAAATTTGCATTTGTCAAAGTATTATTCGTTTCACCAATTTCTTCCTTTTTAACGCTTTAAAAAAAGGGTTTCTTATTTTTTGTGTCTCTGTCAGAACAATTTTGTTAGGTTAGGATCTAATATCAATTGATCTGGGGGATCCTTTCAGCCTTGTTGGCTGCTATGCTGTTTTCTCTTTTTATTTTAAGTTTTAATTGTCATATTTTTCATTTACACACTCTTTCATAACTTCGCTACAAAATACCCCACAAAAATTTTTGTTTGTTAAGATGTCCTCTGTCTTTTACAAATTTCTTCCTTTTAAAAGCTTGAAAATTGCGCAGGTGAAAGGACTATAAAAATATAAATATGTTTGGTTCTTGGTGATTAATTTTCTTCAGAATTGCCGGTGAGAATTAGAATACTTTATTTGTTCCCGGATCTTAAATTCGCCGATTCAGCAAAAAAATTCCAATCTTCAAATGTCTACAGAAAGTGTTATCCGATATGATCAACTAAGGGGATTCTGATAAATGATTATGCTCCAATTGATTTGGTTGAATTGATGTTTAATAACCACTGATTCATTGGGTGTAGATATTTAGATCGTTTGGAAAAATAATGTTCAACCATGAGCTAAAATATGAATGTATCGTTTAAGTCTTAAAAAGCTCATTTAATTTTATGTGACTTATTATAGCATTTGTTTTTTATGGTTATGATTGAGTGTTTCTGCTAAATTGGAAATCATAGATGAAATCAAGATTTCAGATATTTTATTAGATCAAATCAAATGGGCATCTTTGCCCGGGGAAGCGATTTTTGATCATCCAAGATCAGGGATCAACCCAGATTGGATCAATTATATATTCAAAACATTTTGATCGATCTTGTAGTTTATCTATTTTTAACGGAAGATAAAATAGAAAGCCATTCTGAAGCTTTAAATTGAAAAGAAACGACCACGTTGAAGTTTTGATCATTTTTTTTCCCATCATTTTACTCAGTTTAGCCGCGCGTCCATGCGATCGGCGATTTCGAACAAAAAGAAGAAAGAATGTTGGCAACAATATAATCCATCTACTGCTAATTTTAGAAGTTGAGAGAAGATAAAAAAATCTATCCTTCTCTCTTCTTTAAAGAATAAACTGATCGATCGTTACAATTCAAAAGTCAAAATAAGAAAAAGATGAGGTTGTGCATTGTACAAAGATTTTATTGATTAAAATTAAAATGTTGAATGGAGAACTTTTATTTTGTTGAAAGTGTCCTACTTGGAATTAATATCCTTTTAGGAAGTTTGGATTAGTTCTCCTCCCATTTACCAAAATTGATAATATTAATCAAACACCTAGTTACATCTCAATGACTTATAGTAATATATTAATATCAACTTCAAAATGGATGATATCCGAGCGGTGTTTAATACACTTAATTATTTGTGCTATCCAAAACATGCATTTACGAGAAAAACTCCATTAACAGTGCAGAGAATTGATGCTAAATACCAAACCCTGGGATACTTCAACCTATAGGGTGTTTGGTTGCATGATAAATTGAGTTTTTGTTGTAAATTTATATTTTTGTAATAAAATTTGTTAAAAGAGGTGTTTGGCAACCATGAAAATTTTATGTTTTGAAAATGATTTTCTTCTTACACAAAAAGAGGGTCTCATTCCTTTTTTTATCTCGTGGTCTCTCACTTTGTTTGGTCATATAAATGGTAGTTACACCTTTTGTAATCACATCCCTCCAAACATGATGATTTTATGTCATTGATTGGTTCATATTTTATTTTAATATAATTTTTTATCATGAAAGTGTAAAGAAATTTATTATGTAACCAAACACCCCATTACCTTTTGAACTTTTTCATATGATGATGACTTTCTCAAACGGATGTTAAACTATACTATTAGGCAATATGCAAAGAGGTTCCATTTTCAAACTAACCTTTTGGTTACTTTTTTTTTAATATTTTAATGTGGTATGGAGTTGATTATATTTCTTTAAACTATTTGCTTATCTTAGGGCAATAATTGTTAGAAAAATGTGCTAACATCACCCTTCTTGCTCTTTGATTCCACACAGACCATCTATGTGACTCTTTACCCTTGAGTGTTTTGAGAGTAATTGTGATAAAGTGTGATAGCCTTTTTCGTATTTATGATGGCAGTAGTTTAAAGAGATCCTTTGCAATATCTGTTAAACCCCAAGATTATACAAACTATAATGTTACAACTGTATAGAAATTGATACTAGTCTTCTGAGTTTTCTGTTTCTTCCATAGTGCTCACGCTTGATGGACATATCTTAGATAGGTGTAATATTTTTAAGAGCTTTTAACAGTTTAATTTGTAGGCTATTACTTCTTTGATTTGTTATTTACTTTTAAGTTTAATGAATGGTGGATTTCATTTTTAAATCTCTTGATATAGTATTTTATAAATTTTGTGTGATTACTAGATATTATGCTGATAGCAACTATATTTTGTTTGCCAACACTATTTGTCACACTTTTCTATTTTAATGACAAAAGTTCTAATTTATTTGAAGAAGAGTAATAGGTAAATTTATTAGTGCAAATTTGATGGTGCTTTACATTAAATATATAATTATTTAAAAATATTTTTAATTTGTCCATCCATGTGCGAAGCACATTTTTTTTAACTAGTGTCTACAAACATAACAATATCTCGTAACTAACTAGAATCAATTATTCCTTATATTTGTTGCAAATAAATATGTATGATAACAAGAATAATGTAGGTTTACAAACGCAAAGCACACATTAAAATTGTAAATACTTAGACATGCTCCATCTATCAAATTCTATTATATTGGTGATGATAAAAAAAATTGAGCCGTCCCACTTAAGCATACTTTGATTCGTTGGAAGGAAAAAGAACATGACTATGATTACTAATTTATTTGTGTATTTGAGAAGTAAAATATAAAATTTATAATATAACATATTTTTTATAATATATCTATCATGTATATACATCATAAGAATTTATCTCATCTATTATGTGAATTTACATCTAATTAGTATACAATATATTACTCAAACTCAAAAATCAAAGAATAAGTCTATTTGATAAGATGACCTTTCGTATTAATTAAATTTTTAATTATTGACAATCTTCCACAAACTATCTTTCATATAAATATTTGAATCTTAAATTTCAACCTAAATTCATCATGGTAATTGTCTTACTGCCTTTGATAATTTTAGTATTTGGTTGCATTATACAATAATATATTATGTTCTATATAAATGTCTCTCAAATTGATGTCAATTTACAAACACAAAGCACAAATTACATTGATAAATACTTACTTGGACTTATTCCATCAATCAAATTTTATTAAATTTGTGGTAGTAAAAAATTGAACTGTTTGATTTAAGCATATTATGATTCATTGAAAGGTACAAGAATTTGACTATCATTATTGATTTGTGTGTATATTTAAGAAATAAAATATAATATTTATCATATAACTTATTTTTCTTGATATCTATTATAGATATCATGAAAATTTTATCTCAACTATCTTGTGAATTTATATTTGATTGATATATAATATATTATTCGAACACGTGCGAAGCGCATGATTGGACTAGTATATTATGTTAGAGAGTGATAAGAATTTACACATATTTCCTACCTTGATGCAAGAAGACCTATGTTGTTGGCAACAGTTGGAAGTCATCATCAACAAGGAAAAAGTCATCACTAATGCATATTGGCAATGGCTCCCAGTTGTTGCAATCACAAATAAACCCATCACCATTATGATTAGTGATAGGTAAACATAGGCCATCGCCAAAACTAATAGTTGTGATGGCTAAATGCCATTGCATGTAAAGTTACTAATGATGGCTAAAGTGTCGTCAGCAGTTATATTATTTGTGATGGCTAAGAGCTATCACAACAAACGGTTTTGGTGATGGCTTATGTCCATTGCAAGAGGACATTTGGCTAAAATTCATCACCAATAAATTAGTTGCGATGCTTTCAATCGTCACCGGTAAATTAGTTGTGACAATCTATAGCTGTCATGAAGCTAGATACCTCGACTTCTGATGATTTCTATGTTTTAGCTATTGTTGAAGCAATTATTGACGACAGCCACAAGCCATCGCTAAAGCATACATCTTGAACATTTTTTGAAGTGGCATTACTTTTTCTGGAAGTTGCGATGACTTGTAGCCATCGTCAGTGCTCTTTAGCCATCACTGAGGGAATTACTAGTGATGGCTACAATTTATTTTAAAAAAATAAAAATAAATGCTTCATAAATATGGGCACCTAGTGTCCTATAATTAGAAGAAAATCTGAATACAAATTTTCATTTTGAATTTAGATTCATATTAAAAACTATTAGATGATTTAATTCAGGTTGGATGTGTTTATGGTTTCATATGGTTTGGATTTTGAGGTTTTATTTTTCAAAAACCAAGCAAATCAAATGACCAAGCCAAACTAATAATGTTATTTTAAAGTATGTAAGCTAGTATATACTATATTCTATTTTAACATAGTTTGGTTTTATTTGATTTGGACCAATTCTTTTACTATGATATATTGTTATATTATATATGTCAATATATAATTTTATTTGTTCGTATTAAACCAAATTTAATAAAAGAATTTATTTATATTTATACATTTAATTATGTTAGCTAAACAACTATTGAAACAAAATTTATTTCTATTATAAAATATATAAAAAACATTGTCATTTATCATGGTTTTGTCTAGTGTGGTCTAGTTCAAACCATATTTTTATTATGATGTAGTATATGTAGATAAATATTTTTTTTGTTTTAAATAATTTTCTAATAAAATTTGATGTATGTATTTTTACATTTAAAAGTTTTATTTTAAAAACTTTTGAAACAAATGTAGTTTGTTAGGAAAGGTATATAAATATTTTCATTTATCATGGTTTGGTTTGGTTTGGTTGAGCTTGGTTCACACTATATCTTATTACAATGTAGTACATATTTCAATATATGATTTCATTCATTTTTTTAATAACATTCTATTAAAATTTAGAGTATATATTTATAAAATTACTAGTTTTATTTTAAAAACTCTTCAAACAACTTGTTATCAAAAATGATATATAAATATTGTAACTATACACTACAGGAAAAGAGGGTACTAGAGATGGGTTGTTGGTGATAACTTCTAAAAGTTGTCACCAATAATGGTGTCCACAACGGCTTTATTAAAACCTTCACAAAAATTATGTAAACTGGCAATGGATTTCTAGAGTCATCACAAAAAATTTATTCGCGACAGTCATAGCTATCATGAATGTAGAAGAAAATAATTTGACCATTTAATGATCGACATTCATTGGCAACGGTGTAACCCGCCGCCAATGTAACATATTATGTACACAGTTGGCGACAGCTCATCTTCCATCCACAATAAGTTCAATGGTAGACATTATTAGCCCTCTCGCTCATTGGAAGCAGGAACAATTAATTACTAGGTATAATATGTAGGTATAAGTTTCATTTACCTACTAATTCTTACCTAGTCAACGGGTCACGTAAGAATTTGGCATAGTGTAGGAGGTTATTCCACTCCAAATTAAACTATTTTTCCCACTAGAAGACAACGACGTTTATCCCCCTTTTTCTATTAGAATTAAAAGGCTTCCATCATTATTTTATTCTCTATTTGGTTATAATATCAAAAATGATACTCTACCCAATTTGATATTAATAATTGTTAAAGATAGAATATATATCAATGTCAAAATTGAGACAAGTGGACAGTTGTAACATGTCATGTTTTCTTTGTGCTAAAGACATTAATATTTATATTCATAGTCAAATATTTGTCAATGATTTTATATTTATTAATTTCAAAATTAATAGTGACGTTTAATATAGTTACTACATAGGGTCTTATATAAGATCACAATTCTTTTAGAAAATGCCAACCATACAAAATATTTACAATTAACAAAAAGATAGTTCTTTTATATGCTATTTATTATTTAACATATTTATTATATATTATTATATTATTTACGAAATTAATTTTAATTTAATTTATTACTGTTCATGGTATCAATTGGCAAAATGGGTGCCGATTTTGTCATCAAAACGTAAATATCTTATTAACAAATCCCATACCCATTGCATTGGACTTACAGGAGAAAATGGCGTGACCACGGATGGCCCTCCAGGTAAATATGTCCGATTGTTTGGTGAACTTTTATAAATTAAATATATAACTTCAACCCTTAGAATAGATATCTCTTCAAGTATGCATGTTTTTAAAAATATACAAAGTAGAATAAAACAGTTTTAAAAAATTGGGTTAGTCGTGAAGAATAAATACATCCACTGGCAAATCGGACTCGACGCAACGAAACATCTACGAATTTTTGTTACGGTTTTTTTATAAATTAAAATATAAGAAAACCCTATAAAAGGCTTCTGAACGTAGTTTCTCCGTGATCTCACTCTCGCCCTCTCGCTCGTCGGAAGCAGGGATGAAAGTGCCTGTCGTTGCCGCCCTCCGGGCGCTGCCCTTTATGACGCTCATCCTCTCTACTAGCATGTGCGCGCCGCTCGCCAAGGCTTCTTCACAGACGGACCACCCTTCCGCCACCCTCCGTCCCTGCGACGGAGACCAACACGACGCCACGATGAAGCTGCGCCGGGGTCCGTCCTCTTGGTGCCTCCACCTGCGGGCAAATCTGCCCAGCGTTCAGCCTCTTCACGGCGAAGCGAAGCGGGTGGTGCCTAGCAGGCCCAACCCTCTCCACAACTAGCGCCGCCCGTATGTGGCAAGAACGGATGCTGCCGCCACCGGCTGGCTTCCTCGCTACTCTACTATTCTTTTCCATGTAATTCTTTGCACTGTACTCGGAGCATTTGACTTGTGGAGGATTTTTTCAGACTCAATATAATGGTCACAGCGATCTTTCTCCCGTGCGGTTGAGTTGTCATGACTGAATGGTTTCACGTTCTTACTGGATGGCGGAACCTGATGATATATGTGGATATTGCGCTGTTGTCGCTGAATTTCATGTTTCTCCTTAATTCCTTCTCGACGGTCCCATGATTGCAATGGATATACAAAGATCTTGATCGATCGAGTTTGTTATCGTTGAATTACGCATGATTAATCACCAGTAGTTAGCTTGTTGCTGGACCGGTATATTTATCCGTCCGCTACTGCTCCGACTACTCTCTATGCAGAACCGCAAATTTATGATAAGTGATTAATATTAACCTAGGTAATTTACGGTTGTGATGCAACAGGTTCAGTTCCATTTGATCTTTTGGCAAATTTTCTCAAACTGATTTCCATGCAATCAAAATCAAATCTAAAATTTCTAATATATTATTTATTCGAATCCGAGAAAAGATACGTTGACATTGTGTATTAGTTTATCTTATTTTAATAAATATATGTGTAAGAGATATTATTATAATAAATAAATAATATGTAAGTCTGTAAAATTATAAATATAGATACTATAAAATAAAATTAAAATTCTAAATATACCATTTTAAAAAAATAATGGCACAATAAAAATATATTTTTTACTTTTTTGATGATAATTAATATATAATATATATTTCAAATTTATTAGATTATTCCAATTCAGATAACAAAATAAAAATTGAAACAAAAATAGAAGGCAATAACACATATTTAATTAGATTTGAAATCAAAATAGCTTAAATCTTATAAAAATCATAATTTAATGCTGGTAATATGGAGACTCAATTCTATCCCATTACGAGTTTATGCCTGGACCGGTGATCCTTTCCTTACTTCTCTTATCATGTGTTACAGGGTTGGATGGGAGCGCTAGCGATAGTTAAAGTCATCGCTATTAACAGTCAGTAGCAACAATCAAGCCATCGCTACTGATCCACCGTGGTTCTGGTAACTTCAATTGTATTGGTGATGGCATAAGCCATCGCAAGTGACAATCAGTAGTGATGGCTTTAGCAAGTTGTCGCTACTCATCCCCATAGACTAGGGTCTGGAAAAAAGAATTGTTAACACGATGGCTTAAGTCATCGTAAGTAGACATGATAGGGACGGCTCCTTTGAGCTGTTACCCATAATTGAGTATGTGGTGATTGTTTTATTAGGGACGACTTAAGTCGTCATGACTAACTTTTTTTAAGATGACTTATTGAAGTTGTCACCATTATGCCATCCTCAATAACATCATTTCTTGTAGTGTGAATATTGAATTGAGTTGTGGTTTGAATTGTATTTAGCGATGGATTCAATCTGAATAGGTCGGATCTAGTCGGTTAACAGAGATTGAGGAAAGAGAAACATGAGAAGGCGAAAGCAACATGGGAAGATAAAAATGTAGACGCAGCGTGCATTAGGTATGAATTTGCAAAGGGACTTCAATCATTTGAAATCTGTAATGAATCACTCAAATTATGTTCGGTTCGGAGACAAAGATGAGCAACAAAAAATCAAATCAAACATCAATTTCATTTTGACATTTTCAAGCAAAATTAATAGAAATATATTACCATGTGGAGAAAGAGTGACACAAATTCTGTGTCAAAAAAATTCTCTAAATACTCATTTTGAAATAGAGTGGCATTTTCATGATTTTTTAAAGAAACTTGAGACAACAAAGTCATAGTTGTCTTTGAGGCAAATGACATGGACAAATATTTAAAAATATTAAAACATAGTCACTTCTTTCTTTTACTTCTTGAGAGCCATATAAGTTAATGTCCAATTTTCTTAAAAAAATAACACTTCACTTTCCTTCTTTGCTCCTATTTTATATTTTGGACAAAAAGAGAGAAAAATATCAACCAAAATTTATTAATAAATTATTTGATAAAATAATAATTTTATAACTTGTTTTACAATTTACAGTTTCATCTCCAGCACAACGGAAACCTTCCAATTCATTTAACTCTCATAGTTTTCTTTTAATTTATGGCCAGTCCTACATTGTAATATAATGTGTTTTTCTTTTTTTTTCTATTTTAATTAAAAAGTTTTATGATTATTTTATCATCCATTATGTTAGAATGTCAAAAATGATGCTCTATCAATTTTGATATCAATATTTGTTAAACATGACATAATAAAATTGAGACAAGTGGACACTTATTACATATCATGTTTTCTTTGTTGTAGGAGCTTCGCTATCGATATTGATAGTGTCCAACATTTATCAATGATTTTAAAATTATTAATTTTAAAATTGGTAGTGACAAAATATGTAATTAGCAGCAAAGTAAGTACATTTGCATGTTATTAATTATTTAACATATTATGCAATATTATATTATTTAATAAATTAAGTTTAATTAATTTATTGCCGAGCTGGGTTGGCATTTGGCAAGAGGGGTGGTGAATTTGTCATCAACTCAAAACATGAAAATTGTATAGCATTGGACTCAACTCAACCCTTTCTCATCGATGAAATCAAGTGACCTATGGCCCTCCAAATGACGTCACAACAAATATGTCCATTATATGTTATGAGAACGTTTAGGAATTAAAAACATGAATTCCACCGTAACAATAAATATCTCTTCAAGCATGTCTGTACTAATATATAAACAAAAAAACATGAAAAAAATCGAGTCAAGAAGGATAAAAACATGATCAAGTGAAATACTAGATTGATGCACCAAAAAGTCTGGATTTTTCTTACGGTTTTTTTATTTTAAAACAAATCTAACTGAATCAAACTGTTTGTTTGATTTGGTTTTCTGGGTTGAACGAATAGTGAACCACCCTAGTTTAGATTGGTCTATGTATGTAAATAAATATATTCTATACAACTTTTGCAAAATATTTAATTTTTGTCTAAAGTTTACATATTTATATCCAATATTTTCTTTGATATTAATTTGTCACATCATAAGATATCACTAAAAGCACAAAATATCTCAACAATGAAAATGCCTACGACACTTCCAAGCAAAGCATTTACATGATAAATTACCTTTTAAAAATTTTCAAGTTATCGCTATATAGTTTGTTAGATTACATCTGTGTGTAACTAATGTTCAAATTGCTTAAAAGGTTTTGAGGGAGGGCCTAATGAATTATTCCTGCAATCATTACAATTGTAAAAATATGTAGAAACTCATCTTTTAAAAGATGAAAGGAAAATCTAGAAAACAATAGAAGTAACAACTAAGGACTTAGACAACAAAATCCCATGTTAGCTTCAATCAAATAACTAAATTTGAAAAGAACAAGAGCGGCAGTAATGAAATGAAATTTGTTTTTGGACAAGCTGCATATTCATATTCATAACACTAGAGAATATAAGTACAATATTACAATAACATACTTAAAATAAAAAGGATACATAACAAAACTAAACATGAGGACTACATGCCATTCATCCACAACCAGCCAAATAAGTTTTCAGAAGCTGGGGATCATCAATGCAAAGTCTTTATGGACATTTGGGCAGCACCTTATTCCATGAATGAAAGCTCGAGGACGGTGGAACCACATATGCCCAAAAGTTAAATGTTAGAGGCTTCTTGGTGCTTAAACGCAAGGGCTGCTTGATCTTCTAAGTCACAGTTGGTCTAGCAAAAGACAACTACCAAGTCAAACAAGAACCATATACAAATCATGTCCATCCTTATTACTAGCTTTCTATCTCCACTAGATGACAAAAAAACCTGCCACGTCGAGCACTTTGCTTAAAACATTGTGAAATTGTTGATGTTTTCTTACAACCCACATGATTAGTTCCATGAACAGGAACCATTGGTGTTGCCACACAAATTCAGTCTCTCCAGGGTTTTACACTTTTACTTTGTCGAGGAACACACACTTTCAAAGGTCTGCATAGATCTACCAATAGAGGGCCAGGGGGAGCAAGGGTGAGCGAGGGGGCAAAGTACAAGGGGGGAGCCGCCAAGGCAGATCTGTCAAAGGGGTGCCATAGGAAGTGATCAAGAGTGTGGGTATGAGTGCGAGTGGAGGATGGAGGAGTGGGTGTAGTTGAAGGGGGGAGGAACCACAAGGAGGTGGAGTGAGGGGAGCATGAGGAGAGTGAGAGGGGGGAGCCGCAAAGGTAGATCTGCTAGAGGGGGTTGTGGGCAGCCTTTTGGAGTGTAGGGGTGAGAGGGAGACTAAGGAGAGGGGTCCAGCTGAAGAGAGAGGAGGTGGCATATTTGCCTAAAGGGGCCGCGAGGATTGAGGGGCAGTGCGGGAGAGCTTAAGGTGCATAGACTAGCTAAAGAGGGGCTACAGGGAGCAAGGGGTCACAAGCAGTGGTGGATCTAGGATTTTAGGTTAGTGGGGTCATCTTAAATTTTTGGGGTCATTCTTTATAAATACTTTATAATTCATTTTATTTTTGATAAAATCATATAAACTTGTAATATATTTCTCAAATTTAAGTGAGGTCACTTGACCCCACTATGCTCAACATAGGTTCGCCACTAGGCACAAGGGATTTAGGCAAGTGAGAGGGGTGTTTTAGCTGGAGGGGTTAGGTGATGGTCGACGAGGTGACGGGAAGTGGTGTAATATCTGGCATTTTTAAAAAAAAGTTAATTTGGTAACCGCCCTCCCTCTTTCCCTCCCCTTCCTGGATTTCTTGCCGCCGTCCCCGCCGTAACGCAGCCCCCCCTGATCGTCGCAATGCCCCCCCTCGCCGGTTACGCAGCCCCCCTGCTGGATCTCTCTCTCTCTCGCTCGTGCTGTCTCCCCCGCTATGAACCGCCCCTCTCTTTTTTTTCCTTCCTCCTCCATCACCGTTGCCCTCGCTGGTCGTGACTGCCATCGCCACCGGAAGTCGCGCTGCCAAGCTCCCCTTGCCGCTGCAGCCTTCGGCCCCTCACCCCCATCGCTGTCTCCAGCCTCCGGCGCCTCTCTTGTCATTGAGGTTGTCGTTGTCCAGCCCCTTTCTGCGCCGCCCATCGCCATCACTGAACCGCCGCCGTCGGCTTCCCCTGTTCCGGCCAGAAGCGCCACGAGAGGTCCTCTCGCCCCCGTCATCGCCGGCCTTCGCCTTCCTCTCACCGTCACCGTCGTGGTCAGCCCCTCCCCTGCCCGTCACCGTCGCCGGAGCCGTCGCCGTCGAGCGCCGCTGCGAGCTCCGCCGGCCGCCTCCGCCGTCGCGAGCGCGACCGTGCCCCGCCGTCGTGAGCTGCAAGTCGAGCCGGCCCAGCACCCCAGTCCAGATGCCTGTCCAGAACCTTCGAACCGCCCCAGTTCAGCCGGTCGAACCGCCCGGTTTGGCACCGGTTCAACATTTTCTGATTTTTGGAATTATTAAATCTGGAAATTAGATTTAAGGCCAAGAAAAATAGCAGAAAAATCCAGAAAAATCAAGAAAATTCACAGAAGATTCCAAGTAGGTTTCTCAAGCTCTTCTATGTATTTGACTCCATTTTGACTAGAAAATATGCATGATTTAACTTATGGACCTTGTTATGACTAGTTTAGACTTTTGACATAAGATTAGTGATTTTTCTCAAAAATTCGTGAAATCAGAACCTTGAAAATGATATTTTGAATATTATGAAATATTTTTGACATGATTCTGGATGGGTAGAAACATTTTTCATGAGATTTGACCATATGTTATTTATGTATATGATTATGTGCTAGAATGGACCTAGAATTGAAATATAATTAAGTGGAGGTTTGGAAAAACCAAAAGTCATCAAATTACACTTTTTGGAACCTGTTTAGGTCAGATTATGGGTGTTGATATCAGAACTTAGCTTGTTTTGGTTATGCCAAAATTGTTTTAGATTAATTGTCTTGTATATGTAATTAAGCATGTTTAGTTTGGTTTGATATTGCATGTGCATGGATCATAAAAAATTTGTTTGGTTTGGTTCCAGATTATGTAATATGTCTTGCATGATATGATTAGGTTCATATTATCAAGTTTGATATGAGTTTTGATTAGAATATGTTAACCATGTTGGTTAGTACAAGTCTTGTCTAGTTTATGATAAAAATGGTTTGTTTTGCATGAATGACATTAGAATGAGATGTTTATGTCTTGTGTACATGGTATGCAGGTGTGTCATGATCTGAAAAATTATTATGAACTCTTGTACCACATGTTATGAGGCTTCACTAGCCTATTCTAGTCAAATTGCCCGTGGGCAGCGGGTATCTTAGATAAATCCAACCCTCCCACAGATCCCGGATTACCGCAGTTTTTCCCTTAGTGTCACCACTGCCTAGGTGCACTTTGGGCTAGCTTAGTATATGCTATTACTATATAATTTAGAGCTGGTGAAAGTGATCTGGATATGTGATGTGAAAAGGTAAGATGACCAATTCCTTGCTATATGACTATGGGTTTTGAAAGAACATGAAATTATGCTCATTGCATGTTATGTTTAGATGTTAAAGCATGATAATGTAGAAAATTTCAGATATGTCCCATTTTAGATTGGTCATGTTAAGTTAAGTCTGGAGGTCATCTAGTTGATTTTTGTTTAGTTTTATGGTCTTGTATGCATTGGTCTAGAATTAATTGGCTTTGGCATAACCTTTTCTTTGAAGATAATTATGTTTGGATATGGGTTGTGAGATTAATATAGAAGACATTCTATACTTTTGTATTACATCTCAATTTAGATATGTTACATACCATTGATTGATTATATGTTAATCACCTGATTGATGGGTGAAGGGTGTAAATCCTACGGAGTCCCCGGACTCATCCCGTTGTGGGTTAATATTTTTCAGCAGGTTTTGAAGATCAGGAGATTGGCTTGGAGGCTCAAGTAGAGGCCGTGGAAGAACCAGAATCTCCTGGAGTTGGAGTAGAGTGATATATTTTATTTTCATTAGGTTGCTTGTTTTGGACTCTTAGGTTGTTGTGTACTTAAACAATCTAGTGGTTTTTCTTTAATGATGGAACATATGAATGGACTTGGTTTGGAATTTAGGAATTTAGTTGTTTTGAATGTTTAAGTTTTGGTTGGAGTTGGACTAGATGAAGTTGGCTTGGTTTTTAAGTTGTTGACTCCAGGTTTTGGAAATCTTGTGGAATTTTGCAGACTTGTTTGTGTTTGTCGATCTACATGTTTGTATGGGTTATGAAATCCGAATGATGGATTTCTCTCACTGTCACGATGTTATGTTTTCCGCTGCATAGTTGTGGTTTTATGTTGTTTAAATTCCGTGTCGTGACAGGAGTTGGTATCAGAGCATAACCCGATCGGAAGGTTTAATTTGGACTTGCCCGAGTTGATAATGTTGGTTGAAGAGATAAGCATGATTACGTTTTATTAAATTGGAGTATATCTTTTAGATTGGAAGTTATGATTTATTTTTGGTTATGTGTATGAATGATAGAATACTTAAGTCTTTTAATTTCTGTGAATAGGATGGCATCTCGTGGTAACCCTCATAGAAGTGATAATGGGAATCTACATGATGTTCCAGTGCGTGAGGGAAATCCTCAAGATGTTGGGAATCAAGCACCAGCCCAGAAAGAGGGACAAGCACCTGGCACAGGAAATTTAGTAGAAGCTATTCAAGGTCTATTCTAGACTGTGCAGGCTCAAGTTTAGGCTCAGCAAGGCTTGAATGCTACTATGGCTCAGGGTTTGATGCAACAGGTTAATGCCAGAGCAGATCACCCACCTGTTGGAATGGTGTAACATTTTCGACGTCTGAGTCCACCGTCTTTTGCAGGGGATAGGGATCCAGCTCTAGCAGAGAACTGGATCAGAGAGATTGAGAAGATTTTCAATGTGATGCAGTGTCCTCCAGAGGATATGGTCAGGCTTGCTATGTGCTCCATTTGACAGCTGGAGCTTGGTGGGAATCTGTACTCCGTACCCATTTTGCTGGAGTTCCAGAGGAGGAAATCACTTGGGAGGAGTTCATCATGCTATTCAAAGAGAAGTACATTCCTTTACATGTTCGTCATGCCAAGAAGTAGGAGTTTTTATAGCTTGAGTAGGGTACCATGTCAGTCATGGAGTATGAGAGTAAGTTCATTGAATTAGAAGCATATGCACCACATATATGTGAGAATGAGGTAGAAAGAGCTAGGAAATTTGTTGATGGGCTCAGAGGTGGTATTCGTGGCAGACTCGTTGCTGTAGTCTGGCCCACGATGGGAGCAGCTTTTGAGGCAGCTTGCAGGGTAGAGAAGGACCTTGGACCTTTCAGAGCACCAGGTCAAAGCAGCAGGGCACCATCTAGGGACCAGCCTCAGCAGTCTCTTGACAGGAAGAGGAAGATGCCAAAAGTCACCAGCTCAAGACCCCCACCCAGGCAGAGGGGATGTGATTTCTGTGGGAAGAACCATGCTAGTAGTGAGTGTCGCCGCAGGTCAGGAGCATGCTTTGGTTGTGGGCAGTTTGGGCACCGTGTTGCTGATTGCCCTCTTTCCAGGTAGAGGCGAGGCTACTCCAGCTATGTCATCTCGACCATCTCAGACTCAATCTAGTGCTCCGACTTGTAGTGCAGCAACTTAGGTGAGGCAAGCACCAACTCAGAGGCAGACTTCTTCTTATAGGGCCCCACCTCAGCAGTCTCGCAGTGCCCAGGCTAGGGTTTTTGCTATGAAACGCTGGGATCTCTCTCAGGATTCACATGCAGCAGAAGGTACTCTTCGAGTCGCTGGACTTTATGCTCGTATTTTGTTTGATTCAGGAGCTACCAATTCTTTTATATCATTTTGTTTCTCTACTTTCTTATTTAAGAATTGTGACTATGTTGTGGAAGAGTGTGAACCTATGGGAGTTAGTGTTCCATCAGGGCAGGCTATGGAGATGTCTTACTTTATACCCCATTGTGAAATTGAAAACAATGGGAACTTTTTAGGGGCCATATTGTATGTGCTGATAGAAATGTATGCCCTACAAGACAATCATATATGATATGATTCGACATTTCTAGAAATATCTCATTCAATTAAATAGGCAAAACTTCGTTACTAGCTTTTATTAGAAGTGTATATCGTAATGAAGTCCTTAATCACATGCAATGATGATTGAATCATGATGAGATCATGATAATGAGATCGATCATCTAGAGGTATGTGATCTAAATGTTCCTAGTCATAGGATCCTTGAGACAGGACATCAAGAATCCGGATAGACTAGTGTGTGTGATGTCTTCTCATATGATGAGAATGACCGATCTCATTGGTCATCAGTGTGGGGACACTGAGATACACACAGGTGCTCATTAGTGGAATGAGTTCACTGAACTGACCAATTTAGGAAAACCTGATCGGTATCTTACTGAACTGTCTATCAGGTTATTCTTACATCTCAATAGCACGGTTGGATCTTTGACCTGAGTCGCCGAAGATGTCTTGCCAGGCGTACTATGTACTTTGACTATTGACTGATGGATCACTTAGTATTGTGGTCCTATATAGTTAATGGATTGGGTATATGGGAAACCTGGTGGAGGCAATTGAGCGGACAATAGGGGATCGTTCACTCTCGGTAGGAGAGAGAGAATGTCCTATGGATAGTACTCTAAATCCTTGGCCAAGGTAGATAGGATAATTGGAAAAGGAGTTTTACAGTTGATCCATTCCTAAGTACAAGATTTTATAGAGGTGGAATATTTAGGGGTTGACAGTCAGTGCTGAACCCCTGACCGACCAGGACATTGTATGAACGAGGATTTAAATTCGTGTGGTAATTGATGATGGAAAGGCTCAATGGATGTTATTTAACTCCCCAAAGTCATTTGGGATCATAGGATGTGGCTTGTACCCTTTATGATCAGAAAGCCGTAAAAACTGTTATCGGATAACGGTTTTGATTTAATTTAAAGGAATTGTTCTTTTAAATTAATTAAGGCTTCAACCAAATTGACTATTGGGCCTAGTGGGTCACACACAATAGATCTGGTCAATAAGATGAGGGCATGGACGCAATTTTATAGAAGTTTTGGATTTTTGTGAAAAATTCCATCTTCTATATATAAATGGCTTATGAAGCCAAACCCTAACAAGCCATAGGGCTGGAGAACGTCCCAAGCATCCTCTCTTGCTCCTCTCTCCTCTAGAAGGCGATCTCCCATGGTCAAGCTTGGATCTGGAAGGTTTCTGGAGGCCCGAAGGAAGGGAGAACTCGTCTATTGAAGCAGATCGTGTGGATACCGCTAGAGACAGGACACTTGAACGGTTTTCAGCAAGGAAGAATGTCCTCTCTTCATCCATGGTGAGGGATTTTAGAAATCCCATGAGGTACTCTCGTTCTACTTCATATTCGGTTCCCGGTTTTACTCGTTCGGCATCGATCAAGGCAAAGATCATGGTTTTATGGAATCAAAATTTTTCTGCTGTCATGTATTGATTCCTTACATGTGCTAGATATGGAGAACTTTGATATTATTTTAGGGATGGATTGGCTAGAGCACAACCATGCTATACTTGATTGCCATAGAAAGAAGGTTATTTTTCAGATTCCTGTAGAAATATCTTCTCCTATAGATGCCCTTCTTACAAGAAGTCCAAGATGTTGATCTCTGCCATGGAGATAGCAAGGATGATGGAAAATCAATGTGGTGTCTATCTTGCATGTGTATCTATTGATGGTGATGCAGATGTTAAGAAATCTGTAGATGAGGTTGATATTGTTTGTGAGTATCCAGATGTGTTCCCTGAGGACTTACCTGGGTTACCACCAGCCAGGGACATTGATTTTGCTATAGATCTTGTTCCTGGATCAGCTCCTATTTCTATTGCTCCATATAGAATGGCACTTGCAGAACTGAGAGAACTCAAGCAACAGTTAGAAGAGCTTCTGGACAAGGGGTTTATTCGCCCTAGTGTGTCACCTTGGGGTGCACCTGTCTTATTTGTCAGAAAGAAGGATGTATCTTTAAGACTTTGTATTGATTATAGAAAGTTGAACCATATTACTATAAAGAACAAGTACCCACTGCCACGTATTGATGATTTATTTGACTAGTTGCAGAATGCCAAGGTGTTTTCCAAGATTGACTTGAGATCAGGGTACCATCAGCTGAGGATCAAGGATGAAGATATATCTAAGACATCTTTTCGTACTCGATATGGTCACTATGAGTTCTTGGTGATGCCTTTTGGTCTCACTAATGCTCCCGCATGACTTTCATGAGCTTGATGAACCAGATTTTTAGGGAGTATTTAGATTGCTTTGTAGTAGTTTTCATTGATGATATTCTGATTTACTCTTCTAGCCAAGAAGAACATTGCCAACATCTGAGGATTGTGTTGCAGACTTTGAGAGATCACTTGTTGTATGCCAAATTCAGCAAGTGTGCATTCTGGCTTGAGAGTGTGAATTTCTTGGGCCATGTTATATCAGCAACAGGTGTGTAGGTGGATCCTGCTAAGGTTGAGGCTGTGCAGAATTGGGAGCAACCTACAAACCCAACAGAGGTGAGAAGTTTTCTTGGTTGGGCATGATATTATCGTCGTCTTTTATTGAGGGATTTGCTTTTATATCAGCTCCTTTAACAGCTTTGACCAAGAAGGGAGGATTTAAGTGGTCAGAACAGTGTGAAGAGAGTTTTCAGAAGTTGAAAGAGAAGTTGACAACTGCACCTGTGCTTGTTTTGCCAAATGGTACAGGAGGATTTGTTGTTTATACTGATGCATCTAGAGTAGGATTGGGTTGTGTGTTGATGCAGCATGATAAGGTTGTGGCCTATGCTTCTAGGCAGTTGAAACCTCATGAAAAGAACTACCCAGTTCATGATTTAGAGATGGCAGCTGTTGTACATGCATTGAAGGTTTGGAGACATTATTTGTATGGTGAGTCATTTGATGTATTTACTGACCATAAAAGCTTGAAGTATATTTTTACACAGAAGGATCTTAATTTGAGGCAGAGAAGATGGGTGGAATACCTAAAGAACTATGATTTTAGTCTAAACTATCACCCAGGTAAAGCAAATGTGCTGGCAGATGCACTTAGTAGAAAAAAAGTAATGGCATTGCAGATATGTCAAGAATGGAAAGGCATGGAGCTTATTACCACTTATGCACCTAAGATTTCTGTGAATCATCTAACTTCTTTCATGGCTCAGATGTCTATCAAGTCATCTTTGGTGGAGAAAGTGAAGCTAGCTCAAGAAGGGAACCGAGAAGTACAAGGCTTATTAAAGAGGGCTGAAATTCCTAAGTATGAAGATGAAACCATTCAATATCAAGGGAGATTGTGTGTAGCTGCAGATTTTGACTTGAGGCAAGAAATTTTGGCAGAGGCACATAAGTCTCAATATTCTATTCATCTAGGGGCAACCAAGATGTATCATGACTTAAAGAGGCAATATTGGTGGGAAGGTATGAAAAGAGATGTAGCAGATTATGTTTCTAAATGCCTTGTTTCCCAACAGGTGAAGGCTGAACACCAGAAACCAGGAGGACCTTTGCAACCATTGGAGATCCCATCATGGAAATGGGAACACATTTCTATGGATTTTGTCACAGGATTTCCTAGAACTAAGAAGCAATTTGATGCTATTTGGGTTGTGGTTGATTGGCTTACTAAATCAGCTCATTTTATGCCGATTAAAGAAGCTCAACCTACTGATAGTCTGGTCAAGTTATATTATATTTTAATGGTGTGGTTAAGTATCATGGTGTTCCAGTTACTATTGTTTCAGATAGAGATCCTCGGTTTACTGGAAGAGTTTGGAAGGACTGCAAGAAGCTTTGGGTTCTAAACTCAAGTTTAGTTCAGCATATCTTCCTCAGACAGATGGTCAGTCAGAGAGGACAATCCAAACCTTGGAGGATATGTTGAGGGCTGGAGCACTTGAGTGGCAGGAAAGCTGGGATCTGCGGTTACCCTTGGTTGAGTTTGCTTACAACAATAGTTATCATTCTAGCATTGGAATGGCACCATTTGAGGCTTTGTATGGCAAGCCTTGTAGATCACCTCTTTGTTGGGAAGAGGTTGGAGAGAGAAGTCTTATTGGGCCAGATTGGGTGCAGGACAGTAATGAGAAGATCCAGGTCATTCAGCAGAAGTTACTCATAGCTCAGAGCCGTCAGAAAATCTATGCAGATTTGAAGTAGCGTGATATTCAATTTGAAGAAGGAGATCATGTGTTCCTAAAGGTCTCCCCCACTAAGGGAGTCATCAGATTTGGTCGCCGTGGTAAGCTGAATCCGAGGTATATTGGGCCATTTCAGATAGAGAAGAAGATTGGGGAAGTTACTTATAGATTGTCTCTACCACCTGCTATGTCCAGAGTACACCCGGTTTTCCATGTATCATTGCTAAGGAAGTATATTTCAGATCATACACATGTCATTGATTTCTTTTGAGGTTGAGGAGCAACCCAATTTAAGTTTTGAAGAGAGGCCTATTTGGATCATAGATCACATGGTGAATCAGCTTAGAAAGAAGACAATTCCGATGGTCAAGGTGTTATGGAAGCATCACACATCTGAGGAGTCTACTTGGGAGATCGAGGAGGATATGAGGCAGTCTCACCCCCATCTTTTTGGTAAGTAATTTCAAATTTCGAGGTCAAAATTTTTTTAAGGGGTGAAGAATGTAATATCTGGCATTTTTAATTTTTTTTTTAATTTGGTAACCGCCCTCCCCCTTTCCCTCCCCCTCCCGGATTTCTCGTCGCCATCCCCGCCGTAACACAACCTCCCCAGATCATCGCGATGCCCCCCCTCGCCGGTTACGCAGCCCCCCTGCTAGATCTCTCTCTCGCTCGTGCTGTCTCCCCCGCTGCGAACTGCCCCTCTCTTTTTTTTCCTTCCTCCTCCATTGTCGTCGCCGTTGCAGGTCGCGACCACCATCGCCACCAGAAGCCGCACCGCCAAGATCCCCTTGCCACTGTAGCCTTCGGCCCCTCACCCCCATCTCTGTCTCCAGCCTCCGGCGCCTCTCTTGCCATTGAAGTCGTCGCCGTCTAGCCCCTTCCCGCGCCACCCATCGTCGTCGTTGAACCACTGCCGTTGACTTCCCCTGTTCCGGCCAGAAGCGCCGTGAGAGGTCCTCTCGCTGCCGGCCTTCGCGTTCCTCTCGCCGTCGCCGTCATGGCCAGCCCCTCCCCTGCCCTTCGCCGTCGCCGTCAAGCGCCACCGCGAGCTCCGCCGGTCGCCTCCGCCGTTGCGAGGGCCGCCATGCCCCGCCGGTCGCCTCCGCCGTCGCGAGGGCCGCCGTGCCCCGCCGTCGCGAGCCGCCGGTTGAGCAGGCCCAGCACCCAGGTCCAGCTGCCGGTCTAGCACCTTCGAACTGCCCCGGTTCAGCCGGTCGAACCACCCGGTTCGGTGCCGGTTCAGTATTTTCTGATTTTCGAAATTATTAAATCCAAAAAATAGATTTAAGACCAATAAAAATAGCATAAAAATTCAAAAAAATTAGGAAAATTCACAGAAGATTCCAAGTAGGTTTCTCAAGCTCTTCTATGTATTTGACTCTATTTTGATTAGAAAATATGCATGATTTAACTTATGAACCTTGTTTTGACTAGTTTAGACTTTTGACTTAAGATTAGTGATTTTTCTCAAAAATTCGTGAAACCAGAACCTTGAAAATGATATTTTGAATATTATGAAACATTTTTGACATGATTCTGGATGGGTAGAAACATTTTTCAAGAGATTTGACCATATGTTATTTATGTATATGATTATGTGCTAGAATGGACCTAGAATTGAAATATAATTAAGTGGAGGTTTGGAAAAACCAAAAGTCATCAAATTACACTTTTTGGAACCTGTTTAGGTCAGATTATGGGTGTTGACATCAGAACTTAGCTTGTTTTGGTTATGCCAAAATTGATTTAGATTAATTGTCTTGTATATGTAATTAAGCATGTTTAGTTTGGTTTGATATTGCATGTGCATGGATCATGAAAAATTTGTTTGGTTTGGTTCCAGATTATGTAATATGTCTTGCATGATATGATTAGGTTCATATTATCAAGTTTGATATGAGTTTTGATTAGAATATGTTAACCATGTTGGTTAGTACAAGTCTTGTCTAGTTTATGATAAAAACGGTTTGTTTTGCATGAATGACATTAGAATGAGATGTTTATGTCTTGTGTACATGGTATGCAGGTGTGTCATGATCTGAAAAATTATTATGAACTCTTGTACCACATGTTATGAGGCTTCACTAGCCTATTCTAGTCAAATTGCCCGTGGGCAGCGGGTATCTTAGATAAATCCGACCCTCCCACAGATCCCGGATTACCGCAGTTTTTCCCTTAGTGTCACCACTGCCTAGGTGCACTTTGGGCTAGCTTAGTATATGCTATTACTATATAATTTAGAGCTGGTGAAAGTGATCTGGATATGTGATGTGAAAAGGCAAGATGACCAATTCCTTGCTATATGACTATGGGTTTTGAAAGAACATGAAATTATGCTCATTGCATGTTATGTTTAGATGTTAAAGCATGATAATGTAGAAAATTTCAGATATGTCCCATTTTAGATTGGTCATGTTAAGTTAAGTCTGGAGGTCATCTAGTTGATTTTTGTTTAGTTTTATGGTCTTGTATGCATTGGTCTAGAATTAATTGGCTTTGGCATAACCTTTTCTTTGAAGATAATTATGTTTGGATATGGGTTGTGAGATTAATATAGAAGACATTCTATACTTTTGTATTACATCTCAATTTAGATATGTTACATATCATTGCTTGATTATATGTTAATTACCCGATTGATGGGTGAAGAGTGTAAATCCTACGGAGTCCCCGGACACACCCCGTTGTGGGTTAATATTTTTCAGTAGGTTTTGAAGATCAGGAGATTGGCTTGGAGGCTCAAGTAGAGGCCGTGGAAGAACCAGAATCTCCTGGAGTTGGAGCGAAGTGATATATTTTATTTTCATCAGGTTGCTTGTTTTGGACTCTTAGGTTGTTGTGTACTTAAACAATCTAGTGGTTTTTCTTTAAAGATGGAACATATGAACGGACTTAGTTTAGAATTTAGTTGTTTTGAATGTTTAAGTTTTGGTTGAAGTTGGACTAGACGAAGTTGGCTTGGTTTTTAAGTTGTTGACTCCAGGTTTTGGAAATCTTGTGGAATTTTGTAGACTTGTTTGTGTTTGTCGATCTACATGTTTGTATGGGTTATGAAATCCGAATAATGGATTTATCCCACTGTCACGATGTTATGTTTTCCGCTGCATAGTTGTGGTTTTATGTTGTTTAAATTCTGGGTCATGACACGTGGTATCTGCAAGGCAAGTAGGGGTGTTAGAAGGGATTGTAGAGCCTGTGAGGGGGTAATTTAGACTCCAACGATGGCTAGGGGATGACGGAAGGTTAGGGAGACGCTGAGGGAGCGATGGAGATACTAATAATGGCGAGGGAGACGCCGACCATGGTAGGACAAGACTTCAACAATGTCACCTAACAACAAAATGAAGCCATAGAAGATAATTCTAATTTTATAAGAGGTTCACTCTCCAAAAAAGAACAGGACCTATGATTGTTACAAATAAAAAAATTGTGTTTCCAAGGCCATGTTCGAGCATTTCCCATACAATATGTATACTGATATACTATGCTTATCAAAGATAAGTTGCATAGAGGTTGAAATTATATTTTAATTTTGTTCTATACATAATTATGTTAAAACCAAACTTGCCCATGGAAGATTTGATAATGTTCATTTTAATATTGATATTCCTTTTTTTTTCTTTACTAATATTGTCATTGATGCTACGTAAGATTTAATACCAAAATACATATAAAAATAAAAAATTAGAAGAGTTAGATATTTGAGAAGGATACTTGCTTCAGTTGATTTAATGTGATTATAGAGGCCATAACTGCACATCATCCCAAAAGTTGTAAGTGATAAATTTACATTTTAGCATAACGTGTTTATCCTCGTTTTTTCTACTCGAATTAAAAGGGTTCATGATTATCTTATCGTCCATTAGGTTAGAATGCCAAAAACGATTCTCTATCACTTCTGATATTAATATTTATAAATGATGGAATAACAAAATTAAGACAAGTAGACACTTGTTACCTATCATGTTTTCTTTGTTGTAAGAGCTACGATATTATTTAACATTGACAGTCCAACATTTATCAAAAATTTTATAATTGTTGATTTCAAAATTGATAGTGACAAAATATATAACAAATAATAAGATAATTACCTTAACATGTTATTGATTATTTAGCATATTTATTATGTATAGTTATACTATTTACCAAATTAAGTTTAATTTAATTTGCTAACCACCTGGGTATTAATGAACAAGAGGGATGGCGAATTTGTCATCAATATAATCATAAAATTTTATCAACAACTTACGGTGGAAGTCAGCTCTCTCATCGGAGAAATCACGTGACGAATGACCTTCGGGATGAGATGATGTCACAAGAAATGTGACCCGTTATATGTTCAGAGAACTTGTATAAATTAAATAACATAAATTTTGTCGTAATAATAAATATCTCGTCTCAAACATGTCTGTAATAATATATAAAAAATAAAAATATTTAAAAAAAAGTAGTTAAGAAGGATAAATACACCGGACTGATAGCACCGAAAACTCTGGTGGTTTATGTTACATTTTTTTTATTTTAAAACAAGAAAAAATGAAACTTATAAAAAGCATAGGACCGCAGAGCCTTCAGGCCTACGCCTTCTCCTCTCTCTCTCTCTCACACGTCGGAACCAGAGAAGAGAATGAAAGGGCCTGTCGCCGCCTTCCTCAAGGCGCTGCCCCTGGTCGTGCTCATCCTCTCTGCGGGGATGTGCGCAAAGCTCGCCAACGCTTCACCACAGACGGACCCCTCTGCCACCCTACGTCCCTGCGACGGAGACCAACACACCATGAAGTTGCATCGGGGTCCATCCTCCTGGTGCCTCCACCTGCGGGCAAATCTGCTCGGCGTGCAGGCGGCGGCGAAGCGGGTAGTGCCCAGCGGGCCCAACCCTCTCCACAACTAGCGGCATCTTCTCCTTTTCCCCGCCGACACTGCCCGTATGTGCCAAGACCGGGCGCCGCCGCCACTGGCTTCCTCGTGGCATGGGTATTCTTGTAGTTGTCTGCTACGTTCTCGTAAGAAAAGTGTTAACAATGGAGGATTTTTGACTCAAGGTCACAGAGATCTTTCTCCTGGCGTGCATAAGGTGTGAATCTTGGGTTATTGCCGCTTAATTACACGATCAAGGATTGTCCTTCTATATATATCGATGTTTGACGACTGCAGTATCGGACGTAAAACTTGAGTTGTTATGACTTAGTTGTATGATTAGGATTTCACTTCTTGCTGGACGGCACTGCCAGAAGATATACGTACGTGGATATTACGTACTCTAGTTATTATCATCGCTGAATTGCATAACGAAGATTTCTCCTCCTTACTCGACGTCCGACGACTGCAGTCTTGGACAACATACGGTTTATCTTGATCGGGCGAGTCACAATCGAGCGAGTCGTTATCGCTTAATTATGCATGATTAGAATTTCACCCAACGAACTTGTTCTTGTTGCTCGACTCGGATGCTTATCCACAGGTGCTCCGGCAACTCTGTGATCGAAGAAAAAAATTATTACGTATTATAAATAAGGCAGTGAGAACTTTTAGGAACATAAGAGATTGAATATAATAATATAGTTAAATAAACAATCAAATACCATCTAGCAAACCAATACAACATTTAACCTATTATTTAAAATATCAAAAATCAATTACGCTATTCGACACAATATAAGTACACATGTCAATATAAATATAAAAATAAATAATCATAAATTATTATTCACAGTATATTTGTTTTTGATATAAGTCAATTATAATAAGTTATAACAAATATGATACAATAAATAGATTTTTAATCACAGTACTTTTTGTTCCAAATATAATAAAACTTTACATTACCCATATAAATATAAATAACTAAATAGATTAATATTAATAATTTCTAGTTACTAAACACGTATAAAACAATTGAATTCTCAGATATAAAAATTTGTAGTCGTCAATCAAGTATAACAAACCTCGTGTACTAAATATATTTCTAGTCACAAATATTTTTCATTTCAAATATAATAATATTATGTAGTTATAAATAGAAAACACTAAAATTTTGTTAAAATTAATATTTAATAATTTTTATCAGGTTTACAATTTAATATGAATTAGATATAATAAATTTTTGCTGTAAACTTAAATAACATGATAGTAAAATTGATAAATATTTAATAATTTATATTTAATTAAAATGTTGATACGAAAAGAATGTAATAATTTTTCTCTAAATGAAATAACAATTTGTAATAATTAATGATATAAAATATTAATAACATCTAATATTTATATTACATTCAAAATTTTATATCATTCAAATGTAATATTTTTTTCACCCCAAGCAAATTGATACTTTGTAAAATTCTAATATCGTTCCACTAAATGTAAATTTGTATTAGATTTGAATTTGATATAAATTATATGTATTTAAATTTGAAAGAAATTTGACATTATGAAACGTATGTGAAGCCCAGTGCGGACTGTGTTAAAAAGATTTTTAACCGCCGCACTATTCATTATAAAAGTTAGGTCAATGGATTAATCATTAAATAGATTTTGTTAAATAGATTAAAACTTATTTTTCCTTTTAATTTATCATTAAGTATATTTTTACGAATCGGTAAAATCACAATCAATGAATAAATATGAATAGAAGACATGGAGCACACCACATTGTACTCACTAATATAAAGTGGTTTGATCTTGATTAGATAGCCAGCCCACCAATGAAATCTACGTACACTATCCCATTTATTACTGGATTTATTAATTGTACACAAGCTTACATGCTAAACAAATAATCCACATAAAAATTAAAACAACTAGTGTAATCTTGCACATGCACCAAGAAAATTTTCTTCACATACCTACTACTCAAATAAACATTCTAAAAACATATATCAATCACCACATGCAGAGTTATCTGTTAAGCCCCAGGATTATAGGAACTATAATGTTACAATCGTATAGAAATTGATACTGATCTTCTGAGTTTTCTGTTTCTTCCATAGTGCTCACGCTTGATGGACATATCTTAGATAGGTGTAATATTTTTAAGAGTTTTTAAAGTTTAATTTGTAGGCTATTACTTCTTTGATTCATTATTTACTTTTAAGTTTAATGAGTGGTAAATTTATTTTTAAATTTATTGATATAGTATTTTATAAATTTTGTGTGATTACCGGATATTATGCTGATAGAAACTATATTTTATTTGCCAACATTGTTTGTCACACTTTTCTATTTTAATGACAAAAGTTCTAATTTATTTGAAGAAGAGTGATAGGTAAATTTATCAATGCAAATTTGATGGTGCTTTACATTAAATATATAATTATTTAAAAATATTTTTTAATTTGTCCATCCACGTGCGAAGCACATTTTTTTAACTAGTGTTTACAAACATAACAATATCTCGTAACTAACTAGAATCAATTATTCCTTACATTTGTTGCAAATAAATATGTCTGATAACAAGAATAATGTAGGTTTACAAACGCAAAGCACACATTAAAATTGTAAATACTTAGACATGCTCCATCTATCAAATTCTATTAAATTGGCGATGATAAGAAAAATTGAGCCGTCCCACTTAAGCATACTATGATTCATTGGAAGAAAAAAGAACCTGACTATGATTACTAATTTATTTGTGTATTTGAGAAGTAAAATATAACATTCATAATATAACTTATTTTTTATAATATATCTATCATCTATATACATCATAAGAATTTATCTCATCTATTATGTGAATTTACATCTAATTGGTATACAATATATTACTCAAACTCAAAAATCAAAAGAATATGTCTATTTGATAAGATGACCTTTCGTATTAATTAAATTTTCAATTATTGGCAATCCTCCACAAACAATCTTTCATATAACTATTTGAATTTTAAAGTTCAACCTAAATTCATCATGGTAATTGTCTTACTGCCTTTGATAATTTTAGTGTTTGGTTGCATTATACAATAATATATTATGTTCTATATAAATGTCTCTCAAATCGATGTCAATTTACAAACACAAAGAACACATTACATTGATAAATACTTACTTGGACTCACTCCACCAATCAAATTTTATTAAATTGGTGGTGGTAAAAAATTGAACTTTTTGATTTAAGCATATTATGATTCATTGAAAGGTACAAGAATTTGACTATCATTATGGATTTATGTGTATATTTAAGAAATAAAATATAACATTTATCATATAACTTATTTTTCATAATATCTATTATAGATATCATGAGAATTTTATCTCAACTATCTTGTGAATTTATATTTGATTGATATATAATATATTATTCGAACACGTGCAAAGCACGTGATTGGACTAGTATATTAGGTTAGAGAGTGATAAGAATTTACACATATTTCTTACCTTGATGCAAGAAGACCTATGTTGTTGGCAATAGTTGGAAGCCATCGTCAACAAGGAAAAGGTCATCACTAATGCATATTGGCAATGGCTCCTGGTTATTGCAAGTCAATCACAAATAAATCCATCACCATTATGATTAGTGATAGGTAAACATAGGCCATCGCCAAAACTGATAGTTGTGATGGCTAAGTGCTATTGCATGTAAAGTTACTAATGATGGCTAAAGTGTTGTCAGCAGTTATATTATTTGTGATGGCTAAGAGCTATCACAACAAAGGGTTTTGGCGATGGCTTATGTCCATCGCAAGAGGATATTTGGGAAAAGCGTTATGCTTATTAGCAATGGCTAAAATCCATCACCAATAGATTAGTTGCAATGCTTTCCATCACCACCAATAAATTAGTTGTGACAATCTATAGCTGTCATGAAGCTAGATACCTCAACTTCTGATGATTTCTATGTTTTAGCTATTGTTGAAGCAATTATTGACGACAGCTACAAGCCATCGCTAAAGCATACATCTCGAACATTTTCGGAAGTGGCATTACTTTTTCTGGAAGTTGTGATGACTTGTAGCCATCGTTATTACTCTCTAACCATCATTGAGCAAATTTCTGGTGATGGCTACAATTTATTTGAAAAAAATAAAAATAAATGCTTCATAAATAGGGCACCTAGTGTCCTGTAATTAGAAGAAAATCTGAATCCAAATTTGCATTTTGATCTTAGATTCATATTAGAAACTATTAGATGATTTAATTTAGGTTGGATGTGTTTATGGTTTCATATGGTTTGGATTTTGAGGTTTTCTTTTTCAAAAACCAAGCAAATCAAATGACCAAGCCAAACTAATATTGTTATTTTAAAGTATGTAAGCTAGTATATACTATATTCTATTTTAATATAGTTTGGTTTTATTTGATTTGGACCAATTCTTTTACTATGATATATTATTATATTATATATGTCAATATATAATTTTATTGGTTCGTATTAAACCAAATTTAATAAAAAAAATTTATTTATATTTATACATTTAATTATGTTAGCTAAACAACTATTGAAAAAAAAATATTTTTATCATAAAATATATAAAAAACATTGTCATTTATCAAGGTTTTGTCTAGTGTGGTCTAGTTCAAACCATATTTTTATTAAGATGTAGTATATGTAGATAAATAATTTTTTGTTTTGTTTTAAATAATTTTATAATAAAATTTGAGGTATATATTTTTACATTTAAAAGTTTTATTTTAAAAACTTTTGAAACAAATGTAGTTTGTTAGAAAAGGTATATAAATATTTTCATTTATCATGGTTTGCTTTGGTTTGGTTGAGCTTGATTCACACTATATCTTATTACAACGCGTTGTAGTACATATTTCAATATATGATGTCATTCATTTTTTAATAACATTCTATTAAAATTTAAAGTATATATTTATAAAATTACTAGTTTTATTTTAAAAACTCTTCAAACAACTTGTTATAAAAATGATATATAAATATTGTCACTATACACTACAGGAAAAGAGGGTACTAGAGATGGGTTGTTGGTGACAACTTTTAGAAGTTGTCACCAATAATGGTGTCCACAATGGCTTTATTAAACCACCACAAAAATTATGTAAACTGGCAATGGCTTTTTAGAGCCATCACAAAAAGTTTATTCGCGACGGTCATAGCCATCATGAATGTAGAAGAAAATAATTTGACCATTTAATGATCGACATTCATTGGCAACGGTGTAACCCGCCGCCAATGTAACATATTACATACACAGTTGGCGACGGCTCGTCTTCCATCCACAATAAGTTCAATGGTAGACATTATTAGCCCTCTCGCTCATTGGAAGCAGGGAACAATTAATCAGTAGGTATAATATGTAAGTATAATTTTCATTTACCTACTAATTCTTACCTAGTCAATAGGGTCACGTAAGTAATACTCAATTTGGCTTAGTGTAGTAGGTTATTCCACTCTACATTAAACTATTTTTCCCACCAGAAGACAACGACGTTTATCCCCCTTTTCTGTTAGAATTAAAAGGTGTCCATCATTATTTTATTCTCTATTTGGTTAAAATAAATGATACTCTACCCATTTTGATAATAATAATTGTTAAAGATAGAATATATATCAATGTCAAAATTGAGACAAGTGGACACTTGTTACATGTCATGTTTTCTTTGTGCTAAAGACTTTAATATTTATATTCATAGTCAAATATTTATCAATGATTTTATATTTATTAATTTCAAAATTAATAGTGACGTTGAATATAGTTACTACATAGGGTCATATATAAGATCACAATTCTTTTAGAAAATGCCAACCATACAAAATATATACAATTAACAAAAAGATAATTCTTTTATATGCTATTTATCATTTAACATATTTATTATATATTATTTTATTATTTAGTAAATTAATTTTAAATTAATTTATCACTGTTCATGGTATCAATTGGCAAAATGGGTGCTGATTTTGTCATCAAAACATAAATATCTTATTAACAAATCTCGTACCCATTGCATTGGACTCAACCCAAAAACTCGGCTCCCTCGGGAGAAAATGGCGTGACCATGGATGGCCCTCCAGATAAATGTGTCCGGTTGTTTGGTGAACTTTTATAAATTAAATATATAACTTCAACCCTTAGAATAGATATCTCTTCAATTATGCATGTTTTTTAAAATATACAAAGAAGAATAAAACAGTTTTAAGAAATTGGGATAGTCGTGAAGAATAAATACATCCGCAGGAAAATCGGACTCGATGCAACGAAACATCTACGAATTTTTGTTACGGTTTTTTTATAAATTAAAATATAAGAAAACCCTATAAAAGGCTTCTAATCGCAGTTTTTTCGCGATCTCGCTCTCGCCCTCTCGCTCGTCGAAAGCAGCGATGAAAGCACCCGTCGTTGCCGCCCTCCAGGCGCTGCCCTTTATGATGCTCATCCTCTCTGCTAGCGTGTGCGCGCCGCTCGCCAAGGCGTCTACACAGACGAACCACCCTTCCGCCACCCTCCGTCCCTACGACGGAGACTAACATGACGCCACGATGAAGCTGCACCGAGGTCCGTCCTCCTGGTGCCTCCACCTGCGGGCAAATCTGCCCAGCGTGCAGCCGCTTCATGGCGATGCGGAGCGGGTAGTGCCCAGTGTTAGGATGTGTCCATCAAAACAACGGAGGCAGTTGGAGTTTGGGGCGGAGGGGATGAGACAGAATTCCTCTACGTAAGGGAGACTTCATCGATGGAGTTACTCACCTTGAAGATGTCCATTGCCGGAGACCCAAACCGACTCTTCTCCGAAACTCCCCTCCTCCTCCTCCTCCTGCTTCTTCTTCTTCTTCTTCTGTCGACGTCTGTCTGGTGACAACGCTTCACTGGTATCAGAGCAGCGTTTCGAAGCCGCAGCAGCATCATCCCGCAGCTTCGTCGCCCTGCCGGTTCCCGCCGACGCACCAGCGCTGTGCTGCCTTCACAGGCTGCCCCCCTCGATCTGGAGGCCTCTCCTGTAGCTCCACTTCTTTCTCATTAAAACACTTTTTATGTTGTCGAGGTAAGCCTATCCCTTCTTCTGCTCGGGAACAGATCTTAAAAGATCTGCTTATGTCACCTTGCGGATTTTAAATTGAGACTATTTACATCGTACGCCGCATCTAGCATAACATAACATATCATTTGTTTTAATGTGTTAGGATACGCTGTACATTGTGTATAAATGATTATATTTATACCTTTTGTCTAGAGATTTTTTGATACTGATCATTTATTATATACGTTGAAAGAATAATAAATATATAGAGCATTGTTGGTTACGGAACAGTTCTATCCCTTTCATGTAAACGTTGTTAAAAAAAATTTAAATTTAAATCACACATATATTGATCTATTATTACTTAGAGTTTGTCTATGTGTAATTGAAAGAATTTTCTTTTAAAGCCATCATCATCATTGTTTAGGTTCCATTGATCGATACTTATTTAAACTTGTCATAGTCTCTTCATATATCAAACATGTTATATTTGAATGATATGAAATTTAAGTTAGTTCATATTGTGATCATGTTAGTTTGGCATATTATTAAATTATGTTATTCATATTTCAGAAATACTTTAGTCCTAATGGCTAGCAAACTAGTTGCTACTGAATTGGCAAAGTTGGACAAACTGAACGGAACAAATTATGGCATGTGGCACCGGAAAATAAGATATGGACTTATCCATGATAACATAGAATATGTCTTAGATGCTAATATCCTAGAAATTGATGAAAATTCCACCCCGGTGGAAAAGAAAAGAAGGGATCAGTGGATTATAGATGATAAAAAGGCTAAGACATTCATGCTCATGTTCATGGAAGATAATTTAATAAAATGCTTTGAAACATATGACACATCAAATGAACTACGGAAAGCTATCAAGGAGAAGTATGACACCAAGATCGAGGTGAATACTCAACTCCTTTTGCATCGATACAACACATGTAAGATGCGGGAAGGTGATAGCGCGGTTGAGCATGTGAATAAAATGATTGTCATGGCTAAGGACTTGGCGACTGCAGGAACTGAAATTCCAGAAAAGTTGCAAGTGGCGACTATATTGAATAGTTTGCCACCTTCCCTTGACATGGCAGCCACAACTTTAAGAATGAGTGGTTCGGTTTTATCTGTCACCGACTTGCCTTCCAGGTTAGCAATAGAACATGACATTTTGGCTAGAAGAAAAGGACTAGAGGCGAATTTAGAAGAGGCAAATGCAGTGAATCGGAAGTCATATGCTCAAGATCGACTCCACAAGCCGCAGAAGATGCAATTCAAGAATAAACCACAGAATAAAGGTAAGAAGGTTCCTAAAGATGCTTGCTACTCATGTGGGAAGTTTGGCCACTTTAAAGCCAACTGTCCTAGCAAGCAGGGAAACAAGGGCGAACATCTACACCCGGGGAACAAAGGAAACGGAAAGCATGAATTTGTTGGCATAACTGAATGTAATGCAGTTATGATAGATTCAAATGAATGGTGGGTCGATTCAGGAGCTACTCGACACATTGCAAAAACAAAGAAAGGACTTGTTTCCTTTGAAAAATTCAATGCAGGGGAACAGAGGGTGTTTATGGGAAATAACACCTGCATCGATATAGAAGGTGTTGGTTCATACAGGTTGGATCTTGGGGATAACATTATGATCCTCAAAGATGTGTTCTATGCACCAAAAATTCGCGTAACCTAATATATGTCCCAGCATTGATGAAGAAAGGCCTCGAAGTGAGATTCTACAACCAGAAGGTGTCAATAGGGAAAGATAGAAGGGTTCTTGCTATGGGGAAATTTGTTCCCGAGCATGATTTATTTTGTATCCCTGTTATTGACAGTGAAATAAATGAAATAGAAGTTTTTGGTTATCCCTTGTGTGTTTTGTCTGAGTGTGATCTATGGCATTTTAGATCGGGGCATCCCAGTAAATCTAAAATGGAACAAATGGTGAAAATGAACCTACTACCGAGTTTGACTAAGGTGAAATTATCACCTTGTGAACATTGTTTAGTCGGAAAATGACTAAGAAACCATTCTCGATAGGACATAGATCACAGGAATTGCTGGAATTGGTCCACTTTGATATTTGTGGTCTATTGAGCACAAAGACTTATAACAACAAGGAATATTTTATAACATTTATAAATGATTATACTAAGTTTGCTTATGTCTACCTAATTGCAGCAAAATCAAACGCATTAAATTGCTTCAAGAAATATAGAATGGAAGTAGAAAGACAACTTGGAAGGAACATTAAGGTTTTAAGAATAGATAAATGTGGGGAATACAATTCAAAAGAATTTGAGTTGTATGGTCAAGAAAATGGAATTAAAAGACATTTGACAATGCCGTATACACCACAATAGAATGGTGCGGCAGAAAGGAAAAATAGAACATTAATGAATGTTGTCAAATGTATGCTATCAAATTCATTTCTCCCTAGAAATTTATGGGGAGAGGCATTGCTTACAGAAAATTATGTCTTGAATAGAATTCCTACCAAGTCTATTGAATGCACACCTTATGAACTTTGGAATGGAAGGAAACCAAATTTGAGTCATCTCAGGAAATGGGGGTCTACAGCCCATGTTCTCATTCCAGAACAACTTAGAGATAAGTTGGATCCAAAAATATTGAAGTGTAAGTTCATAGGATATTGTGAAAAATCATATGGCTATAGGTTCTTTCATAAGGGAAAAGGGATCATTGAATATAGGGATGCTACATTCTTAAATAGTCTAGAGGAAGAGGAATCTCGTGAAAATGAGAAGGAACCTCTAATTGTGATAGATGATGACTATTACAATGAAAATACCAAAAATGATCCAATAATTGATGAAGAACCTAGGATAGCAGAACCAACTCAACAAGAAATTGTTGAAGAACCAATTGATCCTATGATAGGACCGTCTGATATACTTGCAATTGGAAACAAAAGAACTAGGACTCCTCCTACATGGATGGATGACTTTTATTTATACTCATGTGAGCCTTCATGTCTAATCGTGGACATTAATGAAGAAGATCATACAGATCCAATAAATTACATCGATGCCATGAAATCGCGCGAATCAGAATTATGACTAGATGCAATGGAAGAAGAAATGAGCTCCATGGAAATTAATGGAGTGTGGGAACTGTGTGATTTGCCTAGGAATAGGAAGGCTATTGGGTGTAAATGGGTATTTAAAAGAAAACTTCGAGTTGATGGGTCTATAGAAAAATATAAGGCCCGCTTAGTTGCCAAAGGTTTTAATCAGAAGGCAGGTATAGATTTTCAAGAAACCTATTCTCCTGTGGCAAAATTTGCATCCATTAGGATGATCTTGGCTATTGTTGCTTATCTTGACTTAGAATTGTACCAATTTGGATGTCAAGACAACATTCCTCAATGGAGAGTTGGAGGAAGATATATATATGAGCCAACCTGAAGGATTTCAGGTAGAAGGGCAGGAGAATAAGGTATGTAAAATAAGAAAATCCTTGTATGGATTAAAGCAATCATCTAGACAATGGTAACTCAAATTTCATGATGTAATTATTCAACTCGGTTTTGCTCCAAATCAGTTGGATAGCTGTGTGTATGTCATGAAAAGTGAGAGCATGGTGATTATATTGTCCTTATATGTGGATGATATATTGCTCGCCGGAAATGACATCGAAAAGTTGAATATGATCAAGTCTGAGCTCAGTGAGAAATTTGAGATGAAGGACATGGGAGAGGTGTCTTATGTCCTTGGTGTCCAGATTGAAAGGGACAGGAAGTCTAGATTACTGTCTATAAGCCAAGAAAAGTACATACGGTCTGTACTTAGAAGGTTTGAAATGCAAAATTGCAATCCAGCAAATACACCATTGGTTTATGGAAAGAAGTTAAGCAAGGAGCAATGTCCCGAAGAGGGTCAAGGCTCGCTTAACATGCCTTATGCTCAAGCTGTTGGGAGCTTAATGTATGCAATGCTTTGTACTAGGCCTGATATAGCATTTGCAGTAAGCTTAGTGAGCAAGTATCAAAGTAATCCTGGACCAGCACACTGGGAAGCTATAAAGAGGATTATGAAGTACCTTAAGGGTACATTACACCACAGGTTAGTATACCAAGCTAAAACACTTCAAGTGCTTGGTTACTCCGATGTGGATTTCGGAGGGGATAAAGATGACGAAAAGTCCACTTCGGGACACTTATTCATCTTTGGTGGTGCGGCTGTTTCTTGGGGTAGCAAGAAACAGGGGTGTGTGGCAAGATACACACAGGAAGCTGAGTATATTGCCTATAATATGGCTACTACTCATGTCGTCTGGATTAGACAATTTCTGATTGATTTAGGTCTTAATTTGGTTGATGGGCCAGTTGAGATCTGTTGTGACAATCATGCCATCATCAGCCTGATTAACAGTGGAGCAAATAGCTCTAGAGGAAAACACATAGAAATACAATATCATTATATACGTGATATTGTGCAGAAAAGGGAAATAAATGTAAGTTATATCCCCACCAGTGATATGATTGCGATCCTTTGACAAAAGGTATCTCGGCGGAAATTTTTATTAAGCATGTTGGCTTAATGGGACTCAGGAATATGTGAGTCATTTATGATTTTCACGGATAATGAGATTGTATAGAAATAAATGTGTATCTCACGATAAGTGGGAGTGTATGAGAAAATATGTTTATACATCTCATGGACAGTGAAAATGAAAAAGAACAAGTATATATCTCATTAAAAGTGAGTGTATACGGAATACTTTAACATCTCAGAATATGAAATTGAATTATGTTCTTATAGATAGTGAGAATGTAATTAGAAATCACTTGATTTTGATGGTCAAGTGGGAGATGTTAGGATGTGCCCATCAAAACCGGAATTTGCGGTTACGATTGGCATACCGGCGGAACGGTCCGGAGAAAACGAAGGCGGTTTGAGTTTGGGGCGGAGGGGATGAGGCGGAATGCCTCTATATAAGGGAGACTTCATCGATGGAGTTACTCACCTTGAAGACGCCCATTGTCGGAGCCCCAAATCGACTCTTCTCCGGAACTCCCCTTCTTCTTCTTCTTCTTCTTCTTCTTCTGTCGACGTCTGTCTGGCGACAACACTTCACCCAGTAGCCCCAACCCTCTTCACAACTAGCGGTGCCTCCTATTATGCCACCCGTATGTGCCAAGAACGGATGCCGCCGCCACCGGCTGGCTTCCTCGCTGCTCTACTATTCTTTTTCTTGTAATTCTTTGTACCGTACTCAGAGCATTTGACTTGTGGAGGATTTTTTTCAGACTCAATATAATGGTCATAGCCATCTTTCTCCCGTGCGGTTGAGTTGTCGTGACTGAATGGTTTCACGTTCTTAGTAGATGGCCGAACTGGATGATATACGTGGGCATTGCGCTGTTATCGTTGAATTTCATGTTTCTCCTTAATTCCTTCTTGACGGTCCCATGATTGCAATGGATATACGAAGATCTTGATCGATCGAGTTTGTTGTCGTTAAATTACACATGATTAATCACTGGTAGTTAGCTTGTTGCTCGACCGGTATACTTATCCGGCCGCTACTGCTCCGACTACTCTCTGTGCAGAGCCGCAAATTTATGATAAGTGATTAATATTAACTTAGGTAATTTAGGATTGGGATGCAATAGGTTCAGTTTCATTTGATCTTTTGGCAAATTTTCTCAAATTGATTTTCATGCTATCAAAATCAAACCTAAAATTTCTAATATATTATTTATTTAGAATCTGAGAAAAAATCTGTTGACATTGTGTATTAGTTTATCTGATTTTAATAAATATATATGTAAGAGATATTATTATAATAAATAAATAAAATGTAAGTCTGTAAAATTATAAATATAGATACTATAAAATAAAATTAAAATTCTAAATATACCATTTGTAAAAAATAATGGCACAATAAAATGTATTTTTTACTTTTTTGATGATAATTAATATATAATATATATTTTAAATTTATTAGATTATTCCAATTCAGATAACAAAATAAAAATTGAAACAAAAATAAAAGGCAATAACACATATTTAATTAGATTTGAAATCAAAATAGCTTAAATCTTAAAAAATTCAAAATTTAATGCAAGTAATATGAAGACTCAATTCTAGCCCGTTACGAGTTTATGCCTAGACCAGTGATCCTTTCCTTACTTCTCTTATCATGTGTTATAGTGTTGGATGGGAGCGCTAGCGATAGTTAAAGCCATCGCTATTAACAGTCAGTAGCGACAATCAAGCCATCGCTACTGATCCACTGTGGTTCTGGTAACTTCAATTGTATTATGGCATAAGCCATCGCAAGTGACAATCAGTAGTGACGGCTTTAGCAAGTTGTCGCTACTCATCACCATAGACTAGGGTCTGGAAAAAAGAATTGTTAACACGATGGTTTAAGTCATCGCAAGTAGACATGATAGGGACGGCTCCTTTGAGCTATTACCCATAATTGAGTATGTGGTGATGGTTTTATTAGGGACGACTTAAGTCGTCATGACTAACATTTTTTAAGATGACTTATTGAAGTTGTCACAATTAAGCCATCCCCAATAACATCATTTCTTGTAGTGTGAATATTGAATTGAGTTGTGGTTTGAATTGTATTTAGTGGTGGATTCAATCTTAATAGGTTGGATCTAGTCGGTTAACAGAGATTGAGGAAAATGAAGCATGAGAAGGTGAAGGCAACATGGAAATATAATAAGGTAGACGCAGCGTGCATTAGGTATGAATTTGCAAAGGGACTTCAATCGTTTGAAATCTCTAATGAATCACTAAAATTATGTTAGGTTTGGAGATAAAGACGAGCAACAAAAAATCAAATCAAACATCAATTTCATTTTGACATTTTCAAGCAAAAGTAATAGAGATATGTTACCATGTGGAGAAAGATAGACACAAATTTTGTGTCAAAAAAATTCTCTAAATACTCATTTTGAAATTGAGTGACATTTTCATGATTTTTAAAGAAACTTGAGACAACAAAGTCATAGTTGTCCTTGAGGCAAATGACACGGACAAATATTTAAAATTATTAAAACATAGTCACATTTTTCTTTTACTTCTTGAGAGCCATATAAGTTAATGTCCAGTTTTTTTTTTTAAAAAAAAACACTTCACTTTCCTTCTTTGCTCCTATTTTTTATTTTGGACAAAAAGAGAGAAAAAATATCAACCAAAATTTATTAATAAATTATTTGATAAAATTATAAATTTATCACTTGTTTCACAATTTACAGTTTCATCTCCAGCACAATGGAAACCTTCCAATTCATTTAACTCTCATAGTTTTCTTTTAATTTATGGTCAGTCCTACATTGTAATATAATGTGTTTATCTTTTTTTCTATTTTAATTAAAAAGTTTTATGATTATTTTATCATCCATTAGGTTAGAATGTCAAAAGTGATACTCTATCAATTTTGATATCAATATTTGTTAAACATGAAATAATAAAATTGAAACAAGTGGACACTTATTACATATCATGTTTTCTTTGTTGTAAGAGCTTCGATATCGATATTGATAGTGTCCAACATTTATCAATGATTTTACAATTATTAATTTTAAAATTGGTAGTGGCAAAAATATGTAATTAGCAGCAAAGTAAGTACATTTACATGTTATTAATTATTTAACATATTTATTATGCATTATTATATTATTTAATAAATTAAGTTTAAATAATTTATTGCCGAGCTGGGTTGGCATTTGGCAAGAGAGGTGGTGAATTTGTCATCAAATCAAAACATGAAAATTATATAGCATTGGACTCAACTCAACCCTCTCTAGTCGATGAAATCAACTGACCAATGGCCCTCCAGATGACGTCACAACAAATATATCCATTATATGTTACGAGAGCGTTTAGGAATTAAAAACATAAATTCCACCGTAACAATAAATATATCTACAAGCATGTTTGTAATAATATATAAACAAAAATAATAAAACATGAAAAAATAGAGTCAAGAAGGATAAATACATGATCCACTGAAATACTGGATTGATGCACCAAAAAGTCTGGATTTTTCTTATGGTTTTTTTATTTTAAAATAAATCTAACTGAATCAAACTATTTGTTTCATTTGGTTTTTTGGGTTGAACGAATAGTGAACCACCCTAGTTTAGATTGGTCTATGTATGTAGAGAAATATATTCTATACAACTTTTGCAAAATATTTAATTTTTGTCAAAAGTTTACATATTTAGATCCAATGCTCTCCTTGATATTAATTTGTCACATCATAAGATATCACTAAAATCACAAAATATCTCAACAATGAAAATGCCTACGACACTTCCAAGCAAAGCATTTACATGATAAATCGCCTTTTAAAAATTTTCAAGTTATCGCTATATAGTTTGTCAGGTCACATCTGTGTGTAACTAATGTTCAAATTGCTTAAAAGGTTTCGAGGGAGGGCCTGCTGAATTATTCCTGCAATCATTACAATTGTAAAAATATGTAGAAACTCATCTATTAAAAGATGAAAGGAAAATCTAGAGAACAATAGAAGTAACAACTAAGGACTTAGACAACAAAATCCCATTTTAACTTTAATCAAATAACTAAATTTGAAAAGAACAAGAGCAGCAGCAGTGAAATGAAAATATTTTTTTGGATAAGCTGCACATTCATATTCATAACATTAAAGAATATAAATACAATATTACAATAACATACTTAAAAGAAAAAGGATACATAACGAAACTAAACATGAGGACTACATGCCATTCATCCAACCAGCCAAATAAGTTGTCAGAAGCTGGGGATCATCAATGCAAAGTCTTTATGGACATTTGGGCGGCACCTTATTCCATGAATGAAAGCTCGAGGATGGTGGAACCACATATGCCCAAAAGTTAAATGTTAGAGACTTCTTGGTGCTTAAACGCAAGGGCTGCTTGATCTTCTAAGTCACAGTTGGCCTAGCAAAAGACAACTACCAAGTCAAACAAGAACCATATACAAATCATTTCCATCCTTGTTCCTAGCTTTCTATCTCCACTAGACGACAAAAAAATTGCCCCGTCGAGCACTCTGCTTAAAACATTGTGAAATTGTTGGTGTTTTCTTACAACCCACATGATTAGTTCCATGAACAGGAACCGTTGGTGTTGCCACACAAATTCAGTCTCTCCAGGATTTTACACTTTTACTTTGCCGAGGAACACACACTTTCAAAGGTCTGCATAGATCTATCAGTAGGGGGTCACAGGGAGCGAGGGTGAGCGAGGGGGCAAAGTACGAGGGGGGAGTCGCCAAGGCAGATCTGTCGAAGGGGTGCCATAGGAAGTGATCAAGAGTGTGGGTATGCGTGCGAGTGGAGGATGGAGGAGTGGGTGTAGTTGAAGGGGGGGACCACAAGGAGGTGGAGTGAGGGGAGCACGAGGAGAGTGAGAGGGGGGAGCCGCAAAGGCAGATCTGCTAGAGGGGGTTGTGGGGAGCTTTTTGGAGCACAGGGGTGAGAGGGAGACTAAGGAGAGGGGTCTAGCTGAAGAGAGAGGAGGTGACAGATTTGCCTAAAGGGGCCGCGGGGATTGAGGGGTAGTACGGGGGCTGTGAGACAGTGCGGGAGAGTCTAGGGTGCACAAACTAGCTAAAGAGGGGCTGCGGGGAGCAAGGGGGCACAAGCAGTGGTGGATCTAGGATTTTAGGTTAGTGGGGTCATCTTAAATTTTTGGGGTCATTCTTTATAAATACTTTATAATTTATTTTATTTTTGATAAAATCATCTAAATTGGTAATTTATTTCTCAAATTTTAGTAAGGTCACTTGACCCCACTATGCTCAACATAGGTCCGCCACTAGGCACAAGGGCTATAGGCAAGTGAGAGGGGTGTTTTAGCTGGAGGGGTTAGGTGATGGTCGACGACGTGACGGGACGTGGTATCTGGGGGGGAAGTTTTGCCGGATGAGGGCGGAGGAGGGGGGGACGTCAAAGGAGGGTGGAGGGGTGTTGGAAGGGACTGTAGAGCCTGTGAGGGGGCAATTTAGACTCCAACGATGGCTAGGGGGACAACGGAAGGTTAGGGAGACGCTAAGGGAGCAATGGAGACACTAATGACGGCGAGGGAGACGCTGACCATGGTAGGACTTGACTTCAACAATGTCACCTAGCAACAAAATGAAGCCATAGAAGATAATTCTAATTTTATTGGAGGTTCACTCTCCAAGAAAGAACAGGACCTATGATTGTTACAAATAAAAAATTTGTGTTTCCAAGGCCATGTTCGGGCATTTCCCATACATTATGTATACTGATATACTATGCTTATCGAAGACAAGTTGCATAGAGGTTGAAATTATATTTTAATTTTGTTCTATACATAATTATGTTAAAATCAAACATGCGCATGGAAGATTTGATAATGTTCATTTTAATATTGATATTCCCTTTTTTTTCTTTGCTAATATCGTCGTTGATGCTACGTAAGATTTAATACCAAAATGCATATAAGAATAAAAAATTAGAAGAGTTAGATATTTGAGAAGGATATTTGCTTCAGTTTATTTAATGTGATTATAGAGGCCATAATCGCACATCATCCCAAAAGTTTTAAGTGATAATTATACATTTTAGCATAATGTGTTTATCCTCTTTTCTCTACTCGAATTAAAAGGGTTCATGATTATCTTATCGTCCATTAGGTTAGAATGCCAAAAATGATTCTCTATCACTTTTGATATTAATATTTATAATTTATGGAATAACAAAATTAAGACAAGTAGACACTTGTTACCTACCATGTTTTCTTTGTGGTAAAAGCTACCATATTAATTAACATTGAAAACCATTTATCAAAAAAAATATAATTGTTGATTTCAAAATTGATAGTGACAAAATATATAACTAACAATAAGATAATTACCTTAACATATTATTGATTATTTAACATATTTATTATGAATAATTACACTATTTATCAAATTAAGTTTAATTTAATTTGTTACCGACCTGGGTATTAATGGGCAAGAGGGATGGTGAATTTGTCATCAAATATAATCATAAAATTTTATCAACAACTTACGGTGGAAGTCAGCTCTCTCATCGGAGAAATCACGTGACGAATGACCTTCGGGATGAGATGACATCACAAGAAATGTGACCGGTTATATGTTATGAGAACTTGTATAAATTAAATAACATAAATTTCGTCGTAACAATAAATATCTCTCCATCAAGCAAGTTTGTACTAATATATAAAAAAACATGAAAAAAAGTAGTTAAGAAGGATAAATACATCCACTACTGGAATACCGGACTGATAGCACCAAAAAGTCTGGTGATTTCTGTTACGTTTTTTTTATTTTAAAACAAGAAAAAATGAAACTTATAAAAAGCATAGGAGCGCAGAGCCTTCGGGCCTACGCATTTTCCTCTCTCTCTCCTCACACGTCTGAACCAGAGAAGAGAATGAAAGGGTCTGTCGCCGCCTTCCTCCGGGCGCGCCTCGGTCGTGCTCATCCTCTCTGCGGGGATGTGCGCAAGGCTCGCCAACGCTTCACCACAGATGGACCCCTCTGCCATCCTCCGTCCCTGCGACGGAGACCAACACGCCATGAAGTTGCGCCGGGGTCCATCCTCCTGGTGCCTCCACTTGCGGGCAAATCTGCTCGGCGTGCAGGCGGTGTCGAAGCGGGTAGTGCCCAGCGGGCCCAACCCTCTCCACAACTAGCGGCATCTTCTCCTTTTCCCGGTTGGAGTTTTTTTTTTTTAATAACACTTTTTTTTTATTTTTAAAACTAACACAGTAAAACATTTTTTTGTAAAACTAACACACTTTGGTCAAAGTCGAGTTTGAAAAACTCGACTTTGCTTATCACCAGGAGAACCGCGCTGGCTAACATATCATGAGGACCGCGCTTGCCCATGTTGGACCACAAAGATTAGACTCAACATATCATGGAGGAGGAGGAAAAAAGACTTGTTAGGAGAAAGCCTCGTCCAAGGAGAGGAAGGAGAGGATAGGATGTCTATTTTTATTTTATTGTAATGTGGAGATGTAAAACTTTTAAGGTTATGAATGTGTTCTTTTGTTTCATATTTGTCATTACGTTTGCTTGTGTGTTGTGAGACATGGAGTTGTGTTTATGTTATGTATGGACAAGTTTATATATAAAATGGATGATTTTTAGCATGGTTGGAATGTGTTCTTTTCTTTCATATTTGTCAAAATGTTAGATGTTATCGATATATGTATGTATTCACAAGTGTTTGTGTTGAAATGGAAGAGTTTGTGTGTTGTGATTTCAATGGAATGGCATAGAGTTGTGTTGTGAGTTGAATGGAATGGCATGGAGTTGTGTTTATGTTATGTAAGGACAAGTTTGTAGAATGGATGATTTTAGCATGGTTGGAATGGATTTTTGGCTCAATATGTTTGTATATGGTGTGTTTGATTGTTAATACGTGAAATTTGTAAGTTAAATGTGTTTGGATTATGGTTTTGAAACCCAATTTGTAGGTTGAATTTCGGTTTTTTGAGCTGCGGTTAGCAGCCATTTTTTTTTACAATTCTGTGTCAAAGTCGAGTTTGCCAAACTCGACTTTGACTGAAAAATTCTTCACAAGTCGAGTTTAAAAAACTGGACTTTGATTTGGACAAAGTTCTGTGGGAAAGTCGGGTTTTAATAACGCGACTTACCTAAGTTAATCCGTCATTAACTTACGTCTTTGATCAAAGTCGAGTTTTCCAAACTCGACTTTGACCAAAGTGTGTTAGTTTTACAATAAAAAGTTTTACTGTGTTAGTTTTAAAAATAAAAAAAAAGTGTGTTATTTAAAAAAAAAACTCCTTCCCCGCCGACGCTGCCCATATGTGCCAAGACCGGGCGCCACCGCCACCGGCTTCCTCGTGGCCCTAGTATTCTTGTAGTTGTCTGCTACGTTCTCGGATGAAAAGTGTTAACAATGGAGGATTTTTGACTCAAGATCACAGATATCTTTCTCCTGGCGTGAATAAGGTGTGAATCTTGGGTTCTTGCCGCTTAATTGCACGATCAAGGATTGTCCTTCTATATATATATCGATGTTTGACGACTGCAGTACCGAACGTAGAACTTGAGTTGTTATGACTTAGTTGTATGATTAGGATTTCACTTCTTGCTGGACGGCACTGCCAGAAGATATACGTACGTGGATATTACGTACTCTTGTTATTATCATCGCTGAATTTCATAACGGAGATTTCTCCTCCTTACTCGACGTCCGGTGACTACAGTCTTGGACAACATACGGTTGATCTTGATCGGGCGAGTAGCAATCGAGCGAGTCGTTATCGCTTAATTATGCATGATTAGAATTTCACCCAACGAACTTGTTCTTGTTGCTCGACTCGGATGCTTATCCACAGGTGCTCCAGCAACTCTGCAGACTGAAGAAAAAAATTTATTCTATATTATAAATAAGGCAGTGAGAACTTTTAGGAACATAAGAGATTGAATATAATAATATAGTTAAATAAACAATTAAATACCATCTAGCAAACCAATACAACATTTAATCTATTATTTAAAATATCAAAAATCAATTACGCTATTCGACACAATATAAGTACACATGTCAATATAAATATAAAAATAAATAATCATAAATTATTATTTACAGTATATTTGTTTTTGATATAAGTCAATTATAATAAGTTATAACAAATATGATACAATAAATAGATTTTTAATCACAGTACTTTTGTTCCAAATATAATAAAACTTTACTTTACCCTTATAAATATAAATAACTAAATAGATTAATATTAATAATTTCTAGTTACTAAACACGTATAAAACAATTGAATTCTCAGATATAACAATTTGTAGTCGTCAATCAAGTATAACAAACCTCGTGTACTAAATATATTTCTAGTCAAAAATATTTTTCATTTCAAATATAATAATGTTATGTAGTTATAAATAGAAAACACTAAAATTTTGTTAAAATTAATATTTAATAATTTTTATCAGGTTTACAATTTAATATGAATTAGATATAATAAATTTTTGCTGTAAACTTAATTAACATGATAGTAAAATTGATAAATATTTAATAATTTATATTTAATTAAAATGTTGATACGAAAAGAATGTAATAATTTTTCTCTAAATGAAATAACACTTTTTAATAATTAATGATATAAAATATTAATAATATCTAATATTTATATTACATTCAAAAATTTATATCAGTCAAATGTAATTTTTTTTTCACCCCAAACAAATTGATACTTTGTAAAATTCTAATATCGTTCCGCTAAATGTAAATTTGTATTAGATTTGAATTTGATATAAATTATATGTATTTAAATTTGAAAGAAATTTGACATTATGAAACGCATGTGAAGCCCAGTGCGGACTGTGTTGAAAAGATTTTTAACCGCCGTACTATTCATTATAAAAGTTAGGTCAATGGATTAATAATTAAATGGATTTTGTTAAATAGATTAAAACTTAGCTTTCCCTTTGATTTATCATTAAGTATATTTTTACGAATCGGTAAAATCACAATCAATGAATAAATGTGAATAGAAGACATGGAGCACACCACATTGTACTCACTACTATAAATGGGTTTGATCTTGATTAGATAACCAGCCCACCAATGAAATCTACATACACTATCCCATTTATTACTGGATTTATTAATTGTACACAAGCTTGCATCCTAAATAAATAATCCACATAAAAATTAAAACAACTAGTGTAATCATGCACATGCACCAAGAAAATTTTCTTCACATACCTACTTACTCAAATAAACATTCTAAAAACATATATCAATCACCACATGCAGGGTTAAAAATAATATGCAAATCTGGGCTTGCTCTGATTCTTCTTACCTTGTCATATTAGAGCCATGCATAACTGATTTCTTTGAGGCAAGTGAGCTTCCCTTCACATTCTTTTTTCACCTTGGTGGTTTGATCGAAAATTTTGGAGACAACTGTCCTTTGAATCTTTGAGCATGAAATTCTTCTTAGATTTCTTCCCCAAACCTTAATTTTTGTAGTCCCATTTTTCTCTAAATGCTATTTGAAGAGATTTTATATCGCATGAGTGTGTCTCAAGATATTCCAAAAAGGGTCATAAAGATTTTCTTAAAAGCAACCAAATTCGATAGATTTTCTGCTATCATCCAACCACCGTCAGTTGATTGATAGTCATCTCATGACAAAAAACTTAAGTTCTAAAAATTTTAGTCAATTTTTGAAGTTAGATTGGTTGACCGCTGAACTTAAATCTCTCAACTATTTAAGTTCAGACAAAATACTTAAGTTATAAATTTTTTTGTCGGGGTACAGTTTGGATAGGGTGTTCATTGATTAGTTTGGTTTGATTTTTGTGTATTTTTTCCCAAACAAACAATCTCTCAACAAAACCAAATCATATTGTATTAAGGTATAGTATACATGTCAACGTATAATTTTAATTTTTTTATTTTAAATTATATTCTATTAAATTTAATGTATATGTTTCTACTTTTCATTAATTTTATCTTAAAAACACTGGAAACAAATTTATTTTTATGAGAAAAGAAGCATAAGTATATATTTTATAAAATAGATTTGAAGTAAAACATTTAATCTAATTTGGGTTAATCTATTTACCAAGTTGGTTTAGTTTCAAGTGTTTTAGAAACCAAATCAAACTGATCATTAGTTGAAACCAAACCAAACCGAATCAAACTAGTTGCTTGGTATGGTTTTTTTGATTGAACTAGTTTGAATCGATCTATTTACGTAGAGAAATATATTATATACAATTTTTGAAAAATATTTAGTTTTTGTCCAATGTGTACATATTTAGATATGATACTTTCCATGGCATTAATTTGTCACATCATAAGATCTCATTAGAACCACAAAATATCTCGACAATAAAAAATGTCAAGAACACTTCCAAGCTAAGTGTTTACATGATAAATCACCTTCCAAAAAGTTTCATGTTATCTCTATATAGATTGTCTAGTTACATCTACATATAACTAAAGTTCAAATTGTGTGATAGGTTTTAGGGAAGGGCCCCATGAATTATTCCTAAAATCATTGCAATTGTAAAATGTGTAGAAACTTATCTATTAAAAGTTGAAAGAGAAATCTAAAGAACAATAGAAGTATCAGCTAAATTCCGAGTTGCCATCTATCCGTGGCGATTGCTGCACTGAGGGCGCGCATCCAGGTTCTATTTTTCCACATCCGTCCATTTTCAGAATTTTTACAGACTTCTACAGGCGGATTTTGGAGAAGTTGTCAACAGAAGATCTCTTCATCTCCGAGTTCTGCATCCATAGAAATAAACAACACTCGATTCCAACATCAAGGTTGTCCGTAGAATTCTTTGCACTAAAGTCGCGCCAGGAGGGTGCAAAGCTACCCGAACCGGCTTGTTTCAACCATCTTGGCTTCAACTCAAGCCGATTCACTCCATAAGCTTCTCAACCCAGTTCATTCAATCTATTTACTGTTTTAGAACATATTTTAGTTTAGTTTGAATCCTTTTTACATAACTAAAAACACAAAAAAGGGTTAAGGCTCACCCCGAAGCCGGTGAGTTCGATTTCAATTGCTAATTTCACATCTTCTTATTTCAATTACTACACTTCACTCAAGTCTAATTCATTCTTTCACTTGTTTTCATTGTCTTTAAGTAGGACAGATCATTCAAGCTAGCACCGGTTGGACTCTTCTTTATCATATGGCCGACGAGGAAGAAGGTTTAACCCACATATCATCTCCCGTGCTAAGGTACACACGGTCAACTTCTTTCTATTTTCATTACATAAAGCGGAGCCTGCGGCTCCTGGTGACCACTTCTTCAATCTTCTTATGCATTAAGTCATTTATTCCTCCCTCTCCTCCCACATGACCCGAACCATCTCCGGTGCTCGAGCGACGCCGTGAGATGAAAGTTCAGGGATCAATGTGAGTATGGGGTTGAGATGAGGATTTTACCGCTTTCTGAGTGTCTTCCGATTCACTTCCCCTTCCCCTATTCTATCTTTCACCTTCTCTTGAGGTGCCGATCCAGAACCCATTTTCAGAGTCGACAGCTTTTTGGCGACCACGGTGGGACAACCAATGTCTTCAACCGTGCTAGCTTGATTGGTGCAACTAGTTGTTTTTCGATTTGGTTCCCATGCGAACCGGCTTGTCCTTTACCTTTTCCATGTCAATTTACCTTTAAACTAGCTGTTTACTCTTCTTTTAAGATTGTCCCCCATGTGGACTTGACTTACTTGTCTTTAATTTCAACCCGGTTCCCGCGTGAACCACTCTTTTCTTCCTATAAACCGGTTCTCGCGTGAACCATCTTTCTTTTCCAACTCAGTTCCCATGTGAATCAACTTATTTTCAAATTGGTCCCCGCGTGGACCACCACTTTATAACATCTTCATATTGTCCCCACGTGGCCCTCTTTTCATTTTGTCACCTTTTACATCGGTTCCCGCGTGAACCACCCCTTTCTTCACTAAAATTGGTTCCCGCGTGAACCAACCCCTTTTCTAAACTGATTTCCGCGTGAACCAACCCACTTTCTGATCGGTCACCTCGTGGACCACCCTTTTGCACCACTTTAAATTGGCCCCACGTGGCCCTCCTTTCCTTTTTCCAATCAAACAAACTGGTTCCCGCGTGAACCACCCCTTTCCCTAAAAAAAATGGTTCCCGCGTGAACCACCTACCTTTCCAAAACTCGGCTCCCGTGTGAGCCACTTTATTTTAAAATCGGTCCCCTCGTGGACCATCCTTTTACCTTTATTTCAGATTTGTCCCCACTTGGACACTCCATCACAAGCTGGTTCCCGCGTGAACCACCTTTTAGTTGCTAGTTGCTAGTTACTTGTTTACTTTATCATTGCTTGTCTTGATTGCATTCACTTGCTTGATTTATCTAATAGCTTTCATTCATTTCATATTTGCATATTGATTGTTTCTTCTCCTCCTACCCTCCATTTCTCATTTTTGCATTAGCTTTTGCATCGGGTACTGGACTTGCTTCGATCCGTAGGTCATTCGAGGTGGGGCCTCTCTCTCCCAACACACCCTCACCCTCCAAACACCTTCTTGGTGGATTCTAACCTCTCTTCTGAGATATTCCTTCCTAGTTGATTTGGTTGTTTCCATCAAGGCCTTCGTAAGTCCCCATCTGTGGAGTATTCCTCTCCGCACGATTGGGCCAGTTGTACCACTTTTCCAAAACCTGAAGAACCCAGGTACCTACTCGTGGTGATTGAGTGACAACCTTAGGTCTTGAAGTTTGAAGCAATAGGAACCATACGTACTTGAGTGAACAATTACTAACAATCTATATAATCTAAGGTTTCAACCCAAAAATTGTCGAGTAGTCATTTTAAAAACTTGTTTGCATAACTTGCTTGCTCACAACAATTGAAAACAACCAAAAATTTCTTCTTTCAAAACACCTAAAACAAAACAAAAAAATCTCTTTAATTTTTGTGTTCAACTTGCTTGCCAAACAACAAAATTGAAACCAAATCAATTCAAACAAAAACAAAGCATAACCAAACAAAAACTCTCTTTGCATTTACACTTTTCATTTGCTTTTTTTCAACCATTTTGTTAGAAAGTTTGACAGGATGCCCATGACGTTAAGGTCTGGAAGACACATCGGGATGTCAGACTACTACGGGCAAGAAGAGGAGTATGAGACGGGCCACTACGAGCTACAAACCCATGGTCCAACCAGAGGGCCATGTCAATGCCATCAGGGAGCCTGAAGTTAAAAATCCTACTCATCAACCTACTTCATTTAGTGTGGAGCAACTCCAACAGGGTCTATCTCTCCATCTAGACCCTGAATCCTTTTTACTCATGCAATCTTTGACAAAGGGCAAGATGCCCGCCAATCAAGATCGGGTCGAGGGAAATCAATCCCCCTCACCACCTCAATCGGCAGTCAGGCCCCTGATCATTTCTTCTCCTGGGCAATGCTACCGTGTCTCCACTCACCCCGTTGTGGGGCATTCACATAATGCTATTCCAGCTCTTGTTTCCAACCCACCTCTTCCAACCCATTCACCTAAACACTTCGCTTCGGTGGTTCAGGAATCCAGCCTCACCCAAGCTTTTATTGATAAGCTCAATCGAATGGATAAGCGCTTTGAAGAATTAAAGCACTGTTTGGACTTCAAAACTGCTCCTGAAATCTCAATCCCATCCTTTCCAGTTCTACACCTTCCTCCTTCAGATATACTAGTTTTTCAATGTTACAACGGGACTGGTAATCCTTTCAATCATCTGAAGGATTTCTTATACGACTCCACGTTCTGGAAGAATGACCGCAAAGCACTTGCCTTTCTATTCCGTCGGTCATTGGAAGGATCCGCCCTTGACTGGTTCTATTCTCTTGATTCTATTGAAGCAGCAGATTTTGATATTGTCAAGGCGAAGTTTCTACAGAGGTACAAGGATCGGGTGGGGCTAGCCTACTCGATAACAGATTTAATTGCTGAGAAAATGAAGTCGGATGAGGATTTTACCAAATTTGCTAATCGGTGGAGGGGAATGGCTGAGAGGCTAGTCGATACCATCTCAGAAGGGGAGCAGGTGAGGATGCTCATCGGGAACACCACGCTTAACCTTCGCAACCTCCTGATCATGCACCACCCAACTACCATGAGTGAGCTATGTGATAGCGCCCGATATCTACAAGCCCACTTCAAAGACGCATCCATGATCAACCCATTTGACCCCAAGCCTCGTAACACTAGAAAGCCTACACCTGTAGGACCCAACACCGAAGGGGTAGTCAATAACGAGAGCGTCAATGCCATGGGTAATCAGGGTGGGTATCGCCAAAGCTAATACCGTAACCCACCACCCAACCAACAATACCGGCCAGCTCTTCAGCCAGCTCCTCAACCCCAACAACAACTTGCATACAACCGAGCACCACCACAGCAACCCACCTACAACCGAGCGCCCCAGTAACCAAATGCCTACAACCGAGTGCCTTAAAGACAACATGTCTACAACTGAGCACAACCGCAACAATAAGCCTACAACCAAGTGCCACCACCAGCCAACCGACCTAAGAGGGGGGACCCAAGAGGGGGGACCCAAGAGAGAGTACTATCCTCAACTGCCATTCCCCCTCATTGATATCTTTAATGCATTGATGGCTGAACAGCAGTTGGAGCTTCCAAAGGAGAGAGAAGGATGGCCAGCGAATGCTGACATGACAAAGTACTGCACCTACCATCGATATCCTGGGCACATGGTGGATGTCTGCTTCCAATTTAAAGATTACATTCATGACCTCAATGATCAGGGGAACATTGACTGGGGACAGATGGGAGAATCCATTCAAGCAATGAGGGCACGACAGAATCAACCTCGGCGACAACAACCTCAAGCACAACAGCAGCCCGGCCTGGGCATAGTCCAAGATCCGCTCCCAGTACATGCACCCATACAAGCACCGGCACCAGCACCACCAAACCAACGACTCAGCCTCGTCCACTCTGCCATCGAGGAGTCAACCCACCATTCCCAGGGTTGGCAAGTTGAGGATCAAACCGCCTCCATACCTGCCAGACCAACCCCACCTACAAATCGCACCATACTCTCCATACCAAGGGCTGTCCCCAGCCCACAAACTACCCAAACACCACTCCCCTCACCAGCCATTAACCCTCCACGACGCCTAATCATTAGATCGACACCAGCATTCCCAACCAGACCCCAACCAACCATCACCCCAACCTAACCCATCCACCATCATTCCTCCTCGGTGTCTAATCATTAGATCGCCACCAACACCCCAAACATCACCTAACCTACCACCCTCCACCCCCCCTCGGCCTCTCATTATCCGACCATCACCCATTAATCATCTGACCATCACCACCAACACCCCAACTATCACCCAACATATCGGCCTCCACCAATCCACGACCCCTCATCATCTGATCCTCACCACCCTTACCTACCACGGGCCCCTCAACATACCAACCAACCCTACCATCACCATCATCACCACTCCACCCTACCATGTTGGCACCGGCACTTCGTAGTGGGAAGATGTTCCAATGGGTCTTCCCCCAGGCCGGGATGCAACCACAGGAGCAAGCAGAAGAGGAGGTGGTAGAAGAACCATTGTCTGGCACGGCATATGACTTGTTGAAGCACCTAGACAAAATGCTGACACGGATTTCAATTCTAGAGTTGATAAAGAGGTTAAAGAATCATCAAGACATTCTACAACAGTACTTGCAGCGGGTCATGGTCAATGAGGACCTCCCACCCGAAAAGATCATTATAGCCTTAACCCCAAGGAGTGAACACCCGGCACTCACTTTCACACGGGAGGAGTTGGCATGGCCTGAAATCAGAAAATACGCCTTACGCGTCGTAGTGGTCATTAGAGGTGTAGAAATCAAGTCTTGCTTGATTGACACCGGAGCCTATATAAATGTCATGCCGCCAGAAACATTGCAACTTTGCGGCATCTCCGATGAAGAAATCGAGCCTTCTGCCATCACCGTGACAGCATATGACAACTCTCGGAAGGCGGCACGAGGGGTGGTTACATTGGAAGTAGGGCTCGGGCTGTGTGTTACCACCGCTGAGTTCTATGTTTTAGAACTGGACCTCACATTTAAAGCTATTTTGGGACGCCTATATCTTGAGGCAATAGGAGCTATTGCCTCCACTAATCATCAATGTCTGAAGTTCCCATACAAGGGCTAGGTGATTAAAGTAACCAACATCCCCATTTTAAATGACATGGATGACCCCTCTTCTGCACTGCCAGTATCAGAATTTGTCCAGCCGTTGGTTTCAACTACAGAGCTGCCCGAGGTCATGATGTTAATGACGCCTCCAGATACAGTTGCATGGCGGATAATGAAAGGGATGGGCTATCAACCAGGAAAGGGGTTGGGAAAGGAGCTACAGGGGGTTGTGCACCCCATTAAAGTCGTACAAAGACCAAAGAGGCACGGGCTTGGCTATGAGCCCAGTTTCACTCTGAGGATGGTCTACCGGCCAAAAAATGCCATGGGACTCCAAAAATTCTTTATCAAAGGGGAGACCATGATGATGGTAGGAGACGAAGAAGAAGAACCAGTCAAGAGAAGGAAGGCACTAGAGCAAGAGGAGGAAGTGGACAACCTGAGTTCATCTCTAGTTCAGTTGTTCGTAGAGGAGGAAGAACCAGTCAAGGGCAAGTCCATCCCCAAACAACTTGTCCACTCAAACTCACCTCCAATAGACATCCCACGTGAGCCGTATCCTACAGTCACGTACTTCAAAGTCCTCACGCTCTCCCTCCTAAATTCACTTGATGGGCTATCGAGCCCGATTCCCACTTCTGGGCCGAAATGGCCACCCAAACTGATCACTGGGCCTGATAGCCCATTCAAATCTTCTTACTCCACTGGGCTTCTATGCCCATTTCAATCCAACAACATTGGGCCTACTTGCCCACTAATCGGGCCCTCATGCCATTTAAATTTCTTTTCTAGCTTTAGGCCCACGTGTCCACCATTTGGGCCCACGTGTCCCTTAGATCTTTTCACTAGCTTTGGGCCTATCTGCCCATTTCTTGTCATTGTCGGGCCTGCGAGCACATTTTTCTCTCTTTTTATTAAGTTTTATACTTTTGCTCGAGTACCACCGGCTCATTTTCTTTCCGTTATTGAAAACACCCAAAAAAAACGTCTTCTCGCAAACTCAGTTTTTTGTTGAGGAGACATCTCTACTGGTCTCGGAGGGTGCCCCCAACCAGGGACCTCTCTTCTCCGACTCACTGATCAATCTGCTCGATCCTTCACCCACTATAGATACCACCTTTTCAATTCTGTCCTCTTTAGGAGTAGCTAGGATAGGAAATAAGAAATTTCAAGGTAAATGTGTTTCAGAGAGATATCTCCAGCAATTAGCTCAAAAATGCAAGGAATGTGCGAGGCTGTCAAGTTTTTTGGAAAATGCTATCCAGCTTGACGAAATCCATTATGAGGATGAATTCAATGTAGATCATACACTGGGAGTTTATGAGGTTTTATTAAAGAAGAATCCTGATTTCAAGGATGGAATTGAGGACTTGGCTGATGAGTATGCATTTGGACTTAAAAGGTTTGAAGAACCATTAGCCATGGTGGATGAACCGACAAAAAAATTGAATCTCGGAACATTGGAAGATCCCAAGACAGTCCTCCTAAGTGTAAACCTCACTCCCACTGAGGAACATAGCTTAATTAAAATTTTGGAAGAATACAAGGACACGTTCGCATGGACATACGAAGACATGCCGGGGTTAGACAACTCGTTAATTGAACATCGTCTAACTTTGAAACCTGGAGCTACCCTGGTCAAACAAAAATTAAGGAGATTCCACCCTGATATTGCACTTAAGATGAAAGAAGAGGTCAACAAGTTACATCAAGCAAGATTTATTAAGGTCGTCCTTTATCTACAATGGGTGGCAAACATAGTCCTTGTCATGATGAAGGATGGTCGAGCTCGGATCTGCATAGACTTTAGGGACTTGAATCGAGCATGTCCTAAAGATGACTTTCCTCTACCTCATATTGATGTATTGGTTGATAACACTGCTGGATTTAAGATGCTGTCATTCATTGATGGCTATTTCGGTTATAATCAAATCCGGTTGGCCGAAGAGGACCAGGAGAGGACCTCGTTCACCACACCTTGGGGAACCTACTGCTATGTCATCATGCCCTTTGGACTGAAGAATGCTGGTGCTACCTATCAAAGGGCCATGATAGCTATTTTTCATGACATGATGCATACCCTTGTAGAGGTGTACGTGGATGACCTGGTCATTAAATCCAAAAACCGAGAAGATCATCTTGAAGTGTTAAGAAGGGTCTTGCAAAGGGCTAGGGAGTATAAGTTGAATATGAACTCAAAGAAATGCACGTTCGGAGTATCCTCAGAGAAAAATTGTTGGGGTTCATAGTGAGTAAAAGGGGCATAGAGATCGACCCAAACAAGGCAAAGGCAATCATTGGTATGCCTCCTCCGAGAAAAATATGAAAGAATTTCGAGGATTAATCGGGAGGCTACAGTTTGTCTGCCGGTTCATCTCACAGCACTCCCAAAGGTGTAAACCTTTCTATGAGTTGACCAAGGCTGGGGCCGAGTTCAAATGGGATTCGAATTGCCAGGATGCATTCGATGGTTTGAAAAGATACCTGGCTAGTCCCCCTATGCTTAGACCACCAATCCCTAGCAAGCCCTTAGTTCTATATATCTCAGTTTTGGAGAATTCTCTTGGGGCAGTCCTTACACAAGTGGATGAAGAAGGGAAAGAGAGGGCAACTTACTATTTGTCAAAGATTTTTGATCCATGTGAGCAGAAGTATACTGTAGTGGAGAAAACCTGTGCTGCACTAGTCTGAGTAGTTCAGAAACTTAAACACTATTTTTTAGCTCATGAGGTCAATCTTATTGCCCGCATCAATCCCATCAAATTCCTTCTAGAGAAAACTATTCTAACTGATCGATTAGGTCATTGGTAGAGTTTCCTTTCACAGTTTGATATCACCTATGTCCTCCAGAAGGCGATTAAGGGCCATGCCATTGCCAAACATCTAGACCATCACCCTATACCCCTCTTTGACCCGGTCCAGTCAGAGCTCCCGGATGACGAACTAATGTTGATCCGATCTTCCCACCTTTGGACTTTTGACGGGGCTCTGAATTCACATAAGGGAATAGGAATCGTCCTTCTATCACCTGAGGGTGTCACCATTTCACAGGCATTTCAGCTTGACTTCCCAGCAACCAACAATATAGCTAAATACGAAGCCTTGCTGGCTGGGCTGGAGGCCGCTCATTTCTATGGTGCCACTGAATTGAGGGTGATAGGTGATAGCCAACTAATCCTTCACCAAGTCCTAACCAAATACCGAACTTCTCATCCAAACCTCAAACCTTAACAAGAACTCACCTCTTGCCACATCAAACTCTTTTTCAAACTCACTTTTGTCCATGTTCCTCGAGCCCGAGAATATCCTTGTCGATGCCCCTAGCCTCCTTAGCTTCATCTCTATCGGTCCCGCTAGGTAGACAAGTGCGGACTATCCACGTCCGTAGAAGGTCGATGTCGGCAATTAAGCATGGTCGATTTATGAAGGTCAAGGAAAGATTTGGCAGGAAGGAATATTTAGAGTAGAAAGAGGAAGTTTCTCTAATCGAGTTGGAAGAGTTAGATGAGGGTGAGAGGCCTTGGTTTGATGAGATCGCAAGGTATTGTCAAGATCAGTTGTATCCACCTGGATCCAATGCAAAAGAAAAGAAGGCCATCAGAAGAATATCCCAGAGGTATACTATCCTAGGCGGGGTGCTCTACAAGAGAAGCTTGAGTGGAATCTTGCTGAGATGCGTTGATGAAGAAGAAGCAGAGTTGGTGCTTAAGGAAGCACATTCCGGGGTCTGTGGGGGCCATGTCAATGCTCAAGCTCTTGCCAAGAAAATCATCAGGCATGGGTATTATTGGCTAACCCTAGAAGAGGATTGTTCCATCTTTGTCCAGCACTGTAATTCTTGCCAACTCCATGCTGACAAGATCCATTCTCCCGCATCTTCCCTTCATCCGATTCATGCCCTATGGCCCTTCGCCATGTGGGCTTTCGATATCATTGGCCCTCTAACTGATCTTAACTCTGAAATCCGTTCCAAATTGTTCATCCTAACGGCAACAGAGTACTTCACCAAGTGGGCAGAAGCGGAAGCGTTTGTAGAGATCAAGGCATCAACACTATGCTCCTTCATCAAACGCAACATCATTGCCAGGTTCGGGATACCTAGTGACATCATTACCGACAACGGACCACAATTTCTCTCTCAAGATTTGCGTGATCTTTGCAACAGGTACCACATTGCATTGCATCATTCATCTCCTTATTACCCGCAAGCAATGGTCAAGCAGAAGCCACCAACAAAACTTTAATTAAAATCATTAATAAAACCTATAAGTCTAGCAAGTTAACGGATTGGCCAGATAACCTTGTAGATGCCCTATGGGCTTACCGTACTTCTGTATGACCCCACTGGTCAAACCCCGTATGCTCTCGCATATGGGATGAAAGCAATGGTCCCGTACGAAGTACTCCTTCCATCACTCCGGGTTCAACTCGATAGGGACATCCCTGTCGATGAGAAGCGAGAATCTCTCCTTACACAACTTGAACTCCTAGACGAAAGAAGTTTGGCCGCCTCTGAGCATGTCTGGACCTATCAGAACTGATTGAAAAGGTTGTATCAAAAGAGGGTGGTAGAGAGAAAGTTCGAAATCGGTGAGATGGTAGTCAAACGCATATTCATTAAGCCGGGTGGTCCCCACTCCAAGTTATAACCTAACTGGGAAGGGCCTTTTGTTATAACTAAAAAATATCCAGGTAATGCATATGAGCTAACCAACGCCGATGGAGAAAAATTGAACCATTCGTGGAACAGCGTTTACCTCAAAAAACATTTTCCTTAAAAAATGGAGAATTTTTGCTATGATATTAAGTCATCGATCCAAGGGTGTTAGCTAGAAGTCAAGGATATACATCACCCTGCACACACAACACCTCCTAATCCCAGAATCCAGATAGCCCGACACTCGAGAGAGGCAAGGCAGAACCCTGAAGGAAGAAAAGAACCCAACACCTCCTAATCCCAGAATCCGGATAGCCCGACACTCGAGAGAGGCAAGGCGTAACCCCCGAAGGAAGAAAAGAACCCTTGCCCTATTCTCTTCTATTCGGTCCAAGATAGGTGAAGAGGACTAGAGGAGGATAGTATCGAAAATGCCCGCCACCTTAGTAGGAGGCCGTCTCATAGGGTG
>CM069922.1:31769807-31963526 GCA_036172225.1 Cryptocoryne crispatula var. balansae
TAATTACCTTAACATATTATTGATTATTTAACATATTTATTATGAATAATTATATTATTTATCAAATTAAGTTTAATTTAATTTATTACTGAGCCTGAGTATTAATGGAGCACAAGAGGGATGGCGAATTTGTCATCAAAGATATAATCATAAAATTTTATCAACAACTTACGGTGGAAGTCAGCTCTCTCATCGGAAGAAATCACGTGGCAGACAAACCTTCGGGATGAGATGACGTCACAAGAAATGTGACAGGTTATATATTACGAGAACTTGTATAAATTAAATAACATAAATTTCATCATAATAATAAATATCTCTCCATCAATTAAATACGTTACTAATATATAACAAAAACATGAAAAAAAGCAGTTAAGAAGGATAAATACATCCACTATTTTGGAATATCGGATGGGCAATAGCATGAAAGGTACGAGTGATTTACGGTACATTTTTTTATTTTAAAACAAGAAAAAACAGAAACTTATAAAAAAGCGCCGGGAGCGCGAGCCTTCGGGCCTCCGCGCCTTTCTCTCTCTCTCCCTCATTTGTGCCGAACCGGAGAGAAGAGAATGAAAGGGTACGTAGCCGCCTTCCTCCGGGGCGGCCACCGCCGCGGGTCATGCTCATCCTCTCTCGAGGGATGTGCGCAAGGCTCGCCAACGCTTCACCACGGATGGACCCCTACGCCACCCTCCCGAGTCCACTGCCGGACGGAGACCAACACATATGAAGTGTGCGGCGGGGTCACATCCCTCACTGGGTGCCTCCACACATGGCCAGGCAAATACGCACCGGCGTGCGGGCGGCGGGCGGGTGAGTGCACGGCGGGCTGGCTCTCCCACAACTAGCGGCATCTTCTCCTTTTTCCCCGTTGGAGTTTTTTTTTAAATAACACTTTTTTTTATTTTTAAAACTAACACGGTAAAACATTTTTGTAACAAACTAACACACTTTGGGAAAACTCGACTTTGCTTATCCTTTTACCAGGTGAACCGGCATTGTGCTAACATATCAAAGAGGACCGCGCTTGCCCGTATGTTGGACCACAAAGATTAGACTCAACATATCATGAGGAGGAGGAAGGAACAAAAGAAAGACTTGTTAGGAGAAAGCCTCGTCCCAAGGAGAGGAAGGGAGAGGGATAGGATGTCTATTTTTATTTTATTGTAATGTGGAGATGTAAAACTTTTTAAGGTTATGAATGTGTTCTTTTTTGTTTTACATATTTGTCATTACGTTTGCTTGTGTGTTGTGAGAGCATGGAGTTGTGTTTATGTTATGTATGGACAAGTTTTATATATAGAATGGATTGATTTTTAGCTTTGGTTGGAATGTGTTCTTTTCTTTCATATTTGTCGAAATGTTAGATGTTATCGATATATGTATGTATTCACAAGTGTTTGTGGCTTGAAATGGAAGAGTTTAGCATGTGTTGTGATTTCAATGGAATGGCATAGAGTTGTGTTGTGAGTTGAATGGAATGGCATGGAGTTGTGTTTATGTTATGTATGGACAAGTTTGTAGAATGGATGATTTTAGCATGGTTGGAATGGATTTTTGGCTCAATATGTTTGTATATGGTGTGTTTGATTGTTAATACGTGAAATTTGTAAGTTAAATGTGTTTGGATTATGGTTTTGAAACCCAATTTGTAGGTTGAATTTCTTTGTTTTTTTTAGCTTGCGGTTAAGCAACCACTTTTTACAGTTTCTGTGTCAAATGTCGAGGTTTGCCAAACCCGTCTTTGATCGAAAAATTCTTCACAAGTCGTAGTTTAAAAAGCTGGACTTTGATTTGAACAAAGATTGCTGTGGGAAAGTCGGGTTTTAATAACGCCGACTTACCTAAAGTTAATCCGTCATTAACTTACGTCTTTGATCAAAGTCGCAGTTTTCTAAACTCGACTTTGACCAAAAAGTGTGTTAGTTTTACAATAAAAAAAGTTTTCTTGTGTTAGTTTTAAAAATAAAAAAGTGTGTTATTTAAAAAAAAAACTCCTTCCCCGCCGGGATAGCTGCCCATTTATGTGCCCATGACCGGGGCGCTCGCTCATACCCGGCGGCTTCCTCATAGCCGCGGCCCTAGTATTCTTGTAGTTATGTCCGTTACGTTCTCGGATGAAAAGTGTTAACAATGGAGGATTTTTGACTCAAAGATCACGGATATCTTTCTCTACTGGCGATGCATAAGGTGTGAATCTTGGGTTCTTACGCTTAATTGCATCGATCAAGGATCATGTCCTTCTATATATATATCGATGTTTGGCATTATGACCGCAGTACCGGATGTAGAACTTGAGTTGTTATGACTTAGTTGTATGATTAGGATTTCACTTCTTCTTGCCGGACGGCACTTTGCCCGGGAAGATATACGTACGTGGATATTACGTACTCTTGTTATTATCATCCCGCTGAATTGCATAACGAAGATTTCTCCTCCTTACTCGACATCCGGCGGCTACCGGTCTTGGACAACATACGGTTTGATCTTGATCGGGCGAGAGTCGCAATGCGAGCGAGTCGTTATCGCTTAATTATGCATGATTAGAATTTCACCCAACGAACTTGTTCTTGTTGCTCGACTTGGATGCTTATAAATAAGCAAGCGGTCGAGGTGCTCAAGTGTCCTGGGGCCGTAATGAAGAAAAAAAATTATTACGTATTATAAATAAGGCGGTGAGAACTTTTAGGAACATAAGAGATTGAATATAATAATATAGTTAAATAAACAATCAAATACCATCTAGCAAACCAATACAACATTTAACCTATTATTTAAAATATCAAAAATCAATTACTGTTTATTCGACACATGATATAAGTACACATGTCAATATAAATATAAAAATAAATAATCATAAATTATTATTTATAGTATATTTGTTTTTGATATAAGTCAATTATAATAAGTTATAACAAATATGATACAATAAATAGATTTTTATTAAATCACGGTACTTTTTGTTCCAAATATAATAAAACTTTACTTTACCCCTTATAAATATAAATAACTAAATAGATTAATTTTAATAATTTCTAGTTACTAAACACGTATAAAACAATTGAATTCTCAGATATAACAATTTGTAGTCGTCAATCAAGTATAACAAACCTCGTGTACTAAATATATTTCTAGTCAAAAATATTTTTCATTTCAAATATAATAATGTTATGTAGTTATAAATAGAAAACACTAAAAATTTTGTTAAAATTAATATTTAATAATTTTTATCAGGTTTACAATTTAATATGAATTAGATATAATAAATTTTTACTGTAAACTTAATTAACATGATAGTAAAATTGATAAATATTTAATAATTTATATTTAATTAAAATGTTGATACGAAAGGAATGTAATAATTTTCTTCTAAATGAAATAACACTTTTTAATAATTAATGATATAAAATATTAATAATATCTAATATTTATATTACATTCAAAATTTTATATCAATCAAATGTAATATTTTTTTCTACCCCAAACAAATTGATACTTTGTAAAATTCTAATATCGTTCCGCTAAATGTAAATTTGTATTAGATTTGAATTTGATATAAATTATATGTATTTAAATTTCGAAAGAAATTTGACGTTATGAAACGCATGTGAAGCCCGGTGCCATGACTGTGTTGAAAAGATTTTTAACCGCCGTACTATTCATTATAAAAGTTAGGTCAATGGATTAATCATTAAATGGATTTTTGTTAAATAGATTAAAACTTAGCTTTCCCCTTGATTTATCATTAAGTATATTTTTACGAATCGGTAAAATCACAATCAATGAATAAATGTGAATAGAAGACATGGAGCACACCACATTGTACTCACTACTATAAATGGGTTTGATCTTGATTAGATAGCCAACCCACCATCATGAAATCTACATACACTATCCCATTTATTACTGGATTTATTAATTGTACACAAGCTTGCATGCTAAAAACAAATAATCCACATAAAAATTAAAACAACTAGTGTAATCATGCACATGCACCAAGAAAATTTTCTTCACATACCTACTTACTCAAATAAACATTCTAAAAACATATATCAATCACCACATGTAGGGTTAAAAATAATATGCAAATTTGGGCTTGCTCTGATTCTTCTTACCTTGTCATATTAGAGCCATGCATAACTGATTTCTTTGAGGCAAGTGAGCTTCCCTTCACATTCTTTTTTCACCTTGGTGGTTTGATCGAAAATTTTTGGAGACAACTGTCCCCTTGAATCTTTGAGCATGAAATTCTTCACTTAGATTTCTTCCCCAAACCTTAATTTTTGTAGTCCCATTTTTCTCTAAATGCTATTTGAAGAGATTTTATATCGCATGAGTGTGTCTCAAGATATTCCAAAAAGGGTCCATAAGATTTTCTTAAAAGCAACCAAATTCGATAGATTTTCTGCTATCATCTCAACCACCGTCAGTTGATTGATAGTCATCTCATGACAAAAAATCTTAAGTTCTAAAAATTTTAGTCAATTTTTGAAGTTAGATTGGTTGACCGCCGGGAACTTAAATCTCTCAACTATTTAAGTTCAGACAAAATACTTAAGTTATAAATTTTTTTGTCGGGGTACAGTTTGGATAGGGCGTTCATTGATTAGTTTGGTTTGATTTTTGTGTATTTTTTCCCAAACAAACAATAATCTCTCAACAAAACCAAATCATATTGTATTAAGGTATAGTATACATGTCAACGTATAATTTTAATTTTTTATTTTAAATTATATTCTATTAAATTTAATGTATATGTTTCTACATTTCATTAATTTTATCTTAAAAACACTGGAAACAAATTTATTTTTATGAGAAAAGAAGCATAAGTATATATTTTATAAAATAGATTTGAAGTAAAACATTTAATCTAATTCGGGTTAATCTATTTACCAATTCGGTTTAGTTTCAAGTGTTTTAGAAACCAAATCAAACTGATCATTAGTTGAAACCAAACCAAACCGAATCAAACTAGTTGCTTGGTATGGTTTTTTTGATTGAACTAGTTTGAATCGATCTATTTACGTAGAGAAATATATTATATACAATTTTTGCAAAATATTTAGTTTTCGTCCAATGTGTACATATTTAGATATGATACTTTCCATGGCATTAATTTGTCACATCATAAGATCTCATTAGAACCATAAAATATCTCGACAATAAAAAATGTCAAGAACACTTCCAAGCTAAGTGTTTACATGATAAATCACCTTCCAAAAAGTTTCATGTTATCTCTATATAGATTGTCTAGTTACATCTACATATAACTAAAGTTCAAATTGTGTGATAGGTTTTAGGGAAGGGCCCCATGAATTATTCCTAAAATCATTGCAATTGTAAAATGTGTAGAAACTTATCTATTAAAAGTTGAAAGAGAAATCTAAAGAACAATAGAAGTATCAGCTAAATTCTGAGTTGCATTTCTATCCGTGGCGATTGCCTTTGTACCTTTGAGGGCGCGCATTCGGAGGTTCTATTTTTCCACATCCGTCCATTTTCAGAATTTTTACAGACTTCTACAGGCGGCTTTTGGAGAAGTTGTCAACAGAAGAACTCTTCATCTCCGAGTTCTGCATCTATAGAAATAAACAACACTCAATTCCAACATCAAGGTTGTCCGTAGCATTCTCTGCACTAAAGTCGCGCTAGGAGGGTGCAAAGCTACCCGAACCGGCTTGTTTCAACTATCTTGGCTTCAACTCAAGCCGATTCACTCCATAAGCTTCTCAACCCAGTTCATTCAATCTATTTACTGTTTTAGAACATATTTTAGTTTAGTTTGAATCCTTTTTACATAACTAAAAACTTACAAAAAGGGTTAAGGCTCACCCCGAAGCCGGTGAGTTCGATTTCAATTGCTAATTTCACATCTTCTTATTTCAATTACTACACTTCACTCAAGTCTAATTCATTCTTTCACTTGTTTTCATTGTCTTTAAGTAGGACGAGATCATTCAAGCTAGCACGGTTGGACTCTTCTTCATCAGGTGGCCGACGAGGAAGAAGGTTTAACCCACATATCATCTCCCATGCTAAGGTACACACGGTCAACTTCTTTCTATTTTCATTACATAAAGCGGAGCTGCGGCTCTGGTGACCACTTCTTCAATCTTCTTATGCATTAAGTCATTTATTCCTCCCTCTCCTCCCACATGACCCGAACCATCTCCGGTGCTCGAGCGACGCCGTGAGATGAAAGTTCAGGGATCAATGTGAGTATGGGGTTGAGATGAGGATTTTACCGCTTTCCGAGTGTCTTCCGATTCACTCCCCCTTCCCCTATTCTATCGTTCACCTTCTCTTGAGGTGCCGATCCAGAACCCATTTTCAGAGTCGACAGCTTTTTGGCGACCACGGTGGGACAACCAATGTCTTCAACCGTGCTAGCTTGATTGGTGCAACTAGTTGTTTTTCGATTTGGTTCCCATGCGAACCGGCTTGTACTTTACCTTTTCCATGTCAATTTACCTTTAAACTAGCTGTTTACTCTTCTTTTAAGATTGTCCCCCATATGGACTTGACTTACTTGTCTTTAATTTCAATCCGGTTCCTACGTGAACCACTCTTTTCTTCCTATAAACCAGTTCTCGCGTGAACCATCTTTCTTTTCCAACTCAGTTCCCACGTGAACCAACTTATTTTCAAATCGGTCCCTGCGTGGACCACCTCTTTATAACATCTTCATATTGTCCCCACGTGGCCCTCTTTTCATTTTGTCACCTTTTACATCGGTTCCCGCGTGAACCACCCCTTTCTTTACTAAAATCGGTTCCCGCGTGAACCAACCCCTTTTCTAAACTAATTTCCGCGTGAACCAACCCACTTTCTGATCGGTCACCTCGTGGACCACCCTTTTGCACCACTTTAAATTGGCCCCACGTGGCCCTCCTTTCCTTTTTTCCAATCAAACAAACTGGTTCCCGCGTGAACCACCCCTTTCCCTAAAAAAAAATGGTTCCCGCGTGAACCACCTACCTTTCCAAAACTCGGCTCCCGTGTGAGCCACTTTATTTTCAAATCGGTCCCCTCGTGGACCATCCTTTTACCTTTATTTCAGATTTGTCCCCACTTGGACACTCCATCACAAGCTGGTTCCCGCGTGAACCACCTTTTAGTTGCTAGTTGCTAGTTACTTGTTTACTTTATCATTGCTTGTCTTGATTGCATTCACTTGCTTGATTTATCTAATAGCTTTCATTCATTTCATATTTGCATATTGATTGTTTCTTCTCCTCCTACCCTCCATTTCTCATTTTTGCATTAGCTTTTGCATCGGGTAATGGACTTGCTTCGATCCATAGGGCATTCGAGGTGGGGCCTCTCTCTCCCAAGACACCCTCACCCTCCAAACACCTTCTTGGTTAGATTCTAACCTCTCTTCTGAGATATTCCTTCCTAGTTGATTTGGTTGTATCCATCAAGGCCTTCGTAAGTCCCCATCTGTGGAGTATTCCTCTCCGCACGATTGGGCTAGTTGTACCACTTTTCCAAAACCTGAAGAACCCAGGTACCTACTCGTGGTGATTGAGTGACAACCTTAGGTCTTGAAGTTTGAAGCAATAGGAACCATACGTACTTGAGTGAACAATTACCAACAATCTATCTAATCTAAGGTTTCAACCCAAAAATTGTCGAGTAGTCATTTTAAAAACTTGTTTGCATAATTTGATTGCTCACAACAATTGAAAACAACCAAAAATTTCTTCTTTCAAAACACCTAAAATAAAACAAAAAAATCTCTTTAATTTTTGTGTTCAACTTGCTTGCCAAACAACAAAATTGAAACCAAATCAATTCAAACAAAAACAAAGCATAACCAAACAAAAACTCTCTTTGCATTTACACTTTTCATTTTCTTTTTTTCGACCATTTTGTTAGAAAGTTTGACAAGATGCCCATGACGTTAAGGTCTGGAAGACACATCGAGATGTCGGACTACTACGAGCAAGAAGAGGAGTACGAGACGGGCCACTAAGAGCTACAAACCCATGGTCCAACCAGAGGGCCATGTCAATGCCGTCAAAGAGCACAGAAGTTAAAAATCTTACTCATCAACCTACTTCATTTAGTGTGGAGCAACTCCAACAGGGTCTATCTCTCCATCTAGACCCTGAATCCTTTTTACTCATGCAATCTTTGACAAAGGGCAAGATGCCCGCCAATCAAGATCAGGTCGAGGGAAATCAATCCCCCTCACCACCTCAATCGGCAGTCAGGCCCCTGATCATTTCTTCTCCTGGGCAATGCTACCGTGTCTCCACTCACCCCGTTGTGGGGCATTCACATAATGCTATTCTAGCTCTTGTTTCCAACCCACCTCTTCCACCCCATTCACCTAAACACTTCGCTCCGGTGGTTCAAGAATCCGCCTCACCCAAGCTTTTATTGATAAGCTCGATCGAATGGATAAGCGCTTTGAAGAATTAAAGCACTGTTTGGACTTCAAAACGGCTCTGAAATCTCAATCCCATCCTTTCCAGTTCTACACCTTCCTCCTTCAGATATACTAGTTTTTCAATGTTACAACGGGACTGGTAATCCTTTCAATCATCTGAAGGATTTCTTATACGACTCCACGTTCTGGAAGAATGACCGCAAAGCACTTGCCTTTCTATTCTGTCGGTCATTGGAAGGATCCGCCCTTGACTGGTTCTATTCTCTTGATTCTATTGAAGCAGCGGATTTTGATATTGTCAAGGCAAAGTTTCTACAGAGGTACAAGGATCGGGTGGGGCTAGCCTACTCGATAACAGATTTAATTGCTGAGAAAATGAAGCCGGATGAGGATTTTACCAAATTTGCTGATCAGTGGAGGGGAATGGCTGAGAGACTAGTCGATACCATCTCAGAAGGGGAGCAGGTGAGGATGCTCATCGGGAACACCACGCTTAACCTTCGCAACCTCCTGATCATGCACCACCCAACTACCATGAGTGAGCTATGTGATAGCGCCCGATATCTACAAGCCCACTTCAAAGACGCATCCATGATCAACCCATTTGACCCCAAACCTCGTAACACTAGAAAGCCTACACACATGGGACCCAACAACGAAGGGGTAGTCAATAACGAGAGCGTCAATGCCATGGGTAATCGGGGTGGGTATCGTCAAAGCTAATACGTAACCCACCACCCAACCAACAATACCGGCCAGCTCTTCAGCCAGCTCCTCAACCCCAACAACAACTTGCATACAACCGAGCACCACCACAGCAACCCACCTACAACCGAGCGCCCCAGTAACCAAATGCCTACAACCGAGTGCCTTAACGACAACATGTCTACAACGAGCACAAGCGCAACAATAAGCCTACAACCAAGTGCCACCACCAGCCAACCGACCTAAGAGGGGGACCCAAGAGAGAGTACTATCCTCAAGTTTGCCATTCCCCCTCATTGATATCTTTAATGCATTGATGGCTGAACGGCGGTTGGAGCTTCCAAAGGAGAGAGAAGGATGGCCGGCGAATGCTGACATGACAAAGTACTGCACCTACCATCGATATCCTGGGCACATGGTGGATGTCTACTTCCAATTTAAAGATTACATTCATGACCTCAACGATCGGGGAACATTGGTAGGGACGGATGGGAGAATCCATTCAAGCAATGAGGGCACGACGAGAATCAACCTCGGCGACAACAACCTCAAGCACAACGACGGCCCGGCACAGGCGGTCCAAGATCCGCTCCCAGTACATGCACCCATACAAGCACCGGCACTAGCACCACCAAACCAACGACTCAGCCTCGTCCACTCTGCCATCGAGGAGTCAACCCACCATTCCCAGGGTTGGCAAGTTGAGGATCAAACCGCCTCTATACCTGCCAGACCAACCCCACCTACAAATCGCACCATACTCTCCATGCGAGAGCTGCCCTCAGCCCACAAAGTACCCAAACACCACTCCCCTCACCAGCCATTAACCCTCCACGATGCCTAATCATTAGACTGCCACCAGCCTCCCAACCAGCACCCCAACCATCACCCCAACCTAACCCATCCACCATCATTCCTCCTCGGTGTCTAATCATTAGATCTCCACCAACACCCCAAACATCACCTAACCTACCAGCCTCCACCACCCCTCGGCCTCTCATTATCCGACCATCACCCATTAATCATCCGACCATCACCACCAACACCCCAACTATCACCCAACATATCGGCCTCCACCAATCCACGACCCCTCATCATATGATCCTCACTGCCCTTACCTACCACGGGCCCCTCAACATACCAACTAACCCTACCATCACCATCATCACCACTCCCCCCTACCATGTTGGCGCCGGCACTTCGTAGTGGGAAGATGTTCCAAAGGGTCTTCCCCCAGGCCGGGATGCAACCACAGGAGCAAGCAGAAGAGGAGGTGGTAGAAGAACCGTTGCCTGGCACGGCATATGACTTGTTGAAGCACCTAGACAAAATGCTGACACGGATTTCAATTCTAGAGTTGATAAAGAGGTTGAAGAATCATCAAGACATTCTACAACAGTACTTGCAGCGGGTCATGGTCAATGAGGACCTCCCACCCGAAAAGATCATTACAGTCTTGACCCCAAGGAGTGAACACCCGGCACTCACTTTCACATAGGAGGAGTTGGCATGGCCTGAAATCAGAAAATATGCCTTACGCGTCGTAGTGGTCATTAGAGGTGTAGAAATCAAGTCTTGCTTGATTGACACCGGAGCCTATATAAATGTCATGCCGCCAGAAACATTGCAACTTTGCGGCATCTCCGATGAAGAAATCGAGCCTTCTGCCATCACTGTGACAGCATATGACAACTCTAGGAAGGCGGCACGAGGGGTGGTTACAATGGAAGTAGGGCTCGGGCTGTGTTACCACCGCTGAGTTCTATGTTTTAGAACTGGACCTTACATTTAAAGCTATTTTGGGACGCCTATATCTTGAGGCAATAGGAGCTATTGCCTCCACTAATCATCAATGTCTGAAGTTCCCATACAAGGGCTAGGTGATTAAAGTAACCAACATCCCCATTTTAAATGACATGGATGACCCCTCTTCTGCACTGCCAGTATCAGAATTTGTCCAGCCGTTGGTTTCAACTACAGAGCTGCCCGAGGTCATGATGTTAATGACGCCTCCAGATACAGTTGCATGGCGGATAATGAAAGGGATGGGCTATCAACCAGGAAAGGGGTTGGGAAAGGAGCTACAGGGGGTTGTGCACCCCATTAAAGTCGTACAAAGACCAAAGAGGCATGGGCTTGGCTATGAGCCCAGTTTCACTCTGAGGATGGTCTACCGGCCAAAAAATGCCATGGGACTCCAAAAATTATTTATCAAAGGGGAGACCATGATGATGGCAGGAGACGAAGAAGAAGAACCAGTCAAGAGAAGGAAGGCACTAGAGCAAGAGGAGGAAGTGGACAACCTGAGTTCATCTCTAGTTCAGTTGTTCGTAGAGGAGGAAGAACCAGTCAAGGGTAAGTCCATCCCCAAACAACTTGTCCACCTAAACTCACCTCCAATAAACATCCCACGTGAGCCGTATCCTACAGTCATGTACTTCAAAGTCCTCACGCTCTCCCTCCTAAATTCACTTGATGGGCTATCGAGCCCGATTCCCACTTACGGGCCGAAATGGCCACCCAAGGCGATCCGGGCACGATAGCCCATTCAAATCTTCTTACTCCACTGGGCTTCTATGCCCATTTCAATCCAACAACATTGGGCCTACTTGCCCACTAATCGGGCCCACGTGCCATTTAGATTTCTTTTCTAGCTTTAGGCCCACGTGTCCACCATTTGGGCCCACGTGTCCGTTAGATCTTTTCACTAGCTTTGGGCCTATCTGCCCATTTATTGTCATTGTCGGGCCTGCGAGCACATTTTTCTCTCTTTTTATTAAGTTTTCTACTTTTGCTCGAGTCCCACCGGCTCATTTTCTTTCCGTTATTGAAAACACCCAACGTCTTCTCGCAAACTCGGTTTTTCGTTAAGGAGACATCTCTCTTGGTCTCGGAGGGTGCCCCCAACCGGGGACCTCTCTTCTCCGACTCCTTTGATCAATCTGCTCGATCCTTCACCCACTGTAGATACCACTTTTTCAATTCCGTCTTTTTTTGGAGTAGTTAGGATAGGAAAGAAGAAAATTCGAGGTAAATGTGTTTCGAGAGAGATATCTCCGGCAATTAGCTCAAAAATGAAAGGAATGTGCGAGGCTATCAAGTTTTTTGGAAAATGCTATCCCGACTTGACGAAATCCATTATGAGGATGAATTCAACGTAGATCATACACTGGGAGTTTATGAGGTTTTATCAAAGAAGAATCCTGATTTCAAGGATGGAATTGAGGACTTGGCTGATGAGTATGCATCTGGACTTAAAAGGTTTGAAGAACCATTAGTCATGGTGGATGAACCGACAAAAAAATTGAATCTCGGAACATTGGAAGATCCCAAGACAGTCCTCCTAAGTGTAAACCTCACTCCCACTGAGGAACATAGCTTAATTAAAATTTTGGAAGAATATAAGGACACGTTCGCATGGACATACGAAGACATGCCGGGGTTAGACAACTCGTTAATTGAACATCGTCTAACTTTGAAACCTGGAGCTACCCTGGTCAAACAAAAATTAAGGAGATTCCACCACGATATTGCACTTAAGATGAAAGAAGAGGTCAACAAGTTACATCAAGCAAGATTTATTAAGGTCGTCCTTTATCCACAATGGGTGGCAAACATAGTCCTTGTCATGATGAAGGATGGTCGAGTTCGGATCTGCATAGACTTTAGGGACTTGAATCGAGCATGTCCTAAAGATGACTTTCCTCTACCTCATATTGATGTATTGGTTGATAACAACTGCTAGATTTAAGATCTTGTCATTCATTGATGGCTAGTTCGGTTATAATCAAATCGGGTGGGCCGAAGAGGACCAGGAGTAGACCTCGTTCACCACACCTTGGGGAACCTGCTGCTATGTCATGATGCCCTTTGGACTGAAGAATGTTGGTGCTACCTATCAGAGGGCCATGATAGCTATTTTTCATGACATGATGCATACCCTTGTAGAGGTGTACGTGGATGACCTGGTCGTTAAATCCAAAAGCCGAGAAGATCATCTTGAAGTGTTAAGAAGGGTCTTGCAAAGGGCTAGGGAGTATAAGTTGAATATGAACTCAAAGAAATGCACGTTCGGAGTATCCTCAGAAAAATTGTTGGGGTTCATAGTGAGTAAAAGGGGCATAGAGATCGACCCAAACAAGGCAAAGGCAATCATTGGTATGCCTCCTCCGAGAAAAATATGAAAGAATTTCGAGGATTAATCGGGAGGCTACGGTTTGTCTGCCGGTTCATCTCACAGCACTCCCAAAGGTGTAAACCTTTCTATGAGTTGACCAAGGCTGGGGCTGAGTTCAAATGGGATTCAAAGTGCCAGGATGCATTCGATGGTTTGAAAAGATACCTGGCTAGTCCCCCTATGCTTAGACCACCAATCCCTAGCAAGCCCTTAGTTCTATATATCTCAGTTTTGGAGAATTCTCTTGGGGCAGTCCTTGCACAAGTGGATGAAGAAGGGAAAGAGAGGGCAACTTACTATTTATCAAAGATTTTTGATCCATGTGAGCAGAAGTATACTGTAGTGGAGAAAACCTGTGCTGCACTAGTCTGAGTAGTTCAGAAACTTAAACACTATTTTTTAGCTTATGAGGTCAATCTTATTGCCCGCATCAATCCCATCAAATTCCTTCTAGAGAAAACTATTCTAACTGATCGATTAGGTCATTGGCAGAGTTTCCTTTCATAGTTTGATATCACCTATGTCCCCCAGAAGGCAATTAAGGGCCATGCCATTGCCAAACATCTAGCCCATCACCCTATACCCCTCTTTGACCCAGTCCAGTCAGAGCTCCCGGATGACGAACTAATGTTGATCCGATCTTCCCACCTTTGTACTTTTGACGGGGCTCTGAATTCACATAAGGGAATAGGAATCGTCCTTCTATCACCTGAGGGTGTCACCATTCCACAGTCATTTCAGCTTGACTTCCCAGCAACCAACAATATAGCTAAATACGAAGCCTTGCTGGCTGGGCTGGAGGCCACTCATTTCTATGGTGCCACTGAATTGAGGGTGATAGGTGATAGCCAACTAATCCTTCACCAAGTCCTAACCAAATACCGAACTTCTCATCCAAACCTCAAACCTTAACAAGAACTCACCTCTTGCCACATCAAACTCTTTTTCAAACTCACTTTTGTCCATGTTCCTCGAGCCCAGAATACCCTTGCTGATGCCCCTAGCCTACTTAGCTTCATCTCTATCGGTCCCGCTAGGTAGACAGGTGCGGACTATCCACGTCCGTAGAAGGTCGATGCCGGCAATTAATCATGGTCGATTTTTGAAGGTCAAGGAAAGATTTGGCAGGAAGGAATATTTAGAGTAGAAAGAGGAAGTTTCTCTAATCGAGTTGGAAGAGTTAGATGAGGGTGAGAGGCCTTGGTTTGATGAGATTGCAAGGTATTGTCAAGATCAGTCGTATCCACCTGGATCCAATGCAAAAGAAAAGAAGGCCATCAGAAGAATATCCCAGAGGTATACTATCCTAGGCGGGGTGCTCTACAAGAGAAGCTTGAGTGGAATCTTGCTGAGATGCGTTGATGAAGAAGAAGCAGAGTTGGTGCTTAAGGAAGCACATTCCGGGGTCTGTGGGGGCCATGTCAATGCTCAAGCTCTTGCCAAGAAAATCATCAGGCAGGGGTATTATTGGCTAACCCTAGAAGTGGATTGCTCCATCTTTGTCCAGCACTATAATTCTTGCCAACTCCATGCCGACAGGATCCATTCTGCCGCATCTTCCCTTCATCCAATTCATGCCCTATGGCCCTTCGCCATGTGGGCTTTCGATATCATTGGCCCTCTAACTGATCTTAACTCTGAAATCCGTTCCAAATTGTTCATCCTAACGGCAACAGAGTACTTCACCAAGTGGGCAGAAGCGGAAGCGTTTGTAGAGATCAAGGCATCAACACTGTGCTCCTTCATCAAACGCAACATCATTGCCAGGTTCGGGATACCTAGTGACATCATCACCGACAACAGACCACAATTTCTCTCTCAAGATTTGCGTGATCTTTGCAACAGGTACCACATTGCATTGCATCATTCATATCCTTATTACCCGCAAGCAATGGTCAAGCAGAAGCCACCAACAAAACTTTGATTAAAATCATTAAGAAAACCTATAAGTCTAGCAAGTTAACGGATTGGCCAGATAACCTTGTAGATGCCCTATGGGCTTACCGTATACATGCGACCCCCTTTGGTCAAACCCCGTATGCTCTCGCATATGGGATGAAAGCAGTGGTCCCGTACGAAGTACTCCTTCCATCACTCTGGGTTCAACTCGATAGGGACATCCCTGTCGATGAGAAGCTAGAATCTCTCCTTACACAACTTGAACTCCTAGATGAAAGAAGGTTGGCCGCCTCCGAGCATGTCTGGACTTATCAGAACTGATTGAAAAGGTTGTATCAAAAGAGGGTGGTAGAGAGAAAGTTCGAAATCGGTGAGATGGCAGTCAAACGCATATTCGTTAAGCCGGGTGGTCCCCACTCCAAGTTGCAACCTAGCAGGAAAAGGCCTTTTGTTATAACTAAAAAATATCCAGGTAATGCATATGAGCTAACCAACGCCGATGGAGAAAAATTGAACCATTCGTGGAACGGCGTTTACCTTAAAAAACATTTTCCTTAAAAAAATGGAGAATTTTTGCTATGATATTAAGTCATCGATCCAAGGGTGTTAGCTAGAAGTCAAGGATAGACATCACCCTGCACACACAACACCTCCTAATCCCAGAATCCAGATAGCCCGACACTCGAGAGAGGCAAGGCAGAACCTGAAGGAAGAAAAGAACCCTTGCCCTATTCTCTTCTATTCGGTCCAAGATAGGTGAAGAGGACTAGAGGAGGATAGTATCGAAAATGCCCGCCACCTTAGTAGGAGGCCGTCTCATAGGGTGCAAAAGGGTGCCAAAAGATGGGCAATGAACCCCACAGGTTTAAACAAATATGGGCATGTACGAATGAGTACCCGGAAGAGTAAAAAAATGAAAAGAAGGCACCAAAAGATGAGCAATGACCCCACGGGTCAAAGATGCATTTAAGTAAGTGCCGCATGTAGAAGAGACCCGAAGAGGCCGAACCCCAACGAGCAATTTGGACATGAGTAGAGAAACCCTCCTCAACACTCCCAAATCCTATCAAAGACTTCCTCTATTATTCTTCCATCTTAAAACCCTAGGATAAGGTAAACTATACAAACTCACGGGGAATCCAAACCGATCAAGAGAAGAGGGCAAGAAAGATTCTATGTAGGGAACCTTATTCACACGTGGTGTTTATCGCTTGAATCTTGATTAACACTCAAAGATCGATGAATTGTCTCAATACCGACACATTCTCCACAAAAATTAAAAAATGAATATTTTCAAAAATCCAAAACAATTGAATCAAAAAAAAATTGAATATTTTAAAAATCTAAGAAAAAATTTGAATATCTTCTAAAAATGCATTATTTAACTTGGCATAACCTCTATTTTTGCCTTTACTAGCATTCATGTTTATTCTTATGTCTTGCATGTTTCATTTCTACATTGCATGTTTATCTTTATTATCACCCCATTAAGAGGGATCATCCCTTTGACCTAAGTCAAAGTTGGCCATAATAGGCAAATGGATGAGTCGTTGTGAAGATACGATCCTCTTTTATCAAGTGTTTTCGGGAACATTAAAGTAAGAGAGGAAGGTTCTATCAACGACGAGGTAAGTTCTCTTAACCATTTTATTTCGGTCATTTAGGTTATTTTTACACCTTGTTAAGAAGGCTCCTCTCTTTGACCTAAGTCAAGGCATACAGCAATAGGCAAAGAGATGAGCCATGGTAAAGATTTAATTCCCTTTTATCAAGTGTTTTAGGATTACGAGATCAAGAAGGGAGTAACTCTCACCATAGCAAGTAAGCTCTCTTAACTTTTACCTTGCTTATCTTGTTAGTCATTTTATGCATTCTACCTTATTAGTAAGGCTACCCCCCTTGACATACAAACAAGGCAGGATGACAATAACCAAGGGGGTAAGCCATAGAGCAGATCTAACCCCTTTATTAAGTATTTCAGGAAAGAAACATGAGTCAAGGAGGGGGAAGTCTCGCCAAAAAGTAAGTTTCGTAAACCTTACATCTACTGTCTTCCTTACTATTAACATTTAGAGGCTTCCACCCCTTGACAAAATTGCAAGGGGCCAAGCCAAAATGTGATGTTAACAACCCTTTTGAGTGATGTCAAGCAGGAAGAATAGTGCAAGTGACTCCGGAAAAGACAAAGATCTGATTACACCATGAAGTACTACAACAATGAAACAAAGCAGCTACAACAGAAGAAGATTAAGCCTACTATAGATATTAGTGCCTGCTGCTACCCTCTCCAGGAGAGCGGCCGCATGGAGGAGGCATGGTAGCCGTGTCCGCCAAAGCTGCCGCAGCCGCCTCGTTGTGGTGATGCTCTGAAGAAGTGACCAAAAATGCAGAAGCACCACTCTCATGGCTCTGGCTCTGGCTACTCTACCCCTGCTGGCTCTGGCCGTGGTGACTTCGGCTATGAGCAGTGCCGCCACTCTGGTGTGTGCCATTGCGGTGGGAGCTACTCTGAGGGGCACGACTCTGGCTCGGCTGTAGAGGGACGCCACAGCGATGAACTGCGGTGTCGCCTCCACCGCCGACAAACGAACTGCGGCTGCGGGTGCATCTACTCCAAGGACCGGATGGCACGGCTTTGCTTGGCGCTCCATCTCGCACATGGCTCTCTCATGCTGAAGATAGAGATGCGAGACGATCATCTGGGAATGAAGATCGGCCGGGGCAGACCGCCATGTCTCCACCTCGGCGTCCAAAGACTGGATACGGGAAGACAAAGTAATCTGAAGCTCAACAACCTGGAAGAAGAGGAAGAATATGAACCAAGAAAAATCAACAACCAAAATAAAGAACAATGAAAGATACCTCTGCCTCCTTGGTCGTCAGGGCCTCTCTTGCCTCACTCAGACGCTGGCGGAGCTCAGCCACCTTTTCCCTCGATGGAGAAGGAGGTGAACCCTCAGAACAGGCCTTCCGCTGCAAACAAAAGAAAACATATCAGAGCAAGGCAAGTATACGACGAGAATAGAAATGAAAGTCAAAGCAGTGTTTACCTCAGTCTCCAACGTGCCGCGAAGAGTAGCCACCTCCTGCTGAAGATCAATGATCTCCAGTCTTTGGCGCAGCAGTGGAGCCTGAGCCTCCTGAAATGTCACGAAGGTTAGAAAAGAACAACAATGCTGAATTGAATTGAAGGAAAAGGAATAAACATTTACCTGACCCTCGGGGATGAATAAGTGGCCATATCTTTGCCTCGTATCGACGAAGGTAGTCTCGGCTATCCTCTGCCCAGCCAATAACTACCTCACCACCTTCGTACCACAGTGTGATCGAGGCATGGTACCTCTCCACCCAGTCCATGGGGAGGAGTAGAGTCTGGGACAGGCCCCTACTAAAGGAAGAGAGGGAGGAGGCTCCAGCCAGTCCTGCTCCAGGCCGAGGGCACGTGCAGAGAACCAAAACCACAGTGGCGCCAGCTCATTGACGTATAGAAGGTGAAGATCGCGGCCGAAGACACGACCTACCTAGGTAATCCAGGGCTGGAGATGGTCATTGGTCATCAGATATGGCCTCCAACACACCTGCAAGAAGCAAAATCATGATTATTATTTTGCCAGGAGAATATTGATACACAAATTAAAAACATACCTCAGTGTGTGGGAAGCGGAGAATCCATGCATGAATAGAAGCCAACTGGCTCCGGTGGCCCTCAGTAGGGCAGATGGGCTCCCAGCGAGCCATCAGAGGGAAGAGGTCGGGGTAGGACTGCTGTGCACGACCCATGAGGAAGTAGAGGTAGCTCCAGACCTGTAAAAGGCACAATTCGTCAAGCAACACAAAACAAAGCAAAGCAATACAAGTGTACAGAAAGGAAAAAGCTACTAAAAGTTACCTGGAGAAAAGGAGAGAAGCCGGCGACCGAAACAGAACCTGCCTCAAGCTGGAGGCCACAAAACAGATGGGCGAGCATCGCTGCCCCCCACGCATACATGCCAACTTGCTCCTGGTCAGCAAGCAAGGGAAGGAACCGCAAATGGATAGTCTTCGAGCCCAGCAGAAGGTGCCCGAAGAAGAAGAGGAGGAAACGGCACAAGTCTATGTCCGCCTCCAAGGAGCTAGGTAACCCTGTAAATGCCGCTGCAGCCTGGCCGACTATGCGGCAGAAAAAGCTGTTCTGGCTCTCACCACGGACACGCTCGGCACCTACTAGGCCTACCATATCACCAGCCTCTAGTCTGGCAATGGTGAGTAGGCCATCCTCCGGGTCGAATTCAAGCTCATATGCAAAAAGAGCCCGGAACTCCCGTGAATAATTTGAAGAAGTGGCACACACCACCGGCCTACCGTCAACACGGAGACTGGTGATGTGTGCAACATCCTCTAGGGAGGGCACCATGTAACCCCAGGGGAACATAAAAACGAAGGAGTCCGGGTCCCAAGAATCTCAGAGGACTTGCACTAGTGGTAGGTCCTCCCGAAATGGAGTCACTCGGAGGATGGGCCCAAACCCCATCTCCTCCAACTGAACCTGCTAGAAGTCCGGTAGGCCGAGGTAGGCGGCATGCACCAAGTCCCATGAGATCCGAGATTTTATCCGTGCCTACAATAAATTCATTTCATTAGTTCACTCAATTTTATTGTCAAAAATGCAAAGGAACTAATCATTAAGCACAGGATAAAAGAAAACATACCTCGCAGACTGCTAGGAGCTCGAGCTCCTCAGAATCGGAGTCGCGGCGGTGAATGCGTCTCGACATCTACACAACAAGGAAAGTTGACATCAAATATTGTTAGATAATTTTATTTATTTATTTATTTTAAAAAAAAGAAGAAGAGAAATTTGCTGAACGCGCCCTCAGAACAGGGGCGCGCTTTGCCCCTTTGGAGAGGGAGGGCGCGTTGACTGCACCCTCCTCTTGGGGGCGCGGTCTGCGCGCCCTCGGGTTGAGGGCGCGGTCAATGCACCCCCTCATTTGCTTGAATCTTGTTTTCACGATATCTTACTTAAATCAACATGGAATCGCGTGAAAGTTGAACCAAATCAAAGAGCACAACCTGATCTACATTTCTTGTAATAGGGGTACTAACCTTTGATGGTGTTTTGGACTACGAGCGAGTTGGAGCTCTGGAGCTTCTGATGTGAGGAGAGATGATGTGCAGGTGGAAATGAGGAATTCTTAAGCTTGCAGGGTATTTATAGAGTAAAAATGTGAAAATGGGAGAAATTTGAAAATGTCACCCAAGGTTCACAAAATTGAGTTGATCGTGACGCCGCCAAAAGAATCTCGATCCGATGCACAGTTTGCTCAGAAAAATTTTCTGAAGAAAAATTCTCTTTAAATTCCCACCAAAAATCTCTCTTTTCCTGTAACTTTGAATGTCTCAGGTCCTAAATTAGCTAGACATATTCATGTTTTTTATCATCACTAGTTAACATTTTTCAGGTGATAGGAGAAGATTCTATGCATTTCTTAGTCAGAAATGGCTAAAAATGTATTTTTTAGGGTCGAAATTGATAAAAATGGCAAAATTTTCAGAAAGCGCCATGTTGTTCAGAAAATCGAGCCGATCAAGGAGTCATCGAAAGAAAATTCATCGGACTCACGGTTTGCTCTGAAAAATTATTTAAAGAAAAAAGACACTTTAAATCCATGGAAAATACTTCATTTCATATTAAAAGCACTTTTCATGGAGTTGAAAAATAAGAAAGCATATTCATCATAATTGTCAACATCTGTCTTGTAATTTTCTAAAATAAGGTAAATTTCTATTGAATTTTCACTGAAACTTGCTATATAAAAATTCATTTTAACCACAATATGTCTGACAAGCTAAAGCGAGGAAAGGAAGACTCTGGAGAGCGAAGCTTCAACTCGGAGAGGTGGCGGCGCTTCCGACCAAGGTCCTCCTCAATCAAGAGGCACAGGCGGCACACCGACTCGCCTCCCACAAGGTAACGGTGAGATCGCCTCTTCCTCATCATCTGCGGTGCCAAGGCGCCTGCCCTTGATAGGTGGCAGGTGGGATAGCTTGGGCAGCTCGTACCGAGGCAAGCCGATCTGAGAGTGGCAACGGTGAGCGTTGTACAACACGAAGGCAGAACCGGTAACCAGGCGGAGATCAACGCCAGGCGCAAAGCACACCTGGAAGTCCTTCTACATTAGGGCAGCAGAAGAGTGCAAGAAGCCGGAATGGTTCATGGAGGCAAAGTAAGCACGCCACTCTGGCCTCTTCTTCACTGATGCACACCTGTTGGTGACTCTCTCGCCGAAGCCGAGTGCAACAGCATATGGGAGCAAGGGGCTGCGGCAGAAAAGCTGCGACTTGGTGGCCACCTCACCTGCTGGATCAAACTTGAAGTGGAGGTCGGCCCAGCAAGCCAGTAGAAGAGCATTGCCGAAAGGAGGATGGCCCGCGCAAGGCTGCGGACGATCCGCGGTACAAGAAGCCCGGGCGAGGGCCCCAGCCGTCCACCACTCCAAATACCGCTGATGCACGAGAGTTGATCAGGTTCCAAGAAGCCGTCCTCTACAGGGAACAAGAACACTACGGCAAGGCAAGCCGCGAAACCCTTTGCGCTGCGCAAAATCCGATCCTCGTCCAGACCAGGAGCTGCCAAAAAAGAAACTGTCTAGGCTGCTAACTTGGGAACACTGATTCGCTTGCCGGCTAACAAGGTGCTGATTTGCCGAAACTCGACAAAATCCTGCAGGAACTCCAAGCAAGAGAGGAGTCCAGAAGGGATGAACATACCGAGAAAGGCCAAGAAGGAGCTCCGTCTCTTCTAGAAGAACCGTACACAAGCTGCTGAATATGAACGTGTGAGTGTCGGGGTGCCACAACTCAACAAGAGCTCCCATCAAACCAAAGTCGAGGAAATAACCTGAGTATTGCTTGGCATAGATCAAGAGCCCGGTCAAGCCCCAATCCCGAAGAGTCGCCACGGTGACAAGGCGAGGACGTCGAGTAAGCCGGTAAGCCAAGGAGAAGAGCAATACCGGCGTAGTCCTGGAAAGTTTGGGTAATCCTACACCCAAACAGGTGGTAAGAGAGAATTCCTTTAGAAAAAATAAGAAGAAAAGTGATTGAAAGCTAAAATTGGCAGAAAACTTACCAAGTTGGTGTCGATTCTGGCTTTTAAATGACTCGGGACGCTTGAAATACCTCGAACCGAGCCAACACGCTGCTTTTTCAAAGGAGGAGCCATCCTGGGTGTTGGTAAGACATTTTGGTCATCCTATGAGGTGTTTATATAGGGGGAAATTGGCCCTGGTTCAAACCAAAGTCGAACCCGATTCAATTAGGAAGCTGGGACCGAACACACCCCCGCAGTGGGAGAACACAGGCTGCGCCCTCAACCCAAGGGCGCACAGGCCGCGCCCCCAATCCCAAGGGAGCGCGCAGGCCGCGCCCCCGGTTCAGGGGCACGTTCAGCCAAATTCTTTCAAAATTCCTCAAAAATTCCAGAAAAATCAGAAAAATTTGTGAAAAATTTGTTAAATCAAATTTATTTATGTTTTGTTTTTATTGAGGTCAAGTGGATATTGTTGTCCATTCGGAACTAACATTTTTGATGAAAGACAGGAATTACTTACAGATAACAGAAGAATCAACATGGGAAACCCCCATAACTTGCCGGCTAGCATATATGTTCTTAGTCGTGTATGCATCATCTGTTGAAGACCATGAATGCGGAGAAGACTTGACCCGAGATCCCCTTCATCAAAATCTACGACGGTCGGGTCATCTCCGATGCTCATGGATAAGCCAAAGTTGTGCTATGAGGGACGATGGTTCCCGAATGGGTATCTTGGCCTCATAAACAATCTATATCTTCAACTATTTGTTATACAAGTTTTGTTTTATTTTCTTGAGCCCAGCATGCATCATGTAGCGTTAGTCGCATTACATTTCGTTTTATTATTGCATACATCCTTTCATAATCTTCACCTTCTCACCCTAATCTCTAAATCTTGTATCCTAATTCCAATCATTCTGAATCCCACCATGTTTCCTAATCCCACCGTGTTTGATAATCTCACCATATTTTCTAGTCCCACCGACCTTTCTAATATCCCACCATGTCTGTTAATCCCACCGTGTTCGGTAATCACCTTGTGCCTCCAAATCTTTCATTTCTATCCCCACTGTGACCACTACAACCCTTCTTGCTATTCATCCCACCTTGGCAGTCAATTCATCCCACCAAGGGCCTCCTATTCAATCAGAACTTGCACCGTCACTATCTTCACGGTCTGAGCTTCAACACTTGACTTTTGGAATCTGAGATTGTTCCATTCTGAATCAAATCTTGTCTCTTGGAAGACTTAAATGAATTTGAGAGCCTGAATGTGCTTGATTAGTATTCTTTTATTTTTCAAAACAAATCTCTTTTTAAAAATTTAGCCCATCACGATACGGGAACACCGCAAAGATCGGGTTACCGGCGATGATGAACCTACGAACCCATGTTTCGAGGACTCACCACCACGTTGGGGGTTGGCTATTCTTCTCTCGTGCCAATGGCACATCTCTTACCAATCGAATATAGGAAGACTTGATGAAACATGGCGGTCATCCAGGGCACTTGAGGAGTTTCGTCTTGCCGAATATGGTTGTTGAGCGTGTCTATATCTACACCTTGATGCCACCTTTTCAGTCCATCACCATTTCTCTTCACTACATTTCACTACGATCCATCTCGCTTCACTATGCTTTCTCTACATTTCACTCCGCTCCGCTATATGCCATTCCCTTGCAAAGCCGACATCAAGGCGAGGCAAGCTGTAGACACGCCAAATTGGCCTAATTCGGAGCCTTAGACTCCTATTCCATTGGCGATATCCTTTATTTGATCGTTATCTGATCTGGATTACCTCATGGAAATGAGCTAAGGACGTTGCTGGAGCCCCTTGTGAGTTGGGAATGGACCGATGATTTTCGGAACAATGACGTAACCTTCAAGCGAGAGTCGTGCGTGAACCATGAAAACACAAAGCCTGCTCGATGACCGACCTTGAATGGTCCATACTTGAACATCTCAGGAGTCTCGTGTGTGTTCCATGACATTCGGGGTTTCTGACAAGTCATTTCAGTAGGCGTTAGTCTATAATGGTTTCGTCGTTATGGCTTTTCGATTTGTACTAACACGGCTATCCCGGGCCACATGTTTGTCCTTTCTGGTCATCATCGGGTCTTTCCGGGTCATCCGAGTCGATCCTAGCTGAATATTTTCATCAATCAGGGCCATACAGATGTTCCGGTCAATTTTACGGTTTCTCAATTTTCCGAGCTTCAATTCACGTTTACCGGGTTAATCTCAGATTTTTTGATGATTTCAGGTTTTTTGATCACACCAGACTTGTTCGGTCATCATTTTAAGTCATCCCGAGTTGACCCAAGATTCGTCGACTGGAACCGTGCCCTTTCGGATCTTCACCACGATTTTCGACTTTTCGCGAGAGAGGGTAAACTGGTAGAAAGCCTCGTACGAACATCTCGGGAGTCATGCCAGTTGGTTTACCAACTTGAGGAGGTGCGGTTGAAGGCCCTCTTTCCAATGCAACAAATGGGAACCGAATCGGACATCATGTTTGCATGTTACGGCTTGCGAAACACACACAAAGGAGAGAGAGTGTAACGCGCCCCCACTCCCTTTGAAATGGGAGGGCACGGTCACCATGCCCTCAACCTGGGGGCGCGCCCTGCGCGCCCTCAATCTGGGGGTGCGCCCTGCACGCCCTCACTTCTTTTGAAACATGGGGGCGGGGTCTGTTTTCGGAAACCGAAAATTGCCCTGATTAGCACCTTCTAAACTGGATTTTTGGAAAGTTTCCCCCGCTAATTATCGATTATTTTGACCACGCCCCTGGGTCGGGGGCGCGTTACGTTTGTCAAGTCTAATTTTTAACAATTTTTGGAAGGTTTCGTCAATTTTTAGCAGTGAGACGCATAACGCGCCCCCGTCTCCTTTGAAACTGAGGGGCATGCAGACCGCGCCTCCAAGGTAAGGGCACGCCCTGCGCGCCCTCATCTCCTTTGAAATGCGGGGGCGCGATCGGTCCAGTTTCCATGTTTTGCACCGGTTTCCATTCTCTATAAATTGAGGATCATTCTCAATGATCCAAGGTTGATCCCCTGTGCCTAGCTCATCCTGAGGTCGTCCAAGTCTCTCCCAAGTCCGTCCCGACGTCCAAAGCTGATCCTACGTCGAGAGATCGATCCCGAAGTGAAGGAGAAGGCTCAATCCGTGCGTTCTACATCAAACGACTTCATCAGCTGTTGTAAAAAATTTGGGACTTCTTCTGCCAAAGTCTTCAACATAGGAGTTGTTCCTCTCTTCGTCCTCTTTCATTTTAAACTAGCAGCATTGGATTCTAACTTGCCGTCTATCCGTGGCAATTGCTGCACTGAGGGCGCGCATCCAAGTTTTGTTTTTCCACATCCTTCCATTTTCATAATTTTTAAAGATTTCTACAGGCAGATTTTGGAGAAGTTGTCAACAGAAGATCTCTTCATCTCGAAGTTCTGCATCCATAGAAACAAACGGCACTAGATTCTGACATCAAGGTCATCTTTAGTATTTTCTACACTAAAGTTGCACCAGGAGGGTGCAAGGCTACCCGAACCGGCTTGTTTCAACCATCTTGGTTTTAACTCAAGCCGATTCACTCCATAAGCTTCCTCAACCAAGTTCATTCAGTATATTTACTATTTTAGAACATCTTTTAGTTTAGTTTGCATCCTTTTTACATAACTAATAGCACAAAAAGTGGGTTAAGGCTCACCCCGAAGTCGGTGAGTTCGATTTCAGTTGCTAATTTCACATCTTCTTATTTCAGTTACTACACTTCACCCAAGTCTAATTCATTCTTTCACTTATTTTCATTGTCTTTAAATTGCACAGATCATTCAAGCTAGCACCGTTTTGACTCTTCTTCATCGGCCGGCCGACGAGGAAGAAGGTTTATCCCACATATCATCTCCCATGCTAAGGTACACACGGTCAACTTCTTTCTATTTTCATTACATAAAGCGGAGCCCACGTCTCCTGGCGACCACTTCTTCAATCTTCTTATGCATTAAGTCATTTATTCCTCCCTCTCCTCCCACATGACCTGAACTATCTCTGGTGCTCGAGCGACGCCGTGAGATAAAAGTTCGGGGATCAATATGAGTGTGGGGTTGAGGTGAGGATTTTACCGCTTTTCAAGTGTCTTCCGATTCACTCCCCCTTTCCCTATTCTTTCTTTCACCTTCTCTTGAGGTGCCGATCCGGAACCCATTTTCGAAGTCAACACTCCCGGATGATGAACTAATGTTGATCCGATCTTCCAATCTTTGTACATTATATTTTGACGAGGCTCTAAATTCACTCAGTAGGGGAAAAGGAATCATCCTTCTGTCACCTAAAGGTGTCACCATTCCACAGACATTTCTGCTTGACTTCCCAGCAACCAATAGTATAGTTGAATATGAAGCCTTGATGGCTGGGTTGAAGGCCGCTCACTTTTATGGTGCCACTGAACTGATGGTGATAGGTGATAGCCAACTGATTCTGCGCCAAGTCCTAATTAAATATCGAACTTCTCATCTGAACCTCAAACCCTATCAATAACTTACCTCTTGCTACATCAAGCTATTCTCTAAATTTACTTTTGTCCATGTTCCTCAAGCTCATAATATCCTTGTTGATGCCCTAGCCTCCTTAGCTTCATCTCTATCAATCCCGCTAGACCAACAGGTGCGGACTATCCATGTCTGTAAGAGGTCAATGCCGACAATTAAGGATGGACGATTTTTGAGGATCAAGGAGAGGTTTGGCAGGAAGGAATACCTAGAGTAGAAAGAGAAGATTTTTATGGTCAAGTTGGAAGAACTAGATGAGGGTGAGAGGCCAGTACGACGAGATTGCCTTTGTCAAGATCAATCTTATCCACACGGATCCAATGTAAAAGAGAAGAAGGCCATCGAGAAGAGTATCCTAGAGGTATACCATCTTAGGAGGGGTTCTCTACAAGAGGAGCTTGAGCAAAATCTTACTCAGATGCATTGATGAGGAAGAAGCAGAGTTGGTGCTTAAAGAAGCATACTTTAGGGTCTGTAGGGACCATGTCAATGCTCAGGCTCTTGCCAAAAAGATCATCCGACAAGGGTATTATTGGCCAACCCTAGAAGAAGAATACTCCATCTTTGTCTGACACTGTCACTCTTGCCAACTCCATGCCGACAAGATCCATCCTCCTGCATCTTCCCTTCATCCGATTCATGCCCCATGGCCCTTCGCCTTGTGGGCTTTTGATATCATTGCACAATTCATCTCTGTACTATCCGCAAGGCAATGGTCAAGCAGAAGCTATCAATAAAACCTTGATTAAGATTATCAAGAGAACTTGTAAGTCTAGCAAGTTTGCAAACTCGCCAGATAAGCTAGTAGATGTCCTATGGACTTATCATACATCCGTACGGACCCCCACAGGTCAATCTCCGTATACCCTCGCATATGGGATGGAAGCGGTTGTCCCATACAAAGTACTCTTTCCATCACTCTGAGTTCAACTCGATAGGGACATCCTAGTCAATGAGAGACAATAATCTCTCCTTGCACAACTTGAACTCCTAGATGAAAGAAGGTTGGCCACCTCTGAGCATGCCCAGACATATCAGAATAGACTTAAAAGGTTTTATCAAAAGAGGGTGGTAGAGAGAAAATTTGAAATTAGTGATATGGTACTCAAATGTATATTCGATAAGTCAGGTGGTCCCCACTCCAAGTTGCAACCAATTGGGAAGAGCCTTTTGTTATCACTGAAAAATACTTAGGCAACGCATATGAGCTAACCAATGCTGATGGAGAGAAATTGAATCATTCGTGGAATGGCATTTACCTCAAAAAATATTTTCCTTGATAAAAAATGGAGAATCTTTGGTATGATATTAAGTCATTGATGCCAGAGTGTTCGCTAGAGGACAAGGGTAGACAACACTTTGTACACACAACATCTCCTGATCTCAGAATCTAGATAGCCCGACACTCGAGAGAGGCAAGGTAGAACCCTGAAGGTGAAAAGGGACCCATACCCTATTCTTTTCTATTCGGTCCAAGATAGGTGAAGGAGGATATTAGAGAAGGATAGTATCGAAAATGCTCGTTGCCTTAGTAGGAGGCCGTCTCATAGGGTGCAAAAGGGTGCGAAAAGATGGGCAATGAACCCACGAGTTTAAACAAATATGGGCATGTTTGAATGAGTGCCCGGAAAAGTAGAAAATGAGAAAAGACACCAAAATATGGGCAATGACCCCACAGGTCAAAGACTTGTCTAAATGAGTGCCACATGTAGAAAAGACCCAAAGAGGTCGAACCCCAATGGGCAACTTGGGCATGAGTAGAGAAACCCTCCTCAACATCTCTAAATCCTATCAAGGACTTCCTCCACTATTCTTCCTTCTTAAACCCCTTGGGTACGGTAAGATGTCCAAATTCAGGGGGAACCTAAGCCGATCAAGAGAAGAAGGCAAGAAAGATTCTGGATAGGGAACCCGATTTTCACATGGTGTTTACTGTTTGAATCTTAATTAACACTAAAGGATCGATAAATTATCTCAATACCAAAACATTCTCCAAAAAATCCAAAAAAAATGAATATTTTAAAAAATAAAAAATAAATATTTTCTAAAAATCTAAAAACTGAATATTTTAAAAAGCTAAAAAACTTGTTTATATTTTCAAAAATCAAAAAAATTTCAATATTCGCGAACATCCAAAATTTTTGAATATTTTTAAAAAATTCCAAAAAGAAATTGAATATTTTTAAATTTTCAAAAAATTCATCATTTAGCTTGGCCAACCTTGATTTTTGCCTTTATTTGCATCCAAGTTTATCTTTCTATTTTGCATGTTTCCATTTCTACATTGCATATTCATCTTTGTTATCACCCGTTAAGAGGGCTCTTCCCTTTGACTTAAGTCAAAGTTGCCCGTACTAAGTAAATGGCAATGACCCCACCAGTCAAAGACTTGTCTAAATGAGTGCCACATGTAGAAAAGACCCGAAGAGGCCGAACCCCAACTGGCAACTTGGACATGAGTAGAGAAACCCTCCTCAACATCTCCAAATCCTATCAAGGACTTCCTCTACTATCCTTCCTTCTTAAACCCCTAGGGTAGGGTAAAACTATACAAATTCATGGGGAACCCAAACCGATCAAGAGGAGAAGGCAAGAAAGATTATGGGTAGGGAACCCCGTTTTCACGTAGTGTTTACCGCTTGAATCTTGATTAACACTCAATAACCGATGAATTATCTCAATACCAAAACATTCTCCACAAAATCCAAAAAATTGAATATTCTCAAAAAACAAAAAAAATTGAATATTCTCAAAAAACAAAAAAATTGAATATTCTCGTAAAAATTAAAAAAATTGAATATTTTCAAAAATCTAAAAAATGAATATTTCCAAAAATACAAAAAGAAAAAAAATACATCTTTTAACTTGGCTTAACCTTGATTTTTGCCTTTGCTTGCATCCATGTTTATTTTTATATCTTGCATATTTCCATTTTTGCATTGCATATGTTAAGAGTGCTCCTCCCTTTGACCTAAGTCAAAGTTGGCCGTAACAGGCAAAGAGAAGAGTCATTGTGAAGATATTATCCTCTTTTATCAAGTGTTTTAGGTACTTTAAAGTTCTCTCGATGGCAGGTAAGTTCTCTTAACCATTTCATTTCAGTCATTTATTTTATTATTACACCTTGTTAAGAAGGCTCCTCCCTCTGACCTAAGTCAAGACGGATGACAATAGGCAAAGGGATGAGTCATGGTAAAGATTTAATCTACTTTATCAAGTGTTTCAAAAATTTATGGATGAAAGGGGAGCAATTCTCACCATGATAGGTAAGTCCTCTCAACCCTTCACACATCTCATTCCTTTTAGTTAATTATTTATCCCACATTGTTAATAAGGTTGCCCCCTTGACATATATGCAAGGCAACATGACAATAAGCAAGGGGTAAGCCATGGCGCAGATCTAACCCCTTTCTTAAGCATTTCAGAAAAGAAACACGAGTCAAGGTGGGGGGCAGGTCTCGCCAGTAGGTATATTTCTTACCATACATCTACTACTTAATTTTATTATTGTTGTTTACCATTGCAAACACTGAAGCAAGGGGCCAAGCCAAAATGTGATCCTGCCTAGCCTTTTTGCGTAATGTCAAGTAGATCGAACATCATTGAAGCAAGCAAATAAAAGGTCTGGATACATCATCAAACACTACAACAAAGAAGAAAAGCATCTACAACAACAGAAGAGCTAAGCCTGGTATAGATATCAGTGCCCAAAGCCACTCGCTCCAGGGGAATGACCATGTGTTTGCCATTGCCGCCGCAACTGCCTCATTCTAGCAATGCTCAGAAGAAGTGGCCAAGTACGGAGTGGCGTCGCTCATGTGGCTCTGACTTTGCCCCTACTGGCTCTAGCCGTGGTGACTCTGGCTACGAGGGTGCTGCCACTCCTGTGTGTGCGGCTCCAGTGGGAGCTTCTTTGATGCATACGGCTCTGGTTTGGTTGAGTGGGAATGCCCTTGTGGTAAACCTGCAATGTCGCCTCTGCCATCACCAAACGAACCTGCGACTGCAAGTGCATCAGCTCCAAAGATCGAATGGCCTGACTATGCTGGTGCTCCATCTTGCTCATGGCTCTCTCATGCTGAAGATGGAGATCCAAGACGACCATTTGGGAATGAAGGTCAGTCGGGGCAGACTGCCATGTCTCCACCTCAGCCTCCAAGGACTGGATGCAGGTGGACGAAGAAGCAACAACACCCTAAAGCTAGACAACCTAGAAGAAGAGGGAAGAACAAAAGGTAAGAAGATCAACAATCAAAAAAGAGAATCAATTAAGGATACCTTTGCCTCCTTGGTTCACGCGGGGACCGATCTGAAAATAAGTTGGTTCACGCGGGAACCGAGTTGGAAAAGAAAGGTGGTTCACGCGGGAACCGGTTTATAAAAAGAAAAGTGGTTCACGCGGGAACCGGGTTGAAATTAAAGACAAGCAAATCAAGTCCACATGGGGGACAATCTTAAAGTAAGAGTAAACAGCAAGTTTAAAGGTAAATGAACATGGAAAAGATAAAGGACAAGCTAGTTCACGGGGAAACCAAGTCGGAAAACAACTAGTTGCACAAATCAATCAAGCTAGCACAGTTGAAGACATTGGTTGTCCCACCGTGGTCGCCAAAAAGCTGTCGACTCCGAAAACGAGTTCCGGATCGGCACCTCAAGAGAAGGTGAAAGATGGATTAGGGGAAAGGGAGTGAATCAAAAAACACTCGAAAAGCGGTAAAAAGTCCTCACCTCGATCCCACACTAACATTGATCCCCGAACTTTCATCTCACGGCGTCGCTCCAGCACCGGAGACGGTTCGGGTCATGTGGGAGGAGAGTGAGGAGGATATGAACTTAAAACATAAATAAAAGAGGTTGTGGTCACCAGGAGCCGCGGGCTCTGCTTTATGAGATGAAAATAGAAAGAAGTTGATCGTGTGTACCTTAGCGTGGGAGATTGGGATGTGAGTTAAACCTTCTTCTTCTTCGGCCGGCCGATGAAGAAGAGTCCAACCGGTGCTAGTTTGATCAACCTGTGCAACTAGAACAATAAACCAAGTGAAAGAAACCGATTAGAACTATGGGAAGTGTAGAAACTATAGGAGAGGAGATGAAATAAAGAAGCAATTGGAATCGAACTCACCGGATTGAGGCGAGCCCTAACCCCTTTTTTGTGTTTTTGGTTATGTAAAATGATGCAAATAAATTAAAATATGCTATAACAATTAAATTAACTGAGTTAAGAGAAACTTATAGAATGAAACGGCTTGAGTTGAAGTCGAGATGAGTAAAACAAGCCGGTTCGGGTAGCTTTGCACCCTTCTGGCGCGACTTTAGTGCAGAGAATGCTATGGACGACCCCGATTTCAGAATAGAGTGCTGTTTGTTGGAGTAGACAGAATACTTGGAGAGGAAGAGTTATTATGTTGATGACATCTCCGAAATCCTTCTGTAAAAGTCTGTAAAAACTATGAAATTGGGCGGATGTGGAAAACAGAACTTGGATGCGCGCCCTCAGTTCAGCAACCACTACGAACAAATGGCAAGTCGGAATCAAGTGCCGTCAGTTTTAAATGAAAGAGAACGAAGAGACGAACAACTTCTATGTTGAAGACTTTTGCAGAAGGAGTCCCATATTTTATGCAGAAGTCGATGAAATTGGTTGAAGCAGAACGCCCGGATTGAGCCTTCTTCTTCACTTCGGGATCGATCTCTCGACGTCGGACCGGCTTTGGACATCGGGACGGCCTTGGGAGAGAGCTTAGACGACCTCAGGATGAGCTAGGCACCGGGGATTAACCTTGGTTCATTGAGAATGGCCCTCAATTTATAGGGGAAGGAAGCCGGTGCAAAATATGGAAACTGGACCGACCGCGCCCCCGCTCTTCAAAGTAGACGAGGGCGCTCAGGGTGCGCCCTCCATCTGAGGGCACGCAGGGCGCGCCCTCATCTTGGGGGCACGGTCTGCACGCCCCCTAGTTTCAAAGAAACTGGGGGCGCGGTATGCATCTCACTGCTAAAAATCGTCGGAAACTTTCGAAAATTGCCAAAATTCGACTTGACATACGTAACGCGCCCCCGAACCGGGGGCGCGGTACAAATAATCGAAAATCATCACCGGAAACCTTCCAAAAATCTGGTTTAGAAGGTGCTAATCAGGGCAATTTCTGATTTTCAAAAACCGACCATGCCCCGCCTTTTCAAAGGAAGCGGGGGCGCGCTGAGCGCGCCCTCAAGCGTGCAGGGCACACCCTCCCCTTTCAAAGGGAGAGGGGGCGCGGTAGACTCTCTCTCCTACGCGCGTGTTCCGCGCGCCGTATCTTGCAAATGGGATGTCCGATTCGGCTCCTGTTTGTTGCATTGGAAAGAGAGCCTTCAACCGCACCTCCTTAAGTCGGTAAACCAGCCGGCATGATTCCCGAGACATTCGCACGGGGCTTTCTACTAGTTTACCCTCTCGCGGAAAGCTGAAACTCGTGGCGAAGATCCGAAAGAGCACGGTTCCGATCAAGAAATCTCGGGTCAACTCGGGATGACTTAAAATGATGACCGAACAAGTCCGGTATGATCGGAAAACCCGAAGTCATCGAAAAATCTGAGATTAACCCGGTAAACGTGAACCGAAACTCGGAAAAGCCGCGAAACCCAAAAATTGACCGAATCGGACGTATGGCCATGATTGATGAAAATATTCGGCTAGAATCGACCCGGATGACCCGAAAAGACCCGATGATGACCAGAAAGGCCTAATGCGTGGTCTGGGATAGCCGTGTCAGTACAGATCGAAAAAAGCCGTAATGAAAGCTGTCATTGACCAACGACTACCGAAATGATTTCTCGGAAACCCTGAATGTTATGGAACACATGTGGGACTCCCAAGACCTTCAATTATGGACCATTCAAGATCGTTCATTGAGCGGGCTTCGTGTTTTTACAGTTCACGTGTGGCTCTCGCTTGAAGGTTTCGGCATCATTTCGAGAATCATTTTTCCATTCTCAACTCACAAGGGGCTCCACCAATGTTCTTAGCTCATGTCCACGAGGTAATCCGAATCTGGTAACGGTCAAATATGAATATCGCCTATGGAATAAGAGTCTGGGGCTCCGAATTAGGCCAATTTGGCATGTCTACAGTTTGCCTCGCCTTGATGTCGGCTTTGCAAGGGAATGGCGTGTAGTGAAGTAGAGTGAAACATAGAGAAAGCGTAGCGAAGCGAGATGGATCGTAGTGGAATGTAGTGGAGCGAAATGGTGATGGACTGAAAAGGTGGCATCAAGGTGTAGATATAGACACGCTTAACGACCAGATTCGGCAAGACGAATCTCATCAAGTCTCCTGGTTAACCGCCATGTTTCATTAAGTTTTCCTATGTTCGATTGGTAAGAGATGTGCCATTGGCATGAGAGAAGAATAGCCAACCCCCAACGCGGTGAGGAGTCCCCGAAACATGGGTTCGTAGGTTCATCATCAGCCGGTAACCCGATCTTTGCGGTGTTCCTATACTGTGATGGGCTAAAGTTTAAAAAGATTTTTTTTTTGAAAAATAAAAGAATACCAATCGAGCACATTCGGGCTCTCAGGTTCATTTAAGTCTTCCAAGAGACAAGATTTGATTCGGAATGGAATGATCTCAGATTCCGAAAGGCAAATGTTGAAGCACAGACTGTGAAGATAGTGATGGTGCAAGTTCAGATCGAATAGGAGACCCTTGGCGGGATGAATTCACTGCCACAGTGGGATGAATAGCAAGAAAGTTGTTGCAATGGCCACAGTGATGATAGAAATGAAATAATTGGAGGCACAAGGTGACTACCGAACACGGTGGGATTCATAGACACGGTGGGATATTAGAAAGGTCGGTGAGACTAGAGAACACGGTGGGATTAGAAAACATGGTGGGGTTCAGAATGATCGGAATTAGGATAAAAGATTTAGAGACTAGGGTGAGAAGGATGTGTGCGATAACAAAACAAAATGTAATGCAACTAACGCTACATGATGCATGCTGGGCTCAAAAAAGCAGACAAAACTTGTATAACAAATAGTTGAAGATATAGATTGTCTATGAAGTCAAGATACCCATTCGGGAACCATCGTCCCTCACAGCACAACTTTGGCTTATCCGTGAGCATCAGAGATGACCCGACCGTCGTAGATTTGGTGAAGGGGATCTCGGGTCAAGTCTTTTCCGTACTCATGGTCTTCAACAAATAATGCATAAGATAATAATACACGACTGACGATATATATGCTAGTTGGCAAGTTATGGGGATTTCCCATGTCCAATCTTCTATTTTCGCGAGCAATTCCTGTCTTTCATCAAAATGTTAGTTCTGAATGGACAATGATGTCCACTCGACCTTAATAAAGACCAAACATAAATAAATTTGATTTAACAATTTTTTTTGAATTTTTCTGAATTTTTTGGAATTTTTGAGGAATTTTCAAAGAATTTGACCGAACGTGCCCCCGAACCGGGGGCGCGGCCTGCGCGCCCTCAGTTTGGGGGCATGGCCAGTGCGCCCCCACCTCGGGGGCGCGTTCGATCCCAGTTTCCTGTTTCGACCGAATCTGAATTTGGTTCAAATCGGGACCGATTTCCCCTATATAAACACCTCTTAGGATGACCAGCTCGTCCTACCAACTCCTAGAATGGCTCCTCCTTTGAAAAAGCAGCGTGCTGGCTTGGCTCGAGGCATTTCAAGCATCCCAGGTCATTTGAAGGTCAGAATCGGTGCCGACTTAGTAAGTTTGTTGTCAATTTTAACTTCTAGCCACTTTTCTCCTTCTTTTCTCTTAAGGAATTATCTTTTACCTCCTGCTTGGGTGTAGGATTACCCAAACTTCCCAGGACCACGCTGGTATTGCTCTCCTCCTTGGCTTCCTGGCTTGCTTGACGTCCGCGGCTTGTCGGTCAGAGCGATTCTTCGAGATTGGGGCTTAACCGGGCTCTTGATCCATGCTAAGCAATATTCAGGCTACACCCTTGACTTCGTCTTTATGGGAGCTCTTGTTGAGTTATGGCATCCCGACACTCACACGTTCGTGTTCGGCAGCTTTGAGTGTACGGTTCTTCTTGAAGAGGCGGAGCTCCTTCTCGGCCTTCCTCGGACTAAGAAGGGAGAGACTGAAGGTATGTTCATCCCTTCAGGACCCCTCTCTTTCTTGGAATTATTGCAGGATTTCGTCGAGACTTGGCAGATCAGCACCTTGTTAGCCGGCAAGTGAATTAGTGTTCCCAAGTTGGCAGCTTGGACAATTTCTCTTCTGACGGCTCCTGGTCTGGATGAGGACTGGATTTTGCACGATGCAAAGGGTTTCGCGGCTTGCCTTGCCGCGGTAGGACGATTCAGTTTGCTGGATCGGGTAGATAAGCGTGTCTATATCTACACCTTGATGCCACCTTTTCAGTCCATCACCATTCCATTCTGCTACATTCATCTACGCTCACTTGCATTCCATTACAGTTCACTCAGAATCACTCCGCTCCATTACATGCCATTCCCTTACAAAGTCGACATCAAGGCGAGGCAAGCTGTAGACACGCCAAATTTGCCTAATTTAGAGCATAAAACTCATGTTTTATAGAGTAACATGTGCGATTAATATTAGAATAATTCTGGGTCTTTTAAAGTTTATTTGGAGCTTCGCCGAATGAAATCGGATGTTTTCCGAAGTTTTCCGCACAAAGCCATAATTTCCAAGCGAAAGCCACATGTAAATCATGTAAACACAGAAATTGGCTGAATGACCAATGCCTAATGATCATGCATTGAAGGATATGGTTAGATTCACACTCCAGACAAGTTTTGTTGCATACCGTGTCTTTTCGGTTGGCCGTCGGAGTCATTTCGACTAGTATTAGACCTTCTGCTCACTGTCCTAAGTTCTGGAGAAAATTCTGAAGTTTTTAAAAGTGTTATGTCTGATCCAATTCTATAGAGAGCTTCTTCGACCTGTTATCTTTCCAACGCAACAAACGGCATTGAATTCTGAGTTCAGGAGTGTCCGCAATGGCTTCCGGAAGAAGGACGCGCAGAAATTGTCCCATGCGCCCTGGTCCCTGGGCACATGTGCCCTGGACCCAGGGCACGTGCCCATGCGCCCAACCCCTGAGACACGTGGCCTTGTGCCCCCCGATCAAGGGCATGAGGGAACCAATTTTCAACCGGGACTCTACCTCTGACCGGTTCGGCTTGAATTTTTCGGCCGGATCGGACCAAATTAGTAGGAAGGATGAGATGCGTCCCTCCAGGGGGTGCATGCACCCTAAGGTGGGGCGCATGCACCCTGGGGTAGGGCACAAATTACCTATTTTTTAGCTTAGATCGGACCGGTTGTTCTCCTATAAATTGAGACCGATTCTGGTCATTCCACAGGCATATACGTGACGCCCTGGGCATCTCAAGATATCCAAGCTCCCTCCTGCATCAATTTTGCGAGTTTTAGAGAGATAATTTCAAGTTTGTAGAGAGAGAAAAGTCGGTTCAGGAGAATAGAAGGCTGGTTTGTAGGTGATCTGCCAGGTCTCTCTTCCTCAACATTTACAGCAGTGTGTGGACGTCTGCTGCCCAAGCTCTCAACATCAAAGTTCTTCCTCTACAAGTCTTCTTCAGTTTAAAATTGATGGCACATGATTATGAGGTTGGAGCTGGTTGTGACAAGCATAGAAGCAAAGTCACGCCTGGCAGATCCTGGACTGCTGCTTGGCTTTTTCGACAACCCAGATTTGGCCATATCTCTCTCTATTCTTTTCAGAATCTTTCTATTCTTTTTCCTATCTCTTTGTTTCGTGATTCTCCATCATCCTATCATTTTTTTACATTTTTTGTATTATTTTTAGTTTTTTAATACGAAAATAAAAAAGAGGGGTTAGAGATATCCCGAATCCAATCAGTTTCTTGTCAGTTGTGTTTTATGTCATTTTATTTACATATACTCCACTTTGTTTAGTTCTAATTATCCTTTTCACTTGTTTGTTTGTCTAGTTGCATAGAAAATCAATCACCCACATGTTGAGAACTCTTCTTCACTGGCCGGCCGAAGAAGGAGAAGCTTTGACCCGCACTCTTCACGCTATGGTACACACATTCAATATTTATTTCATAAATCGGAACCCGCGGTTCTTGGCGACCACATGTCTTAATTTTCTACTTCTCATCCTCCTCCCACATGACCCAATCCGTCTCTTTGGTGATCGAGCGATGCCAAGGGATGAAAGTTCGGGGATCAATGTGAGTGTGAAACCGAGGTGAGAGTTGCTTTCCATGTTTTCTTCCTTCCTTTCTCATCCCCTCTTGAGGTGACGATCCGGATTCACGGACTTCCCCTGAAAAGGAGAGGCCCCCGTCGAATTTTTAGAGTCGACAACATTCTTAACAAAAGACTAAGCCCATGAAACCCATGAGAGGAAGAAAAAGTGTGCTCACCAGGAGCCAACGAGGCTATAAAAATCAAAAATGAAAGAAATGAACTAGTAGGAGGAAGGATGACCGGTTACCTCTTTGAACGGAGAGATTGTGGCGGGTCCTATCTTCTCCTTCCTCGGCCAGCCGGGGAAGAAGAGCCTTGAAGAAACTTACTTGCCTAAAAATAAGTTAAGAATGAAAGCACAAAAACAATGATTAGAACTAAAGGGGAAAGTAGAAACTATTCGTAAGAGATACGAGGAAGGACAAAAGGGGTTGAACGAACCAGATTAAGACTAACTCGTAACCCCTCCTAATGAGAATCTAAATAGCCTAATGTTATAGATGAATCAAATTAAAATGACATGGCATGCATGATAATAGAACGTGTTATGAAATAAAGGGGTGATAGAGTAGAGAGGGAGATCGTCGGTGGATTGCTGGCCAGGTTGCTTCTAGGGATTGCAAGCGCTCCAGCCCTAGGTCACCTGGCATCCCACCGAAGGAGTGCTTTAGGCTTCAACAGGCAGTTTCTGGCAGATCTTCTCCCGGTTCCAATGAGGGTTCCTAATAAATTAAGATCGGGTTGTTGGCTCCTTGAGACTCTTTTATATGGCGTTGGGAGGTTGATGGCTTTTAGTGAAGTGATGGAAGTGCTTTGGGTAGCTTTTCGGTGGTGTGAAGTAGGCAAGATGGTAAGGTTTTGGGTGATGGCAAGGGATTGTTGTAGGTGGTGATGGTGGAACTTGGGTGGTTTGATGGAGGCTTAGAGCCCTCAAGGAACCTCTTGGAATGCTCTTGTGACCTCTCTAAACGACAATGATAACCTCCTCTTCAAGAATTATGACTTCTCTCTTAAACTTGGAACCTCTTTAATGTGGGAGAAGGGTCTCCTTTTATAGATCCAAGGGACAGCCCAGGTGCTCCTCTATGGGGTCGCCTGATGTTGAGACTACAGAGCGCCTGTTAATCTGCCAATGGCTTGGTAGATCACCATGCCTGACTCATGTTGACCATCACTTACCATGCCGACCATCACTTACCATGCCGGATGTTAGGTGTCAATCAGTTGGTCGGCGTGCCAGGCACTCTGCCATCGCAGGCCTGGCATCACAGTGTCGGGACGTCGTCAGGGGTTTCGACAGATGTGACCGGAAGTTTGGCGCACGCGAGACCTGCAGTGTCAATTATCGGCAGAATTCTTGGCGTCTCGACAGTGGAGTGCCTAAAGCCTCATACGACCCTGACACATCATTGATCGATTTGAAAGGCGGGGAAAATGAGCGGGAAAATCTAGGTGCTCTATAACCACGATACCAGGCAGCGTAAGAGCGGAGCGTCTTAGGTATTTTTCGGGATTCGGTTACTTTCTTGTTGAACCAGTTTTCATGGCTGGAAAAGGGCAAGTGTTACCCATAGAAATAAGATTTTGGTTCCCGTAATTAGGCCGAATTTGCATATCTACAGCAAACTGCAACTTGCAAGGGGGATAGCTATATTGTTGTTCTAATCTCCTTTTCTGCGTGTTTCAGGCATGAAGATCAAACACGGAGAATCCCACCCCTTGACAAGAATCAATGCAAACTTCCACTTGAAAGGGAGATAAGCCATATTGTCATTCTAATCTTATTTTCTAAGTGTCTCAGGCATGAAGAATAAACACAGAGAATCCAACCCCTTGACAAAGGTCAAGGCAAACTGCCACTTACAAAAGGGATAAGTTGTCATTCTAATCTTCTTTTCTGACTATTTCAGGCACGAAGAACAAACATGGAGAATCCCACCCCGTTGACAAAGGCACAAAGAACAAACATAGAGAATCTAACACAACAAGGCAATGCTCACCATTTCCATCCCCTGAGGATTCTTAGGAGGAGGGTGTCACCATAACCACAGTCACAACTTTGCTGAGGAACTTTCTTCAACACAACTTTGTATCCTCATCAAGGCATATGAACTCTTTTATGATAATGCATGTCATCACATTGCAGACTCACTATTATCATTTCCTTTCTTAGCATATATTATGTGTATTACTATTTATTCATGCATTAATGTTAAAGATCGTGAGTTTGTAGAAGACCGGACCTGAGATCCCCTTCATCAAAATCCATGACGGTCAGGTCATTCTTTGTGATCATGGATAAGCCAAAATTAAATATCAAGGGACAATGGTTCCTATTTAGGTATATTGACCTCTAATGTTCAATATATATATTCAACTAGTTTGTTAAGTAAAATTTTGACTTTTTTAAGTCCAGCATGATCATATAGTTTTGCATTAGTTCCATCACATTCTTGCTTATCATCTCTACATTCCTCTGTAGTCATCACTTCCTCTGAATCCCACCGGGTCTCTTCTTCCCATCATTTCTTCCAATTCTAATCCTTTCAATACCCCACCATGTCTTTTGCACCACCGCATCCATTATCTATCACAATCACCTTTTGTCGTGCTACATCTTTCATCTATATCCCACCGTGGCCTCTACAACACTTTCTTGCTACTTATCCCACAGTGGCAGTCCCCATTTTCTATCCCACCGTTGGCACCCATTTTGATCATCATTCTTGTGCCACCATTATCTTTTTTATAGTCTATTGATTGAAGTTAAACATTTGCCTTTTAAAATCTGAGATCATTCCATTCCAAATCAAATCATGTTTCTTGGAAAACTTAAATGAATTTGAGAGCCTAAATATCCTCAATTGGTATTCTTTTATTTTTCAAAATGAACCTCTTTCAAAACCTTAGGCCATCATACTATAGGTACACCACAAAGATTGGGTTGTTGGCTGATGATAAACCTACGAATCTATGATTCGGACTCCCTACTACGTTTGGGGTTGGCTACTATTCTCTTGTTCCCGTGGCACATCTTTTACCAATCATATGTAAGAAGACTTGATGAAACATGGCAGTGTTCCAAGGAACGTAAGGAGATTCACTTTGCTAAATTTGGTTGATGAGCGTGTTTATATCTACAACTTGATGACACCTTTTCAGTCCATTGCTATTTCACTCCACTGCATTCCATTACAATTCATTTCGCTTCGCTACATTTCTCTACATTTCACTTCGCTTCAATACATATCATTCCCTTGGAAAGCCGACATCAAGGTAAGGCAAGCTATAGAAATACCAATTTGACCTTATTTGGATCTTAAAACTCTTATTCCATTGGTAACATCTTTTTTAAACCGCTAAAATCACGTTGAACCATCCTTTTGGACGAGCCAAGGAGCTTACTAAAAATTTGAGGACAAGTTGTTGATCCCTAGTCGAATCTGGGCTTGCCAAGTGAGGGCCATTATGTCGTGTCCTTTCGTCAAGTCATTATATATTTTTTGCTTACCATTAGAGTTTCCCGGTTGCCATTAGGTCATTCCAATCAATACCGGGGTGGCATAGAGCATCTTTGGATTTGTCCCATTGTTTTCGGTCATCAACCTAAGTTGTACGGGTTGTCATTGACTTTTTTTGGTCATTATGAGTTCTTCGAGTCATCCCCAACTCTTCCGAGCATCTCTCCCTGTTTTCTGGGTTCCACCCATCATTTTCAGTCATCAACCCAAGTTGTACGAGTTGTCGCTGGCTTTTCTAATCATTCTGAGTTCTTCAGGTCATCCTCGGCTCTTCCGAGCACCTTTCTGAGTTTTACAGGTCCTTCCCATCATTTCCGGTCATCAACCAAAGTTTGATGAGTTGCCACCGACTTTCTAGGTCATTCCGAAGTTTTTTGCATTATTGTCAACTTTTCCAAGTTTCGTGTTACCGTTCCAGCCTTCAACAACCTTGAAATCGTAAAATGGAGATTAAAGCTCCATATGGAAGTCTTGGGATGTGTGTCAACTTTTTTGCTGATTTGGGGAGCTATGTTTATGAGTCATCTTTCAAACGCAACAAGCAGGAGTCAAAACAAACATCCCATTTGCAAGTTAGGCTCGCGGATGTAGGGCGCACAGAAGAGAGAACTGAGTGTGTCCCCGAACTGTGGGGCGTGGTCAGCATGCCCTCACCCCGTGGGCGCGGTCTGTGCACCCTTAGACCAAGGGCGTGGTCAGTGCATCCCCGGACTGAGAGTGCATCTAGTTTTGGAAATCAGAAACCTATCCCATTTTTTGACTTTCCAAACCAGTTTTTGAAGGTTTCCCCCTTAAATACCAATTATTTTGGTCACACCCCTAGGTTGGGGCACATTCATTTTGTCAACCTGATTTTTAAGATGTTTCTAGAAATGTTTGGTGATTTTTGGCAATGACACGCTAGGCACGCCCTCAAGGTGAGGGCACACCCACTGTGCCCTCAGTGCAGCCTGTGTGCCACCAGGTTGAGGCCGTGGCCACTGCGCCCCCAACCCAGGGGCGCGTCTAGTCTGTTTTCCTATTTTGCACTGGTTTTGATTCTCTATAAATTTTGGCCATTAGGGTACAAACCAAAATTTCTCTTCCTCTAGCTGCCCTAGGCTCATTCCAACCTCCCCAAATCTTACTCTCTTTGTCCCGGTGCTCAAAGATCATCCCAAAGTGAAAGAAAAGCCGATCTATGCTCTAACGTGCTACTTTGTTGATTATCGGCTTCTATAGATTTCCTTAATCATTTTCCTGCCAGACTTCTTTCAAAAGAAGTTTTCTTTGTCGAGTTATCTTCCATCTCCAACAAACAGAGATCAATTTTGACATCACCCCTAAGATTCTAAGATAAACAAGCTAAACTAGTAGCCTATAATTAAAATGGTATATAACAAGATAGTAAATGTTGTAACTTTATACATTAACAACTTGACAAAGTTCAACAAAAAAAGGAAAATCAAGATATATTTATATATATGATAACGTAAACCTAAGAACATGTGGTTCATCTCAAACGTAACAACGAAAAGGAACCAAAGATGATAAAAAAAATTAAACATAATCATGGTGAAATGACTATATATTATCTTAGTATTGGTAATGGATTCATCTAGTAAACTGGTGACGGCTTTAAGAATCATCACAAAAAGGACACTAGTGACAGTCTTCATTGTAACAAAAAAAAGTCAGATTCAACATTTCAGTGGTTGACATCCATTGGCAATGACTTACCAACCATCATCAATAAGTTGAATGGTAGAGTTTTATTAGCAACGAGTGAAGCCATCACCAATGTACCTTATTGCACCATTGGCGACAGCAAGTAAATTGGCCTTATAATCGGTTATTGTGTCTCTCGTTCGACTATGCGCCACTTCCTCTCACCACTGCCACCTCCCCTGTTGCCACCGCCACCTCATCCTTTGGGGCGACCAAACTCTAGCTAGAGCTTACGGGTCGGATCTCCTATTCTAAAGTATAAGTTTAGTTTTCATTCTTGTTCATTTAGGAAATCATATACTTAGATAAATGTGGTGTTTATATTTAGAAATCATATACATGTTAAATTAGATTTTTGTTGCAAGTTTATGGTTAGAAAACATTTTATAAGGTTGTTTGGATTGAACAAAATAAATATGTTAAACTTGGGTTTGTTGATCATGTTTAAATGTTGGTCCCAAACTACTTCATTCGCTAGTGTTCTTGTTTAAATGTTAACTTTGGAGTATGTTAAACTATGATTTTGTATTTTAAATATTTGTTTAGTATTATGTGATTGGAGAGAAGAGACCTAGGAAATTGGTTGGAATATTGGTTTCTTGTGTTTTATGAATATGTGTTTATAATATATATATATATTGATAATTGATTTTTTTTAAGAGAGATGTGTGTATGTTCATTTTATCATGTTTAAGCTCATTATTAAATGAATTTATTTTAAGACATAGGAAGTGTACCTGATTTCGTTCAAATCAAGTGACTTTTTTCAAAATCCTAAACAAGGTTCAAAATCATAATCATTCGGTAAACCAAACTAATGTAATTTGGTTCAAAACCATAAACAAACTATAAGCTGAACTAATTTGATTAGGTTCAAAACTATAAACAGTGAACCAAACTAATTTAATTACCTTCAAAACTATAAACAGTGAACCAAACTAATTGGATTTAGTCCAGCTACTTACTATTTAATATTGCCAATATAATATTTATTTGATCTATTCTAAATAATATTTTATGAAAATATATTATGACTTGGTTTCTAAGACTTTTTAAATCAACCCAAATAGACATTTCAAACCAATTTGATTTGGTTATTAAGCCCTTTAAAACCGAACAAAATTGGTTTGGTTTGAAAGTCTTACAAACCAAAAAAATTGGCATGTTTGGTTTAGCTTCTAAAACTCTTTCAAATTAATCTAAATTGGTAATCGAATGAACTAGTTTGAAAGGACTTTTAAGCCTTTTAAGCCCTTTGAAACCAAACCAAAGCTTCTAAACCTCTTTCAAACTTGTGGCTAGTTTGGATGGGGCAAATCGCCATCCAATTGGCCTAAAAAACTCAAACACCCAATCGGATGCCGATTTGCCCATCCAAACCCATGGCCAGTTTGGATAGGGTGAATTAGTATCCGATGGGGGAAAAGGCCAAATGGTAAAAAAACTCAAATACCCAATCAAATGTTAGTTTTTCCTAATTGACATCCGATGGGGGAAAAAACCAAACACCCAATCAGATGCCAATTTGCTTCATCCAAACCCGTAGTTGGTTTGCATGGGGCAAATCGGCATCTAATCATCTAAAAAAACCCAAGCATCCAATTGGATGCTACTTTCCCCCATCCAAATGGGCCGATTTGGATGGGGCAAATCAGCATCCACTTGGGAAAGAAAACCCAAAACCTGCGGCCAATTTGGATGGGGTAAATCAACATCTGATGGGAAAAAAATCCCAAACACCCAATCGGATGTCAATTTGCCTCATCCAAACCTATGGCCAGTTTGGATGACGCATATCAACATTTGATCGACCAAAAAAAACCCAAACACCCAATTGGATGCCGATTTGCCCCATCCAAATGGGTTGGTTTGAATGGGGCAAATCAGCATCCTATTGGGGAAGAAAACCTAAACACCCAATTCGATGCCTATTTGCTAGGTCTAATTGATTTAACTCAAATCATAGCTTGTTATTCTATGGCAGATGGCGGGTTTCAAATAAAGCCATAGGATGTCTCATGAGGCTACACCATCTCAAGGTATTCACAAAATTGCTCAGGTCAATCTCATGCATCCAGAGATTGACCCCAGTCTACTCCTTACAGCTCTAGGGGTGTTACTTCGCAACTAGCTTTGGAGGCTCCCCATAAGCTTAGTCCGTCTCAGGCTCCGCCTTCCTAGCATATTCCAATGACACCTATGGATGGAGGTAGTCCATCTTTTCATGCCTTAGGTATATATTTCATGATATTTAATTATTTTCATTGCTTAACAAATATTCATTTTTTAAACTGATTTGTTAATTTATGTTTAACAATCTACATCTGTTCGACGTGGGAGAGGTCCAGCTGAAGAAATGAGTGTGCAAACTCTAGAACATGTTGACTCCTTCAACGCCAAGTTAGTAGGTGGTTCAGGTGTGGGGTCCCATGGTCAAGAGTTCACCTCCTTTCTTGGAGTATGCAACACAATATATTGTAATTTATAAGAACAAAATTACATTACTTTCCCGCAATAGAAGAAAGATTTCATCTTTGTGATCTTGAGGTTGATAGAAATGTATGCCCTACAAGCCAATCATATATGATATGATTAGACATTTCTCGTATCATCTTATTCATAATAAAAGGCATTTATTCATTACCATCTATCTTTAGATATGCATACTGTAATGAAGTCCTTGATCATATGCTATGATGATTGAATCATGATGAGATCATGATAATGAGATCAATCATCTAGATGTTAGTGATCTAAATTTTCAAGTCAGGTCCTTGAGATAGGACATTAAGGATCCGGATAGACTTGTGTATGTGATATCTTTTCATATGATGAAAATGACCAATCTCATTGGTTATTAGTGTGGAGACACTAAGATACACATACAGGTGCTCATTAGTAGAATAAATTCACTGAACTGACCATCATAGAAACCTTGATCGGTATCTTACTGAACTGTTTATCAGGGTATTCTATCATCAACGTGGCACGGTTGGATCTTTGACTGAGTCGCCAAAGATGTCTTCTTGCTGGGTGTATCTTGTACTTTGATTATTAACTTATGGATCACCACAATGATGGTCCAGTATAGTTAATGAATCGGGTGCAAGGGAAACTCGGTGGAGACAATTGAGCGGACAATAAGGGATCGTTCACTCTTGGTAAGAGGGAGAGAATGACCTATGGAATAGTACTCTAAATCCTTGGCCAAGGTAGATAAGATAATTGGAAAAGGAGTTTTCCGGTTGATCCATTCCACGAGTACAAGATTTCATAGAGTCGGATTATTAAAGGGGTTGACAATCGATCTTGAACCCCTAACCGACCGGGACATTGCTTGGACGAGGATTTATATCCGTGTGGTAACTGATGATGAAAAGGCTCAATGGTTGTTATTTAACTCCCCGAAGTCATTTAGGATCATAAGATGTGGCTTGTACTCTTTATGATCGGAAAGTCGTCAAATCTGTTATTAGATAATAGATTTGATTTAATTTAAAAGAATTGTTCTTTTTAAAATTTGGCTTCAACCAAATTGACTATTGGGCCTAGTGGGTCACACACATTAGAACTAATTCTAAGGATAGGGGCAAGGATGTAAATATATAGAAGATTTGGGTTTTTGTAAAAAATTGCATCTTCTATATATAATATACTTAAGAAGCTAAACCCTATCAAGCCAAAGGGTGGGAGAACGTCCTTGGCAGTCTCCCTCTCTCATCTCTTCTCTGGAAGGAGTCCCCGCATGGTCCAACTCTGTTCTGGAAGAGTTTTCGAGCTTGGAGCGAAGGAGAACCGGTCCTTGGAAGAAGTTCGTGTGGATACCGCTAGAGGCCGTCCACTTGAATGGTTTGAAGCAGCAAGGAACATCCACTCTTCATCCCTGGTGAGGGATTTTTCAAATCCCAAGAAGGTATATTCGATCTCCTTCTTAATCGGTTCCCGGTTTTGTCGTTTTGGTTTCAATAAAAGCTAAGACCTTGGATTCAAGGAATCAAAAATATTTTAAATACTTAGACTGATTCCTTACAGTGGTATCAGAGCCAGGTTAAAGCCTTGGTTGAAATCAAAATCAATTTTAAGTTATTTCAAGTGTTTTTCAGTTTTCCCGTAATTATGTAAACCTTGATTTTCGTGGAGTGACCATGTTTCGTATGTGATACGATATTGATATTGGTTTGTTCAATGATAATCTCGTGACATAGGGCTTTCGAAATTTGCAATCATATTGAATTTTAGACCTCTGTAGAGTCTGATAGAGTCCTTGAGATTCGGGGTTTTTGTCACGGTTGCGCAGTCACCCGGATTTTGGGAAGTTTGGATTTATCCTTCTATGGGGCCAAGGGAAACTTTCTAAAGTGTTTAAAACATAGGTAATAGACTTACCTTAAGTTTCCTTTCAAGTTTTAGCTATGATCGTCTCTCCAGGAGGAGAATTTCTTTTTTTTCCGTCGGATATGGTATCTGCGATAGAAGCTACTTCCACCGAGTATTTCTCCTTAAATAGATTGTTTCGGAGGAAGAAACCTATCCCAATGGTTTCATGATACTCTAAGGATTCTATATGCTATTTTTATGGATTTTTCCTACTCCTTTTGGACTTCCAAATCTGAGCCGAAAGTCGTGGTTGAATTACGGCTCTCGCGCTCTCGTCGCCCTTATTGGACGGGAAAGAAGGATCCGCCAGGTCCAATTTGGACCTGGTGGTCTAGTCGACGAATCCGGGTTTGACCCGGATTTGGATCAGACCGGCACTGGATCGGGCCCGGTCCGGCGGTTTGTTTTTTATTTTTTATTTCATTTTTAATTTATTTAGATATGAAATAAATTGTAAAAAAATCAGGAAAAATTCTGAAAAAATTCTAAAAAAATTGCAAATATTATTTAATGAGCCATTGAAGTGTATAATGTCTTATTGAATGATATTTAGCCCTATTGTCAAATTATGCTCTCTTTTTTATCTTGAAATTGTTTTAAGATCAAAATTGGTGTATATAATGATTAAATTAATTCTGGAAAATATGATTTGTTAGTTTTATATTTATATCATTATTTCTATGGTTTGCACAAGTTTGGGAATGCCTAGATGTGATTATATGCATGAATGGGCTTATCTTAATGCATGTATATTGTTTATGCATTCTTTTCATGTTATTTATTTCATGATAAATACGGTGAGCATGAAATTGAGAATTTCAAACACTATATTTTATAATTTTATGATATAAATGTTATATCATATAATTACCACGTATACGCACTTTGGTCATGTGATGATTTCTTTTGTGTGTGGTTGGTGATCATGGACTTAGTTTTAATTATCTTGCATTGGTTAATTATTTGGTTATGTAATTTATTGGGGCCTGTGTATGCCTCCTCTCTCTCTCTACAATCTGATTGTAAATTCTATATTTCCCCAATGTTTTTACTCCCCTTGGTCAAAGCCAAGGTTTCTTATAATGTGATGTATATTCATTGGGTTTGCATACCTCGAACCGCTTGTAATGACAAGAAGACGGCTCATGGAAGATAGCGAGGGCGAGGACCACTTGGAAAAGAAGTTTCTGAAGTGGAGACACAGCACTTCTTACATCTGATGCAAGCCTTTTAATTTTGCACCATTAAGGGTGTTTATGGTGCATGCTTAGTAATTAAGTCCATGATCACCTATTTTCTTTATGCATATTAGATATGTGGATGTGCTCTTACTTATACCTTAAATATATGATATTCCAAAGGTATACTTATATTTAGACATAGCATATATCACATATGTTGATGAGACTAAAATAAAATAAAATCCCTCTTTATTTTAAATTAGGTTGGTAAGCGTGGGACATTAAGAATGACCCACGTAGCCTTTCATTGTTATGGTCTCGATGAGCCAATCTTAGACTAGGTGAGTTTGTTGTGTTTTCCACAAGGCTCACTCAGCAAGGGATAGGTGATCTTGGCCAAGGCTTAAAGCCAAATCTTGGGGTGGACCATTGGCATGGCCTTGTTGTGTTTCCCACAAGGGCTATGTTGAGAATCCATACCCATAACGTAACAAGAGGATTTAACCTAACTAGAGTATATTTGTTGTGTTTTCCACAAGGTCATAACTCTAAAGGCTAAAAGACTAAGAGTTGCAAGGGTTTCAATTGGCAAAAGTTACCTACCTATTAAGTATGGGATGACTTGTTGTGTTTTCCACAAGGTCATCACCATAAGGTTAATGGGATCTTAGTCCAACTAAGACATCATCGAGATGTCCCGTCTTTGTATATTGAGGGTTATGCAAATTTGGCAAATTTAGTGGGAGCATAAATTAAGATAAAAGACCTTATCATAGTTTTAATGAATATTTGCAATGTTATCTCATTTTAATATATCTTCTTGTAGATTTCAATGGCGAACCACCCATTGCACGGCATACTCGATGCCAACAGGCACACTGGTCCTAACTTCTTTGACTGGCTCATAAATTTGAGAATTGTTTTCACTACTGAGCGAATAGCCCACGTGCTTGAGAAGCCACTACCAGATGAACCATCTGATGATGGTAGTGATGATGTGATCGTCACCTTCCAAAAGCACAAAGAGGATGCATCTCTTGTCCAGTGCTACATGTTAGCCTCTATAAGCAATGAGTTGCAGAGGCAACATGAAAAGATGGATGCCATATTCATATTGGCTCATCTTGAGGAGAAATTTGGAGCACATAGTTGGATGGAGAGATATGAGATATCTAAGAATCTATTCAGGACAAGGATGTCTGAGGGAATGTCTGTGCAGACACACGTTCTCAAAATGATAGAGTGTGTGGAAATGTTAGCTGATCTTGGGTTCTCTATGAACAAGGAGCTGTTAGTTGACCTTATCCTCCAATCTTTACCATCCTCCTTCTCCTAGTTCATAATGAACTTCAACATGAATAAGTTAGATTGCTCTCTAGTAGAGCTTCTGAATATGTTGAAGATTGCTGAAGGCACTATGAACAATGGGAAACCTTCTATGCTACTTGTTGGTAAGACCAACAAGAAAAGGAAGGCTAATCTAATGGGGAAGAAGGGCAAAACTAAAGTCAAGGAAGTAGCCAAGAAGACAGAGCCCAAGAAGGACAAAGGACAATGCTTCCATTGCCATAAAGATGGCCACTGGAAGAGGAACTGCAAGTTGTACCTTGCAGAAAAGGCAAAAGGAAAGCTTGGAGAAGCTTCAGGTATTTTTGTCATTGATGTCAATTTGTCTTATAGATCTACATCATGGGTATTAGATACTGGATGTGCATCTCATATCTGCAATGACTTGCAGGTGTTGACAAATATTAGAAGGTTTCAAAGAGGAGAGGTTGATCTATGCATGGGAAATGGTGCAAAGGTTGCAGCATTGGCCATGAGACAAGCTCACCTCAAGTTATCTTCAGGAGATGTCCTACTATTAGATAATTGTTATTATGTTCCTTCAATAGCGAAGAACATTGTTTCTATTTCATGCTTAAATAAATGTGGATTTATTGTGAGCTTTGGAAATGGAAGTTGTTCCATAACTATGAATGGTAAATTGTTTGCCAATGGATGTTTGATTAATGGTTTGTATATATTAGATATGCATGCTCCAATAATGTGTGAATGCACCTCTAAAGAGGAAAAGATTTGATATAGATCAAACCTTATTATGGCACCATAGACTTGGTCATATCAATGAGGAAAGACTTAAAAAGCTCCATAAGGATGGATGCATAAAGGTAAATGATTTTGAATCATTGCCCACTTGTGAGTCTTGCCTCATGGGTAAGAGACCAACTCTTCATTTAGTGGACATGGAGAGAGAGCTACTAAGTTATTAGAACTCATACATTCAGATGTATGTGGCCTTATGTCAACTCAAGCTAAAGAAGGATATTCTTACTTCATTACTTTCATTGATGATTTCTCTAGGTATGGGTATGTGTACTTAATGAAGTACAAATCTAGCCTTTGAGAAATTTAAAGAATATAAGAATGAAGTAGAGAAGCAACTAGGAAAGAGTATTAAGACTCTTCTATCAGATCGAGGAAAAGAATACTTAAGTATTGAATTCACACAGTTCATGAAGGACAATGGGATATTATCTCAAAGGACACCTCCATAACTCCTCAGCTTAATGGAGTAGCTGAAAGGAGAAACCGTACATTGTTAGACATGGTACAGGCAATGACATCTTTTGCTAAGTTACCTTTGTCTCTCTGGGGATATGCACTTGATACTGCCACTTATATATTAAATAGGGTACCTTCTAAGTCTGTTCCATCTACCCCATATGAGATATGGAAAGGGAAAAGGCCACACCTTAAACATGTTAAGGTATGGGGTTGTCCAACCCATGTGAAAAAGCATAATCCTGATAAATTGGAATCTAAGACTGAGAAGTGTATGTTTGTGGGATATCCTAGGGAAACCGAAGACGTAGTGACCAACGAACACGTCAACATCATAGGAAACCCGCCCAACAACCACCACCAACAGTACAGAAACCCCCAATACAGAAACCCTCGCCAAGCCCAACCAGCACCTCGCCCTCAGATCCAACCCCAACCTTTCCGACACCAAATACCAAATCAACATCACCAACAACCAACACAGATACCAGTCCCCTAGCAACCCCGACAATTGGCTATGCAAACCCTTGCACACCAACCACCACGCCAACCAACCACTTATAACCAGGCACCTCCCCCCACAACCTATGCGCCACGAAGAACAGGGCCTAGAAGGGACCATTATCTACCATTACCGTACTCTCTCATGGACATTTTCAATGCTCTTATGGCGGAGGGACAGATTTCATTGCCGAGAGAAAAGCTGGAGTGGCCACAGAATGCCAATACGAATAAATATTGCTTATACTACAGATACCCGGGACACACGGTGGAGAATTGTTTTCAGTTTAAGGATTATATCCATGACCTCCACGAGTAGGGAAGCATTGACTGGGGTCAAATGGGTGAATACATCAAGGCAGTGAAGAACCAGCCTCAGCAGTAGCAAGCACCAACCCAACAACAATAGCAACAGGAATCCAGTCTGGGGATCATTCAGAATTCGTTACCCGCGCACGCGCCATCAATAGTGCCAAAAAATCGAAGAGTTAATCCCATTCTAACCTCCATTGATGAACCCCACGATAGAGGCCAAAATTGGCAAATTAAGGGACCTACTTTCTTCACAAACATCAACCCTCCAAACCACGTTAACCGAACCATTCACTCCATACCACGAGCCATACCCACCAAAAGAAGCCAACCACTAGTCATTCTCACCTTGTCACAAACTATCATAACACCGCCAGCCATACAACTCTAGCCGGGTCGGACCCTGTTCCGTCTAGTTGAGCCACCACAAACACCATCGCCATTAGGACCCATCATCGTACCGTCTCATACAACCATGCCATCACAACCTACCTACACCCCTACAACCCGAACCATCATCACCACGCCCCTACCAAGGCCTCCCATCATCCGACCTAACCTTTCATCCACCACTACTACACCAACCACAGCCCCTCAGCTTGCCACGATACTTAGGAGCGAGTGTATGTTTGAAAGGGTCTTTCCCCAAACCGGTCAACCGGGATGGTCACAAGAAGAAGAAGAGGAACACCCAGAAGAGCCAGTGCCAGGGACATCTTACGACTTGTTGAACCACCTCGACAAAACCCCTGCACGTATTTCTATCCTTGAACTAATCAAAAGGTCCAAGGTTCACCAGGAAGTCCTTCAACAATATTTGCAGCGAGTGATGGTCAATGAAACCCTCCCCCCTGAGAAGATCGTATCAGTCTTGACCCCGAGGAGTGAACACCCTGCCCTCACTTTCACTAAAGAAGAGTTGGCCGAATCAGAAGCAAGAAAGTATGCACTTTACGTCACTATCAGCATCAACAGAACGGATGTCAAGTCTTGTTTAGTTGATACCGATGCTTCCATTAACGTCCTGCCACCAGAAATGCTACAATTGTGTAGAATCCCAGAAGAGGACATTCGGCCATCACAAATCATTGTAACAGCATATGATAATTAAAAGAGGCCCGCCCATGGCATGGTTACGCTCGAAGTCAAGCTCGAACCCTGGGTTGTCACCATTGACTTTCACATCCTGGACATGGACCCAACCTACAAAGCTATCTTGGGAAGGCCTTAGAGGCACTAGAGGTCGTGGCCTCAACCAATCATCAGTGCATCAAGTTTCCCTTCAAGGGTCAAGTCATTAAAGTGGTAAGTATGCCTGTGGATTGCCTAGTTACTCTCCCTCCTGGCTTGCCAAATCAACCGGTCTTCACGATCCTTGACCTACCAGAGAATGGAAGGCAGCCTAGGCAAGTCTAGAAAAAAAAAGGATGCTACCAAGGCCCTTGGATGGCGCATGATGGAAAATCTGGGATATCAAGAAGGCCGAGGATTGGGAAAAGAATTGCAGGGCATTGTAGAACTTATCCAGCTAGTAAAGACAACATCAAGAAGCGGGGTAGGATACGATGGGACATGTGATAATGGCCAGAAAACCAGTCAAAAATACTTCAAAGGGTGTTTGCACAAGTTCTTTGCCAAGAGGGAAACAATACAAATGATTGAAGATCAAGAACCTCAAGAACAGGCAAAGAAAAAGAAGGTTGACAGCCTTGAGGATGAGCCATGTCTCGACATATCATGGTTGTTCTCTGGAGAAGGGTCGAGTGGTGAATCATTCTGTAGCAAGCCTTTCGGTTATCAGAATTAGGGACATTCACCAATTATCACCTCCACAGATCTAACAAACCCACTCTCAACAAGTTCACCATCAGATTCACCAGGCAGCAAGGATGAACACTCTCTCTATCCATCTTTGCTCAACTTGTTTCCTTCCTTGTCGATATCCCAGTCCACACTAGAAACCACAACCGGCCAAACCCATTCTGTGTTCATGTTTAGTACTCCCTAAAAAGATCAAAAAAAAATGTCCTTTCCTCAACCCAAGTCTCAATCAAAGAGACGTCCCAACTCGCTCCGGAGGATGACCCAATCCGGGAGACCACCCGGCCTCTAATCGATCTCCTTTGCCCTTCACCTCCATCAATAAATTCCGCTCCCTCCACTTCTTCTTCCTCATTTATTATACCCTCATCTTCTTCTTTAGGACTGTAGACACGCCAAATTGGCTTGATTCGGAGCCCTATACTCTTATTCCATAGGTGATATCTTTTATTTGACCGTTATCTAATTCGGACTACCTCGTGGAGATGAGCTAAGGACATTGGTGGAGCCCCCCTTGTTAGTTGAGAATGGACCAATGATTTCCGGAATATTGCCGTAACTTTCAAGCGAGAGCCGCACGTGAACTGTAAAAACACGAAGCCGGCTCGATGACCGACCTTGAATGGTCCATAATTGAAGGTCTCGGGAGTCCCGCATGTGTTCCGTAACATTCAGGGTTTTCGAGAAGTCATTTCGGTAGGCGTCGGTCAATGACGGCATTCGTTATGGCTTTTTCGATCTGTGCTGACACGGCTATCTCGGACGATGTATTAGGCCTTTCCGGTCATCACCGGGTCTTTTCGGGTCATCCGGGTCGATTCTAGCCGAATATTTTCATCAACCGGGGCCATACATCCGGTTCCGTCAATTTTAGGGTTTCGCGGCTTTTACGGCTTTCGATTCATGTTTACCGGGTTAATCTCAGATTTTTCGATGACTTCGGATTGTCCGATCATACCGGACTTGTTCGGTCATCATTTTAAGTCATCCTGAGTTGACCCGAGATTTCTCGATCGGAATCGTGCTCTTTCGGATCTTCGCCCCGGGTTTCGGCTTTCTGCGAGAGGGTAAACCGGTAGAAATCCCCGTGTGAACATATCGGGAGTCATGCCAGCTGGTTTACTGACTTGAGGAGGTGCGGTTGAAGGCCCTCTTTCCAACGCAACAAACAGGAGCCGAATCGGACATCCCGTTTGCAAGATACGGCTTGCGGAACACGCGCGCAGGAGAGAGAGTGTACTGCGCCCCCGCTCCCTTTGAAAGAGGAGGGCGCGCCCTACGCGCCCTCAACCCGGGGGCGCGCCCTGCGCGCCCTCAAACCGGGGGCGCGCCCTGCGCGCCCCCGGTTCCTTTGAAAGGCGGGGGCGCGGTCGGTTTCCGAAAATCGGAAATTACCCCGATTAGCACCTTCTAAACCGGATTTTTGGAAGGTTACCGCGGAGGATTTTCGATTATTTGTACCGCACCCCCGGTTCGGGGACACGTTACGTATGTCAAGTCTATTTTTAGCAATTTCTGGAAGTTTCCGTCGATTTTTAGCAGTGAGACGCGTAACGCGCCCCCGCTTCCTTTGAAACAGGGGGGCGCGCAGACCGCGCCCCCGAACTGGGGGCGCGCCCTGCGCGCCCCTGGTTTGAGGGCGCGCCCTGCACGCCCTCCTCATCTTTGAAACACGGGGGCGCGATCTGTCCAGTTTCTAAATTTTGCATCGTCTCCCTTCCCCTATAAATTGAGGATCATTCTCAACGACTCAAGGTGAATCCCCGGTGCCTAGCTCGTCCAGAGGTCGTCCAAGCTCTTCTCCAAAGCCGTCCCGACGTCCAAAGGCGATCCGAAGTCAAGAAATCGATCCCGAGGTGAAGGAGAAGGCTCGATCCGGGCGTTCTACATCAACCATCTTCATCGACTTATGCAGAAAATCCGGGGCTCCTGATGCAAAAGTCTTCAACAAAGAAGTCGTTCCACTCTTCGTCCTCTTTCATCTCCAACTGACGGCACTTAATTCCGACTTGCCGTTTGTTCGTGGTGATTTCTGCATTGGGGGCGCGCATCCAGGTTCTGTTTTAGATATCCTCCCAATTTCAGAATTTTTACTGACTTATACAGGAGGATTTCTGAGAAGTCATCAACATAGGAACTCTTCCTCTTTGAGTTCGCCGTCTACTCCAACAAACGGAACTCGATTCTGACATAGGGGTCGTCCTTAGCATCCTCAGCACCGAAGTCGTGCCAGAAGGGTGCAAAGCTACCCGAACCGGCCTTTTCTCAACCAACTCGGCTTCAACTCAAGCCGATCCATTCCATAAGCTTTCTCAACTCATTTACCTCAGTTCATTTACTGTTTTAAAGCATATTTCAGTTTATTTGCATCATTTTTACATAATCAAAAAAAATACAAAAAAAGGGGTTAAGGCTCACCCCAATCCGGTGAGTTCGATTCCAATTGCTTCTTTCTCATATTCTCTCTACAGTTACTACACTTCCCATAGTTCTAATCATTTTCTTTCACTTGGTTTATTGATCTAGTTGCACAGGTTTATCAAGCTAGCATCGGTTGGGAGACTCTTCTTCATCGGCCGGCCGAAGAAGAAGAAGGTTGAACCCATATCCCGATCTCCCGCGCTAAGGTACACGGTCAAAACAACTCAATCTTGTTGTTATTCTATAAAGCGGAGCCCGTGGCTCCTGGCGACCGCCCTTCTTATTCATGTTCTAAATTCATCTCCTCCTCACTCTCCTCCCACATGACCCGAACCATCTCCGGTGCTCGAGCGACGCCGTGAGATGAAAGTTCGGGGATCAATGTGAGTGTGGGATCGAGGTGAGGAGTCTTTCCTGCTTTCCGAGTGTTTTCTGATTCACTCCCTTTTTCTCCTATTCCATCTTTCACCTTCTCTTGAGGTGCCGATCCGGAACCCGTTTCTGGAGTCGACAGCTTTTTGGCGACCACGGTGGGACAACCAATGTCTTCAACCGTGCTAGCTTGATTCAACCGTGCAACTAGTTGTTTTCCAACTTGGTTCCCGCGTGAACCGGCTTGTCTTTTATCTTCCATGTCAATTTACCTTTAAACTTGCTATTTACTCTTTCTTTAATATTTTCCCCCATGTGGACTTAAATTTGCTTGTCTTTCATTTCAACCCGGTTCCAGCGTGAACCACTTTTCTTCTTATAAACCGGTACCCGCATGAACCACCTTTCTTTTCCAACTCGGTTCCCGCGTGAACTAACTTATTTTCAGATCGGTCCCCGCGTGGACTACCTCTTTACAGCACCTTTAGATTGGCCCCACGTGGCCCTCCTTCTATTTTGTCAACTCTTACATCGGTTCCCGCGTGAACCACCCCTTTCTTCATTAAAACCGGTTCCCGCGTGAACCAAACCCTTTTCTAAACCGGTTCCCGCGTGAACCAACTCACTTTAAGATCCATCCCCGCGTGGACCACCCCTTTACACCAATTAGATTGGCCCCACGTGGCCCTCCTTTCCTTTTTTCCAATCAAACAAACCGGTTCCCGCGTGAACCACCCATTTTCCCTTCAAAAACCGGTTCCCGCGTGAACCACCTACTTTTCCAAAACTCGGCTCCCGTGTGAGCCACTTTATTTTCAATTCGGTCCCCGCGTGGACCATCCTTTTACCTTTACTTCAGATTTGTCCCCACTTAGACACTCTATCACAAGCCAGTTCCCGCGTGAACCTCCTTTTAGTTGCTAATTGTTAGTTATTTGTTTTACTTTATCATTACATGCCTTGCTTGCATTCACTTGTTTGATTTATTTAATAGCTTTCATTCATGTTTGCATATTGATTGCTTCTTCTCCTTATACCCTCCATTTTTTATTTTTTCATTAGCTTTTGCATCGGGTACCGGACTCGTTCCGATCCATAGGGCATTCGAGGCGGGGGCTCTCTCTCCCAACACACCCTCACCCTCCAAACACCTTCTTGGTGGATTCTAACCTCTCTTCTGGGATATTCCTTCCTAGTTGATTTGGTGGTTTCCATCAAGACCTTTGTAAGTCCCCATCCATGGAGTATTCCTCTCCGCACGATTGGGCCGGTTGTACCACTTCTCAAAACCCGAAGAACCCAAGTACCTACTCGTGGTGATTGAGTGATAACCTTAGGTATTGAAGATTGAAGCAATAGGAATCATACCTACTTGAGTGAACAATTGCTAACAATCTATCTAATCTAAGGTTTCAACCCAAAAATTGTCGAGTAGTCATTTTAAAAACCTTGTTTGCATAACTTGCTTGCTCACAACAATTGAAAACAACCAAAAAATTCTTCTTCTTTCAAAACACCTAAAAAAAAATCCCTTTTAACTTTTATGTTCAACTTGCTTGCCAAACAACCAAATTGAAACCAAATCAAATCAAACAAACAACCATAATCAAACAAAAACTCTATTTGCATTTACACCCTTCATTTGCTTTCTTTCAACCATTTTGTAAGGAAATTTGACAGGATGCCCGCGCTAAGGTCCGGAAGACACGTCGGGATGTCGGACTACTACGGCCAAGAAGAGGAGTACGAGACGGGTCACTACGAGCTTCAGCAACCCGTGGTCCAACCAGAGGGCCATGTCAACGCCGTCAGGGAGCCAGAAATTCAAGATCCTACTCATCAACCTGCATCACTTAGCGTGGAGCAACTCCTCCAGGGTCTATCTCTTCATCTAGACCCCGAATCTTTTTCGCTTGTGCAATCCTTGACAAAGGGCAAGATGCCCGCCACTCAAGATCCGGTCGAGGGAAATCAAGCCCCCTCACCACCTCAACCGGCGGTCGGGCCCCAAATTATCTCTTCTCCTGGGCAACCCTGCCATGTCTCCACTCACCCTATTATGGGGCATTCACATAATTCTGTTCCAATTCCTATTTCCAACCTGCCTCTTCCAACTCAATCACCTAAACACTTTGCACCCGTGGCTCAGGAATCTAGCCTCACCCAGGCATTAATGAACAAACTCAACCAGATGGATGAGCTCTACGAAGAGATGAGGCATCACCTCGATTCTAAAGCCATCCCTGAAATCTCTGTCCCATCCTTCCCAGTTCTACACCTTCCTCCTTCAGAGATACCAGTCTTCCAATGTTACAACGGGACTGGTAATCCTTTCAACCATCTAAAAAGCTTTCTCTATGACTCCGCATTCTGGAAAAATGACCGCAAAGCCCTTGCCTTCTTATTCCGTCGGTCATTGGAGGGATCCGCCTGACCGGTTCTATTCTCTTGATTCCATTGAGGCGGCAGATTTCGACATCGTCAAGGCAAAGTTTCTACAGAGGTACAAGGATCGGGTGGGGCTAGCCTACTCGATAACTGATTTGATTGCCGAAAAGATGAGGCCGGATGAAGACTTTGCCAGATTTGCCGATCGGTGGAGGGGAATGGCTGAGAGGCTAGTAGATACCATCTCAGAGGGAGAGCAGGTGAGGATGCTCATAGGGAACACCACGTCCAACCTTTGCAACCTCCTGATCATGCACCGCCCAACAACCATGAGTGAGTTGTGTGATAGCGCTCGCTACCTCCAAGCCCATTTTAAGGATGCATCCATGATCAACCCGTTCGACACCAAGCCCCGTAACACTAGAAAGCCTACACCTGTAGGACCCACCACCGAAGGGGTAGTAAACAATGAGAGCATCAATGCCATGGGTAACCAGGGTGGGTATCGCCAAATCCAATACCGTAACCCACCACCCAATCAACAATACCACCCAGCTCCTCAACCAGCTCCTCAGCCCCAGCAGCAACTTGCATACAACCGAGTGCCCCAGCAACCAAATGCCTACAACCGAGCGCCCCAGCCACCAAATGCCTACAACCGAGCACCTCAACAACAACATGTCTACAACCGACCCCAACCACAACAACAAGCCTACAACCAAGTGACACCACCAGCCAACCGACTTAGGAGGGGGGATCCAAGAGAGAATACTATCCTCAACTGCCATTCCCCCTCACCGATATCTTTAATGCATTGATGGCTGAACAGCAGTTGGAACTTCCAATGGATAGAGAAGGATGGCCGGCCAATGTTGACACAACCAAGTACTGCTCTTATCATCGATATCCTGGGCACACGGTGGATGTCTGTTTCCAGTTTAAAGATTACATTCATGACCTCAACGATCAGGGGAACATCGACTGGGGACAGATGGGGGAGTCTATTCAAGCAATGAAGGCATGTCAGAATCAACCACGGTGACAACAAGTACAACAGCAGCCCGACCTGGGCATAGTCCAAGATCTGCTCCCGGAACATGCACCTATACAAGCACCGGCACCAGCACCACCAAACCAACGACTCATCCTCATCCACTCTGCCATCGAGGAGTGAACCCACCATTCCCAGGGTTGGCAGGTCGAGGATCAAATCACCTCCATACCCGCCATACCAACCCCACCTACAAACCACACCATACTCTCCATACCGAGAGTTGCCCCCAGCCCACAAACTATCCAAACACCACTACCCTCACCAACCATTAACCCTCCACGACGCTTAATCATTAGACCGCCACCAGCCTCCCAACCAGCACCCCAACCTAACCCACCAACCACCATTAATCCTCAACGGCGTCTAATCATTAGACCGCCACCAACACCCCAAACATCACCTAACCTACCGATCACCGCCACCCCACGACCCCTCATCATTAGACCATCACCACCAACACCCCAACCATCACCCAACATACCGGCCTCCACCAATCCACGACCCCTCACCATCCCATCCTCACCACCCCTACCTACCATGGGCTCCTCACCCCACCAACCAACCCTACCATCACCATCATCACCACTTCCCCTACCACGCTGGCGCCGGTACTTCGTAGCGGGAGGATGTTCCAAAGGGTCTTCCCCCAGGTCGGGATACAACCACATGAACGGGCAGAAGAGGAGGTGGTAGAAGAACCATTGCCCGGCACGGCATATGACCTATTGAAGCACTTGGACAAAATGCCAGCACGGATTTCAATTCTGGAGCTAATAAAGAGGTCAAAGAACCATCAGGATATCCTACAACAATATTTGCAGCGGGTCATGGTCAATGAGGACCTCCCGCCTGAGAAGATCATTACTGTCCTGACCCCGAGGAGTGAACATCCGGCACTCACCTTTACACAGGAGGAGTTGGCACGGCCAGAGATCAGAAAGTACGCCTTGCGCGTTGCAGTAGTCATCCGAGGCGTGGAGATCAAGTCTTGCTTAATTGACACCGGAGCATCCATAAATGTCATGCCGCCAGAAACATTGCAACTTTGCGGCATCTCCGATGAAGAAATCGAGCCTTCTGCCGTCACGGTGACCGCATATGACAACTCCCGGAAGCCGGCACGAGGGGTGGTTACATTGAAAGTAGGGCTCGGGCCGTGTGCTGTCACCGCCGAGTTTCACGTTCTAGAATTAGACCCTACATTCAAAGCTATCTTGGGACGCCCGTACCTTGCGGCAATAGGAGCTGTTGCCTCCACTAATCATCAATGTCTGAAGTTCCCATACAAGGGCCAGGTGATCAAAGTAACCAACATCCCCATTCTGAATGACATGGATGACCCCTCTTCTGCACTACCAATATCAAAATCTGTCCAGCCGTTGGTTTCAACTACAGAGCTACCTGAGGTCATGGTATTGACGACGCCTCCAGATTCAGTTGCATGGAGGATGATGAAAGGGATGGGCTATCAGCCAGGAAAGGGGTTGGGAAAGGAACTGCAGGGGGTTGTGCACCCCATTGAAGCCGTACAAAGACCAAAGAGACACGGGCTTGGCTATGAGCCCAGTTTCACTCCGCGGATGGTCTACCGGCCAAAAAATGCCATGGGACTCCAAAAATTCTTTATCAAAGGGGAGACCATGATGATGACCGGGGACAAAGAAGAAGAACCAGTCAAGAGGAAGAAGGCACCAGAGCAAGAGGAGGAGGTGGACAACCTGAGTTCATCTTTGGCTTGGTTGTTCATAGAGAAGGAAGAACCAGTCAAGGGCAAGTCCATCTCTAAAAAACTTGTCCACTCGAACCCACCTCCAAACAACATCCCGCGTGAGCCGTATCCTACGGTCACGTATTTCAAAATCCTCACTCTATCCCTCTTGGATTCGCTTGATGGGCGATCTAGCCCAATTCCCACTTCAGGCCAAAATGGCCACCTAAGGCGATCAATGGGCACGAGAGCCCATTCAAATCTTCTTACTCCACTGGGCTTCTATGCCCATTCCAATCCAACAACCTTGGGCCTGCGTGCCCACCAGTCGGGCCCACGTGCCCTTTAGATTTATTTTCTTGCTTTGGGCCCGCGTGCCCATCATTTGGGCCCACGTGCCACTTAGATCTTTTCACCAGCTTTGGGCCTATCTGCCCATTTCTTGTTATCATCGGGCCCGCAAGCCCATTTTTCTTCCATTTGCTTAAGCTTTCTATTTCTTTTCGAGCCCCATCGGCTCATTATCTTTTTATTATTGAAAATACCCAAAATACCCAAAAAAAACGTCCTCTCACAAACTCAGTTTTCCATTGAGGAGACGTCTCTACTTGTCTCGATGGGTGCTCCCAACCAGGGACCTCTCTTCTCCAACTCACTAATCGATCTGCTCGATCCTTCACCCATTGTAAATACCACCTTTTCAATTCCGTCTTCTTTAGGAGTAGTTAGGGTAGAAAAGAAGAAAATTCGAGGTAAACGTGTGCCAGAGAGATATCTCCAACAAATAGCTCAAAAATGCAAGGAATGTGCAAGGCTGCCAAGGTTTTTGGAAAATGCTATCCAACTTGATGAAATCCAATATGAGGATGAATTCAATGTAGATCATACACTCGGGAGTTTACGAGATCTTATCGAGAAAAGATCCTGATTTCGAGGATGGAATTGAGGACTTGGCTGATGCGTATGCATCTGGACTTAAAAGATTTGAAGAACCATTAGCCACGGTGGATGAACCGACAAAAGAATTGAATCTCGGAACACCTGAAGATCCCAAGACAATCCTCCTAAGTGCAAACCTCACTCCCATTGAGGAACAGAGTTTAATTGAAATCTTGGAAGAATATAAGGACACGTTCGCATGGACATACGAGGACATGCCGCGGTTACACAACTCGTTAGTTGAACATCATCTAACTTTGAAACCTGGAGCTATCCCGGTGAACCAAAAATTAAGGAGATTCCACCCTAATGTTGCACTTAAGATGAAAGAAGAGGTCGACAAGTTACATCAAGCAAGATTCATTAAGGTCGTCCATTATCCGCAATGGGTGGCAAACATAGTCCCTGTCATGAAGAAGGATGGCCGAGTTCGGATCTGTATAGACTTCAGGGACTTGAACCGAGCGTGTCCTAAAGATGACTTTCCTCTACCTCATATTGACGTACTGGTTGATAACACTGCTGGATTCGAGATGTTGTCATACATGGATGGCTATTCTGGATATAATCAAATCCGGTTGGCCGAAGAGGACCAGGAGAAGACCTCGTTCACCACACCTTGGGGAACCTACTGCTATGTCGTCATGCCCTTTGGACTGAAGAATGCCGGTGCTACCTATCAGAGGGCAATGATGGCTATCTTCCATGACATGATGCATACCCTTGTAGAGGTGTACGTGGACGACCTGGTCGTTAAGTCCAGAAGCCGAGAAGATCACCCAGAAGTGTTAAGAAAGGTCTTTCAAAGGGCTAGGGAATATAAATTGAAGATGAACCCAAAGAAATGCATGTTTGGAGTATCCTCAGGAAAACTGTTGGGGTTCATAGTGAGCAAAAGGGGCATAGAGATCGACCCAAACAAAGCCAAGGCAATCATTGGTATGCCTCCTCCGAGAAATATAAAAGAACTTCGAGGATTAATCGGGAGGCTACAGTTTGTCCGCCGGTTCATCTCACAACACTCCCAAAGGTGTAAACCTTTCTATGAGTTGACCAAGGCAGGGGCCGAGTTCAAATGGGATTCGAAGTGCCAGGATGCATTCGATGGTTTGAAAAGATACACGGCTAGTCCCCCTATGCTTAGACCACCGGTCCACTGGCAAGCCCTTAGTTTTATATATCTCGGTTTTGGAGAATTCTCTTGGGGCGGTCCTTGCACAAGTTGATGAAGAAGGGAAAGAGAGGGCAACTTACTATTTGTCAAAGATCTTTGATCCATGTGAGCAGAAGTATACTGTAGTGGAGAAGACCTGTGCTGCACTAGTCTGGGTAGTTCAGAAGCTTAAACACTATTTCTTAGCTCATGAGGTCAATCTCATCGCCCGCATCAATCCCATCAAATTCCTTCTGGAGAAAACTGTTCTGACCGATCGGTTAGGTCGTTGGCAGAGCTTCCTCTCCCAGTTTGATATCACCTATGTCCCCCAGAAGGCGATTAAGGGCTATGCCATTGCCGAACATCTAGCCCATCACCCTATACCCCTCTTTGACCCGGTCCAATCGGAGCTCCCGGATGACGAACTAATGTTGATCCGATCTTCCCACCTTTGGACATTATATTTTGACGGGGCTCTGAATTCACACGGTAAGGGAATAGGAATTGTCCTTCTATCACCCGAGGGTGTCACCATTCCACAGGCATTTCAGCTTGACTTCCCAGCAACCAACAATATAGCTGAATATGAAGCCTTGCTGGCCGGGCTGGAGGCTGCTCATTTCTATGGTGCCACGGAATTGAGGGTGATAGGTGATAGCCAACTAATTCTTCGCCAAGTCCTAACCAAATACCGAACTTCTCATCCGAACCTCAAACCTTACCAAGAACTCACCTCTTGCTACATCAAACTCTTTTCCAAACTCACTTTTGTCCATGTGCCTCGAGCTCAGAACATCCTTGCTGATGCCCTTGCCTCCTTAGCTTCATCTCTATCAGTCCCGCTAGGTAGACAGGTGCGGACTATCCATGTCCGTAGGAGGTCGATACCGGCGATTAAGGATGGTCGATTTCTGAAGATCAAGGAGAGATTTGGCAGGAAGGAATATCTAGAGCAAAAAGAGGAGATTTCGCTAATCGAGTTGGAAGAGTTAGATGAGGGTGAGAGGCCTTGGTTTGATGAGATCGCGAGGTATTGTCAAGATCAAACATATCCACCTGGATCAAATGTAAAAGAAAAGAAGGCCATCAGGAGAGTATCCTAGAGGTATACCATCCTAGGAGGGGTGCTCTACAAGAGGAGCCTGAGCAGAATTTTATTGAGATGCGTTGAAGAAGAAGAGGCAGAATTGGTGCTTAAGGAAGCACATTCCGGGGTCTGTGGGGGCCATGTCAATGCTCAAGCTCTTGCCAAGAAAATCATCAGGCAGGGGTATTATTGGCCAACCTTAGAAGAGGATTGCTCCATCTTTGTCCGGCATTGTCATTCTTGCCAACTTCATGCCGACAAGATCCATTCTCCCGCATCTTCCCTTCATCCGATACATGCCCCATGGCCCTTCGCCATGTGGGCTTTCGATATCATTGGCCCTCTAAGTGATCTTAACTCTGAAATCCGTTCCAAATCATTCATCCTGACGGCAACAGAGTACTTCACCAAGTGGGCAGAAGTGGAAGCGTTCGTGGAGATCAAGGCATCAACACTATGCTCCTTCATCAAGAGCAACATCATCGCCAGGTTCGCGATACCCAGCGACATTATCATCGACAACGGACCGCAATTTCTCTCTCAAGATCTGCGTGATCTTTGCAACAGGTACCGTATTGTATTGCATCATTCATCTCCTTATTACCCGCAAGGCAATGGTCAAGCAGAAGCCACCAACAAAACTTTGATTAAAATCATCAAGAAAACCTGTAAGTCTAGCAAGTTCACAGACTGGCCAGATAAGCTTGTAGATGCCCTATGGGCTTATCGTACTTCTGTACGGACCCCCACTGGTCAAACCCCGTATGCTCTCGCATATGGGATGGAAGCGGTGGTCCCATATGAAGTACTCCTTCCATCACTCCGAGTTCAACTCGATAGGGACATCCCTGTCGATGAGAGACGAGAATCTCTCCTTACACAACTTGAACTCCTAGGTGAAAGAAGGTTGGCTGCCTCCGAGCATGCCCGGACTTATCAGAACCGATTGAAAAGGTTTTATCAAAAGAGGGTGGTAGAGAGAAAGTTTGAAATCGGTGAGATGGTAGTTAAACGTATATTCGTTAAGCCGGGTGGTCCCCGCTCCAAGTTGCAACCTAACTGGGAAGGGCCTTTTGTTATAACTGAAAAATATCCAGGCTATGCATATGAGCTAACCAACGCCGATGGAGAAAAATTGAATCATCCATGGAACGGCGTTTACCTCAAAAAATATTTTCCTTAAAAAAAATGGAGAATTTCTAGTATGATATTAAGTCATCGATCCAAGGGTGTTAGCTAGAAGTCAAGGGTAGACATCACCTTGCACACACAACACCTCCCGATCCCAGAATCTAGATAGCCCAACACTCAAGAGAGGCAAGGCAGAACCCTGAAGGCGGAAAGGAAACCTTACCCTATTCTCCTCTATTCGGTCCAAGATAGGTGAAGGGGACTAGAGGAGGATAGTATCGAAAATGCCCGCCACCTTAGTAGGAGGCCGTCTCATAGGGTGCAAAAGGGTGCCAAAAGATGGGCAATGAACCCCACAGGTTTAAACAAATATGGGCATGTCTGAATGAGTACCTGAAAGAATAGAAAATGAAGAGAAGGCACCAAAAGATGGGCAATGACCCCACGGGTCAAAGACTTGTCTAAATAAGTGCCATATGTAGAAAAGACCCGAAGAGGCCGAACCCCAACGGGCAATTTGGGCATGAGTAGAGAAACCCTCCTCAACACCCCCAAATCCATTCAAAGACTTCCTCTATTATTCTTCCATCTTAAAACCCCTAGGGTAGGGTAAACTGTCCAAACTCAGGGGGAATCCAAACCGATCAAGAGAAGAGGGCAAGAAAGATTAAGTTAAGGAACCTTATTCACACGTGGTGCTTATTGCTTGAATCTTGATCAACACTCAAAGATCGATGAATGGTCTCAATACTGGCACATTCTCCACAAAAATCCAAAAAAAGCAAATTTTTTTCAAAAATCCAAAAAAATAATATTTTCAAAAATCCAAAAAAATCAAATATTTTCAAAAATCCAAAAAAAAACAAATATTTTCAAAAAATTAAAAAAAATAAATATTTTCAAAAAAAAATCCGAAAAAAATTTGAATATCTTCAAAAATAAAAAATTGAATACTTTCCGAAAATCTAAAAAAAAAAATGCATCACCTAACTTGGCATAACCTTGATTTTTGCCTTTGCTAGCATTCATGTTTATCCTTATGTCTTGCATGTTTCATTTCTGCATTGCATATTTACCTTCATTATCACCCCATTAAGAGTGCTCCTCCCTTTGACCTAAGTCAAAGTTGGCCATAATAGGCAAAGGGATGAGTCGTTGTGAAGATCTAATACTCTTTTATCAAGTGTTTTCAGGAACTTTAAAATAAGAGGAGAAAGTTCTCTCAACGACAGGTAAGTTCTCTTAACCATTTCATTCCAATCATTTAGGTTATTGCACCTTGTTAAGAAGGCTCCTCTCTTTGACCTAAGTCAAGGCAGACAGCAATAGGCAAAGAGATGAGTCATGGTGAAGATTTAAGCCCCTTTGATTAAGTGTTTTAGGATTCTAAGATCAAGAAGGGAGTGACTCTCACCATAGCAGGTAAGCTTTCTTAACCCTTATCTTATTCATTTTTAGTCATTTTGTTCATCTTACCTTGTTAATAAGGCTACCCCCTTGACATATAAGCAAGGCAAGATGACAATAGGCAAGGGGGTAAGCCATAGAGCAGATCTAACCCCTTTATTAAGTATTTCAGGAAAGAAACACGAGTCAAGGAGGGGGAAATCTCGTCAATAGGAATTGTTCACGTAAATGGAAGAATGGACATGGGAAACCCCCATTTCTTGCCGACTAGCATATATGTCACTAGTCGTGTATTATTATCTTATGCATTATTTGTTGAAGACCTTGAGTATGGAGAAGACTTGACCCGAGATCCCCTTCATCAAAATCTACGACGGTCGGGTCATCTCTAATGCTCACGGATAAGCCAAAGTTGTATTGTGAGGGACGATAGTTCCCGAATGGGTATCTTGACCTCATAGACAATCTATATCTTCAACTATTTGTTATACAAGTTTTGTTTTGTTTTCTTGAGCCCAACATGCATCATGTAGCATTAATTGCATTACATTTTGTTTTATCATTAAATACAGCATTTCCCAAACTTCACCTTCTCACTCTCTCGATCATTCTAAATCCCACCGTGTTTTCTAATCCCATCGTGTTCTCTAATCCCATCATGATCTCTAGTCCCACCAACCTCTCTAATATCCCACCGTGTCTATTAATCCCACCGTGTTCGGTAACCACTTTGTGCCCTGAAATCTTTTCACCACTATGGCCATTGCAACTTCTTTGCTATTCATCCCACCATGGCAGCCAATTCATCCCGCCAAGGGCCTTCTATTTGGTCAGAACTTGCACCGTCAATATCTTCGCGGTCTATGCTTAAACATTTGCCTTTCGGAATCTGAGATCATTCCATTCCGAATTGAATCTTGTCTCTTGAAAGACTTAAATGAATCAGAGAGCCCAAATGTGCTCAATTGGTATTCTTTTACTTTTTCAAAACAAATCTCTTTAAATTTTAGCCCGTCACAGTACAGGAACACCGCAAAGATCGGGTTACCGGCTGATGATGAACCTACGAACCCATGTTTCGGGGACTCCCCACCGCGTTGGGGGTTGGCTATCCTTCTCTCGTGCCAATGGCACATCTTTTACCAATCGAACATAGGAGGACTTGATGAAACATGGCGGTTAACCAAGAGACTTGAGGAGATTCGTCTTGCCGAATCTGGTTGTTGAGCATGTCTATATCTACACCTTGATGCCACCTTTTCAGTCCATCGCCATTTCACTCCACTACATTCCACTACGATCCATCTCGGTTCACTACGCTTTCTCTACGTTTCACTCCGTTCCGCTACATGCCATTCCCTTGCAAAGCCGACATCAAGGCGAGGCAAGCTGTAGACACGCCAAATTGGCTTGATTCGGAGCCCTATACTCTTATTCCATAGGCGATATCTTTTATTTGACCATTATCTAATTTGGACTACCTCGTGGAGATGAGCTAAGGACATTGGTGGAGCCCCCCTTGTTAGTTGAGAATGGACCAATGATTTCCGGAATATTGCCGTAACTTTCAAGCGAGAGCCGCACGTGAACTGTAAAAACACGAAGCCGGCTCGATGACCGACCTTGAATGGTCCATAATTGAAGGTCTCGGGAGTTCCGCATGTGTTCCGTAACATTCAGGGTTTCCGAGAAGTCATTTCAGTAGGTGTCGGTCAATGACGGCATTCGTTATGGCTTTTTCGATCTGTGCTGACACGGCTATCTCGGACCATGTATTAGGCCTTTCCGGTCATCACCAGGTATTTTCGGGTCATCCGGGTCGATTCTAGCCAAATATTTTCATCAACCGGGGCCATACATCCGGTTCGGTCAATTTTAGGGTTTCGCGGCTTTTACCGCTTTCGATTCACGTTTACCGGGTTAATCTCAGATTTTTCGAAGACTTCGGATTGTCCGATCATACCGGGCTTGTTCGGTCATCATTTTAAGTCATCCCGAGTTGACCCGAGATTTCTCGATCGGAATCGTGCTCTTTCGGATCTTCGCCCCGGGTTTCGGCTTTCCGCGAGAGGGTAAACCGGTAGAAAGACCCGTGTGAACATATCGGGAGTCACGCCGGCTGGTTTACTGACTTGAGGAGGTGCGGTTGAAAGCCCTCTTTTCAACGCAACAAACGGGAGCCGAATCGAACATCCCGTTTGCAAGATACGGCTTGCGGAACACGCGCGTAGGAGAGAGAGTGTACTACGCCCCCGCTCCCTTTGAAAGAGGAGGGCGCGCCCTGCGCGCCCTCAACCCGGGGGCGCGCCCTGTGCGCCCTCAAACTGGGGGCGTGCCCTGCGCGCCCCCGGTTCCTTTGAAAGGCGGGGGCGCGGTCGGTTTCCGAAAATCGGAAATTACCCCGATTAGCACCTTCTAAACCGGATTTTTGGAAGGTTACCGCGGAGGATTTTCGATTATTTGTACCGCGCCCCCGGTTCGGGGGCCCGTTACGTATGTCAAGTCGATTTTTAGCAATTTCCGGAAGTTTCCGTCGATTTTTAGCAGTGAGACGCGTAACGCGCCCCCGCTTCCTTTGAAACAGGGGGCGCACAGACCGCACCCCCGAACTGGGGGCGCACCCTGCGTGCCCCTGGTTTGAGGGCGCGCCCTGCGTGCCCTCCTCTTCTTTGAAACATGGGGGCGCGGTCTGTCCAGTTTCTAAATTTTGCACCATCTCCCTTCCCCTATAAATTGAGGATCATTCTCAACGACTCAAGGTGAATCCCTGGTGCCTAGCTCGTCCAGAGGTTGTCCAAGCTCTTCTCCAAAGCCGTCCCGATGTCCAAAGGCGATCCGAAGTCAAGAAATCGATCCCGAGGTGAAGGAGAAGGCTCGATCCGGGCGTTCTACATCAACCATCTTCATCGACTTCTGCAGAAAATCCGGGGCTCCTGCTGCAAAAGTCTTCAACATAGAAGTCGTTCTCCTCTTCGTCCTCTTTCATCTCCAGCTGACGGCACTTAATTCCGACTTGCCGTGTGTTCGTCGCGATTGCTGCATTGGGGGCGCGCATCCAGGTTCTGTTTTCGATATCCGCCCACTTTCAGAATTTTTACTGACTTATACAGGAGGATTTCGGAGAAGTCATAAACATAGGAACTCTTCCTCTCTGAGTCCTCCGTCTAATCCAACAAACTTAACTCGATTCTGACATCGGGGTCGTCCTTAGCATCCTCTGCACCAAAGTCGCACCAGAAGGGTGCAAAGCTACCCGAACCGGCCTCTTCTCAACCAACTCGGCTTCAACTCAAGCCGATCCATTCCATAAGCTTTCTCAACTCATTTAACTCAGTTAATTTACTGTTTTAAAGCATATTTTAGTTTATTTGCATGATTTTTACATAATCAAAAAAAATACAAAAAAAGGGGTTAAGGCTCACCCCAATCCGGTGAGTTCGATTCCAATTGCTTCTTTCTCATATTCTCTCTACAGTTACTACACTTCCCATAGTTCTAATCATTTTCTTTCACATGGTTTATTGTTCTTGTTGCACAGGTTTATCAAGCTAGCATCGGTTGGGAGACTTTTCTTCATCGGCCGACCGAAGAAGAAGAAGGTTGAACCCATATCCCGATCTCCCGCGCTAAGGTACACGGTCAAAACAACTCAATCTTGTTGTTATTCTATAAAGCGGAGCCCGCGGCTCCTGGCGACCACCCTTCTTATTCATGTTCTAAATTCATCTCCTCCTCACTCTCCTCCCACATGACCCGAACCATCTCCGGTGCTCGAGCGACGCCGTGAGATGAAAGTTCGGGGATCAATGTGAGTGTGGGATCGAGGTGAGGAGTCTTTACTGCTTTCTGAGTGTTTTCTGATTCACTCCCTTTTTCTCCTATTCCATCTTTCACCTTCTCTTGAGGTGCCGATCCGGAACCCGTTTCTGGAGTCGACAGGACTAGTTTCCGACAAAACTAAAATCAAATGTAGGAGAGTTCCAGAAAGATATATGCAATAGTTAGCTCAAAAAAGCATAGGATGTGCCAAGCTACTGGAGCATCTAGAAAATGCAATCCAATTGGATGAAATCCGATATGAGGAGAAGGACAACATTGATCAAACTTTAGGGGTCTATGAGGTTGTGTCAGAAAAAGATTCTAACATCGAGGACGAAGAAGAGGATTTGGCTGATGCTTACGCATCAGGATTAAAGAGATTCGAAGAACCATCAGCCACGGTGGATGAACCAACTAAAGAACTTAATCTTGGAACACCGGATCCTAAGAACATCCTCATCAGTGCCAACCTCACCCTTCTGGTAGAATAGAATCTAATGGGGGCACTGCAAGAATATAAGGACACGTTTGCTTGGACATATGAAGATATGTCAGGGTTAGACAAGTCATTGGTAGAGCATTGATTAACTTTAAAACCCAAAGCTACCCCGGTCAAGCAAAAGTTGAAAAGATTCCACCCAGACATAGCATTAAAGATGAAGGAAGAGGTCGATAAGCTACACCAAGCAAAATTCATTAGTGTCATTCTTTATCCACAATGGGTGGCAAATATAGTCCCGGTCATGAAGAAGGATGGAAATGTTCGAATTTGCATTGACTTCAGGGACTTAAACCGAGCGTGTCCAAAATATGATTTCCCCCTTCCTCATATCGATGTTCTTGTTGATAACACAGCTGGATATGAAACCCTATCATTCATGGATGGATATTCAGGGTATAATCAAATCCGATTAGCAGAAGAGGATCAAGAGAAAACCTCATTCACTACACCTTGGGAGACTTATTGCTATGTCGTCATGCCCTTTGGATTAAAGAATGCCGGAGCAACTTATCAAAGGGCCATGGTGGCGATATTTCATGATATGATGCATAAATTTGTAAAGGTGTATGTGGATGATTTGGTGGTTAAATCTCGGACCCAAGGTGAGCATGCTAAGGTGTTAAAAAGGGTTTTGCAGTGAGCCAGGGAATATAAGCTTAAAATGAACCCCAAGAAGTGTGTGTTTGGAGTGTCATCCAGAAAGCTACTTGGGTTCATCGTCAGCAAAAGAGGCATAGAGATCAATCCCAACAAGGCCAAGGCCATCATTGATATGCCTCCACCAAAGAACTTAAAAGAACTGAGAGGTTTAATTGGTAGGCTACAATTTGTTCGCCGGTTTATCTCACAACACTCTCAAAGGTGCAAACCTTTCTATGAGTTAACCAAGGCAAAGGCCGAGTTTAGGTGGGATTCAAGATGTCAGGAGGCATTCAATGGTTTGAAGAAGTATTTGTCAAGCCCAACTGTGCTCAAACCTCCAGTTCCTGGCAAACCCTTAATCTTATACGTCTTGATTTTGGAAGGATCCCTTGGAGCAGTATTGGCACAATTAGATGACGAAGGGAAAGAGCGAGCAGCATACTATGTATCCAAGATCTTCGACCCTTGTGAGTAAAGTACACAACCATGGAGAAAACATGTGTCGCCTTGGTTTGGGTGGTTCAAAAGCTTAAGCACTACTTTCTAGCACACGAGGTTAATCTCATTGCTCGCATGAATCCCATCAAGTTTCTTCTTGAAAAATCTATCCTGACTGACCGGTTGGCACGTTGGCAGAGCTTTCTCTCTCAATTTGACATCACCTACTTCCAACAGAAGGCAATCAAGGGATATGTGATTGCTGAACATCTTGCCAATCATCCTATCCCAATCTTTGACCCTATCCAATCAGAATTCCCCGATGAAGAATTGATATCCATTCGATCTTCCAACCTGTGGACTTTATATTTAGATGGGTCATTAAACTCTCAGGGTAGAGGGATAGGGATCGTTCTTCTATCACCCGAAGGTATCACCATTCCACAGGCTTTTCAGCTCCATTTTCCAGCAACAAACAATATAGCTGAGTATGAAGCCTTACTAGCCGAACTAGAGGCCGCTCACTTCTATGGTGCCACTGATCAAAGGGTGAACGGTGATAGTTAGTTGATTCTCCACCAAGTGCTTGCCAAATATCGCACATCTCATCCTGGGCTCAGACCGTACCAAGAACTCACTGCTTGTTACATCAAGTTGTTCTCCAAACTCGAATTCATTCATGTTCCTCGTGCTAAAAAAATTCTTGCTGATGCTCTCGCTTCTCTGGCATCTTCACTATCTGTCCCACTAGGCAGACAGGTTAGGATGATCTATGTTCGTCGACGTACCATTCTGACAGTGGAAGATGCACGATTCTTGAAAGCTAAAGAAGAGTTTGAAAGGAAGGTGTACATTGAGCAAAAGGAAGAAGTATCTTTAGTCAAGTTGGAGGAATTAGATGAAGGTGAGAAACCATGGTATCATGAGAATGCGAATTACTGTCAGAATCAGGCATATCCACCAGGAGCAACCACCGAAGAGAAGAAGGCTATTAGGAGGGTCTTGTAGACACGCCAATTTGGCCTTATTTGGGGCTTAAACTCTTATTCCATTGGCAACATCTCTTTTAGACCATCAAAATCAAGTTGAACGATCCTTTTGGATGAGCCAAGAAGTTTACTAGAAATCTGAAAAAGAGTTTTTGATCTCAAATAAAATTCATTTTTCCCAAATGAGAGCCCATTCCAACTTCCATGTTGCTCTTGGTGGTCTTTGCACCAAAGTCGCGCCGCTTGGTTGTGTGCCAAATTATTCCGATCTACCATTTGTCTGTAGCCTTTTTTAGAAGTCAGACGTGCAGTTATGTCCGCACGCAGCACCAATCAAGCCCAATTGCATGCAAGCCCAGCCCATTGGGCACATATCTGACCAATTCATGACCTTACCTTCCTTTTTCCTCCTCCATATCACTTGGTATAGTATCTGAAAGCTTCATGGTCGAAATTAGCATCATCAAATGATGGCAATCCAACTTGTTGTCTTATACATCAAAACTTGCCATTTTTAGACCAGATTTGTTTCCTCTTTGAGTGGAGACCAATTTTGATTATAAGGAAGGTGATCCACGGTTTTCAATCTCTCTCAATCAGTTAGTTAAGTTTATATAAGCCTCAGGATGAAAATTAGCAACATTAAATGGAGAAAATCCAACCTATGGTCGGATGTATCAAAACTTGCTATTTTTTGACATGTTTTTCATCCCCTATAAAGGGAGACTCATATGAACGACCTAAGAAGGGCATCCCCATCCTTCAGCACTCTTCTCCTCACCCTCCAGCCACCATAGGCTCGTCCCAACCTCCCCAAATCGTCCTCTCTTCATCCCGGTGCTCGGAGATCATCCCAAAGTGAGAAAGAAGCCGGTCTATGCTCCGACGTGCTGCATTGCTGATCATCAGATTCTACAGATCTTTCTAGCCATTTTACAGCCTTACTTTCTTCAGAATAAGTGTGCTTAGTCCAGATATATTTCATCACCAACAAACGGAGATCAATTCTGACATTCCCTTGGCTTGTTATGGCTTCAACACCGGCGCTGTACAGACAGATCCGAAGTCTTCTCTTCTAAGTCACCGTCTTCTCGATCAATTTTAGTACATTTAATGGTGGATTCAGCCTATACATCCTTCATAGAAATTGTTCCCCGAACTTCACCGTCCAAGATTCGTCTTATCAGGTAAATTCAGATTACTTATCATAAGATTCAAGCAAACTTGTCTTCATATAAAACCACCCTCGGTGAGTCCTCTTTATTTTGGAACAAACATCACTTTATTATGATGTTGGTGCTGTTCGTTACAGTCTCTGAATCAGAGCCACGTAATTTACATTGAATCTGTCCAACCCGGTTGCCACTTTGCCTGGGTTGTGTTGTCTTTAACCATTCATATTCTCTTTGCTAAATCTTCATTCAAATCATTTAGTTCATATTTAAGCATCATTTTATTCTATTTTTCATCATTTCATATATCACAAAAAACCAAAAAAGAAAGGGGTTAGGGCAAACCCCAAATCCGGTGAGTTTGTTTCCAATTGTCGTTTTATGTTATTGTTTTTACAAGTTACTACACTTCACTTAGTTTTAATCCTTCTTCACTTATTTTCTTGTCTTATTGTCTTAAGTTGCACAGATTGATCAAGTTAGCACTGGTTGGACTCTTCTTCATCGGCCGGCCGAAGAAGAAGAAGGTTGAACTCACATCCCAATCTCCCGCGCTAAGGTACACATGGTCAAATCAACTTAACTCTTGTTTCTAATCCATAAAGCGGAGCCCGCAGCTCCTGGCAACCACAATCTTTTTATTCATGTTCTAAGTTTATCTCCTCCTCACTCTTCTCCCACATGACCCGAACTGTCTTCGGTGCTCGAGCGACGCTGTGAAATGAAAGTTCAAGGATCAATGTGAGTGTGGGATAGAGGTGAGGACTTTTTATCACTTTTTGAGTGTTTTCCAATTCACTCTCTTCCCCATATTCCCCTCTTCCATCTTTCACCTTCTCTTGAGGTGCCGATCTAGAACCCATTTTAGGAGTCGACAGGTCTCCCAAAGATACACCATTTTAGGTGGAGTGCTTTACAAAAGGAGCCTAGCCGGCATTCTATTAAGATGCATAGATGAAGAAGAGGCTGAATTGGTGCTAAAATAAGCACATTCCAGAGTATGTGGAGGCCAGGTAAATGCTCAAGCCCGCACCAAGAAGATCATCAGGCAAGGGTATTATTGGCCTACTCTGGAAGAAGATTGCTCAATCTTTGTCTGGCACTGTCATCAATGTCAACTTCACGCCGACAAGATCCACTCTCCCGCATCTTCTCTTTGCCCGATTCATGCCCCCATGGCCTTTCGCTATGTGGGCTTTGGATGTTATCGGCCCCCTTGGTGACCAGAACTCCACAAACAAAACCAAATCTTTCATCCTAATGGCTACGGAGTACTACACCAAGTGGGCAGAAGCGGAAGCATACATGGAGATCAAGGCATCAACAGTCTGCGCCTTCATCAAACACAACATCATTGCCAGATTCGGGATCCCAGGCGACATCATCACCGACAACGGACCACAATTCATCTCTCAGGAGCTCCGCGACCTTTGCAACAGGTATTGCATCAAATTGCATCATTCATCTCCATATTATCCTTAAGGCAATGGTCAAGCGGAAGCCACAAATAAAACTCTGATAAAAATCATTAAGAAAACGTGTAAGTCTAGTAAGTTCGCAGACTGGCCGGATAAGTTAGTTGATGCTCTATGGGCCTACCACTTCTGTTCGAACCCCAACGGGTCAAACTCCCTATGCCTTGGCATTTGGGATGGAGACAGTAGTCCCATACGAAGTACTTATTCCTTCCCTCCGAGTCCAGATCGATCGAGATATCCCGATGGATGAACGCCGAGATTCCTTTCTCGCGTAACTCAAACTCTTGGACGAAAAGAGGCTGGTCGCTGCTGCACATGCTAGGTCTTACCAGAATAAACTTAAAAGATTTTATCATAAGACTGTGGTAGAGAGAAAATTTGAACTCGGTGAGGTTGTGCTTAAAAGAATATTTGTTATGCCGGGCGGTCCCCGCTCCAAACTTCAACCTAATTGGGAGGGCCCGTATGTAGTCTCAGCTGTTTACCCTGGTAATTCATACAAGCTAACTAATGCAGAAGGTGAAGAACTAGCTCATCCTTGGAATGGTGTATACCTCAAAAAATATTTCTCTTGAAAGAAAAAAAAATCACAAAAAATCTGTAAAATCTAAAGGTGTGAAGAATGGTAGTAACATCTAATGCTTGCTTGTTCGGTACCCCAACTTGTCACTTAGGGAAATAAGGATAGGCATCATACTACACACACTACATGCCTAGATTTCGGGATCCAATGATTGGAAGTCAAAGAGAAAGCTAGGCAACACTTGGCAAAAGAAGGTCAACCCTATCCTATTCTCTTCTTATTTCGGTTCTAAATGGATGAAAGGGATTAGAATGAGGAGTATCGAAAGTGCCCATTGCCTTAGTAGGAGGACGCCTCTAAAGGTCTGACTTCTTAAAAGAAAAGGTGCCAAAAGATGGGCAATGACCGCTTAGGTCGGCAAAAAAAATAAACATATCTGAATGTGTTCCAACAAAAGCCCAAAAAAGAAAAAGGCTCCAAAAGATGGGCAATGAACCCCTCAGGTCAAAATCAAGCAAAAGAGAAAACCTATTTGAATGTTGGCCATCAAAGAAAACGGGCTAGAAAGAAGGACTCGAGGAGGTCAAATCCCAATAGGCAATGTGGGCACTAGTAGAGAAACAAGTTCGACATCCCAGAACCCTACTAAGGACTTACCACCAATCCTCTTCCTTCTTTAATCTTGTGGGCAGGGTCGACCGACTAGGTCCAAGAAGAGCTATAGCCTATCAAAGGCAGAAGGTTAGAAGATTCCGAACAAGGCACTTTCCCACACAAGATGCCTACTCTTAACCCTTGGGTAACGATGAGGAGCACCTATGGCAAGCAAGGCAATGGATGAGATCATGGTATACCGGGTCGGCGACCCGGTCGGCCGGGTCGCCCGACCCGGTCAGTTTCTAGGCCGACCGGCCTGGAAACGGTTCAGCCGGGCCGACTCCAAGCCGGCCCGGCTTCGGGTCACACGACCCGGCGACCCAACCGACCGGGTCGCTGGTGGCTAAATGGCCGCTGCCCCCCCCCCACTACTAAGTGCTTAGTGGCGGGGCTTTTCCCCCCACATAAGGTGGTTAGTGGGGGGGACTCCCCCCCTCCCCCACTTAACACTAAGTGGGGTGAGTGGTCACCCCACTCACCCACCCCACTTATTTACAAAAATGCCCCCCTCCTTGGGGGCTATAAATAGCCACCAAGGGGGGGCTTCTACTCCACACCAATCTCCATAAACATCTCCTCCCCCCTCCATTGATCACTCTTTCGGTCTCCCCCACCCTCACTGATCACTCTTTTAGTCCTCACCGGTCAACGGCTCGTCCCTCCACCTAGTTCTCACCCCCCAACGGCTCACCTTCTACGAACTCCAAATTGTTTTCTCTAGCAGTGTGTTTGAAACTCTCAAAGCCGTGATACTTCCCTCTGCACTCGGATACTTTCTGCTCCACCTAGTGTCGTTCACACTCTCAAAGCATTGTTTTTGACACTCTCAAAGCGGTGTCTTTGCCACTCAACTTTTTTCGTGTTATTTATATTGTGGATTACTTTTATAACATGTCTTCTCCAAGCCGTGAGACTTCCCGCTCCACCCGAAATGACCCAACTTGGCTCCATTGCATGGTCGTGTCAATGGAGCAGAGAAAAGTAAAATGCAAGTATTGCGACAAAGTTCTATACAGTGGAACTTACCGGTTAAAGCATCATCTTGCCAGTATCAAGGGAGATGTTGCACCATGCACACGGACTCTGCCTGAGGTAAGAGCCCGCTTAGACAAAGATCTTCAAGCCTTAGAAAGATTCAAAGGAGCTTCAAAGAGGCATCAGGACACTGTGCGTGAAGAAATTGCGGAACCCGCAAGACGTTCGCTACACATATATGGCACTGGACAAGAGCGACCAGAAAGAAGTCAATACCAAGAATTTGATGAAGGTATGTAATAATTAATACTTGATATTTTACAATAATATACGTATTTAACATAGCAAATAGATGACTTAACAAGAGCCATGGAGGCAAGCCGAAGGTCATTCGCCGACGAAGACATGTATCGACGTACCGGGCGATTTATGGGTCAAGGTTCTAGCAGTGGGAGTGGACGTGGAAGCGAAAGCGGGAGAGGATCAAATCCTAACCCTGAACAATATATCCACGATCTCACCCGAGATGGCGACCCGGCAGTTGGCCCTATAGATCCGGTCATCACACGACCGCGCCAAAAGCAAACCACCATCAACACAGCATTAAAGAACTTGAAGTTGTGCAAAGAGAAGATTGGGCGGGCAACTTCCAAATGGTTCTTTCATAGTAGTATACTAGCTAATGCTGCAAAAGGGCCTTACTATGTGTCCATGATTGACACAATAGCAGACGTTGGTCGGAGGGTGCCGGGACCAACTCCAAGGGAGATCTACAACACATATCTTCCATTGGAGGTAGCTGACATTAAAGAATATGTCAAGACGTTCGAACGTATCTGGGACGAATGTGGATGCACACTGATGACCGATGGTTGGACAGGTTAGTCCTTTTGAGCATAACATTGAGATACAAATCTTTATGAATTTTAAGTTTAGATATAACATTTTATCTTCTTAATAGGTATTACTAAGAAGACAATGATCAACTTTCTTGTTTACTGTCAAGCTGGGACCGTCTTTTGGAAGTCGGTGGATGCATCTGGATAGGTAAAGAATGCTACTTTCCTGTTTGATTTAATTGATGGTGTTGTCGAGAAGATTGGTGAGGATCGAGTTGTCCAAGTAGTGACAGACAACGCAGCTGCCTACAAAGCTGTCGGCCAAATGTTGATGGCCAAGAGACGGAAGTTATATTGGGCACCATGCTCCGCTCATTCCATAGATTTAATGCTAGAGTATATTTGCAAAGATCCTCAAATTGATCGGGTTGTCAAGGCCGCCCAATATATTGCATCATTCATCTTTAACCATAATTTCATCCTGACCCTGATGAGAGAGCACACAAAGGGTCGAGAGCTCCTACGACTCGGGGCTACACGGTTTGCATCACACTACATATCTTTGGAGAGCCTATTTGAACATAGGTGTTGTCTTAACCAAATGATACTTTCTCCGGGGTGGGCTAACTGGATTGCTAGAGCTAATCCATCAGACAAACAAAAAGGAAGAAAGGTGGAACAAACATTGGAGAGTGGAGACTTTTGGCGGCTCGTAAAGAAGACACTGGATATTGTCAGTCCATTAGTTAAAGTCCTCCGAATAGTCGATGGAGATAAGAAGGTGGACATGGGGTATCTTTATGATGCACTTGAGCGGGCAAAAGAAGATATTTCGAAAAAGGTATCATATTTTACCAAGTGGTGGGACATCATTGACCGTCGATGGGAGAGAACGTTGTACCATCCTATACATTGTGTGGATATGTTCTTTACAATTTAGTCAAATAAAATTTCTTAATTAAATTGTTAGCTTTTTGGTCGATGCTGACAATAAACTTTTCCATAGTCAATTGCCAGGTCATTTTTTCGACCCAAGATATTGTTACAGTCCAATCTTCAAGCCTATCAATGAACTATTGGACAGCGTAAAGGAAGTCATTCGGAGAATGCTTGGGGACGATGACCATTCAATTATTGCAACAAATAAGATGCATGATTATAGGATGAGGTTATTTCATTTCGGGACAGCAAGGGTGCAACAAGCAGTTATGCTTCTTAGTCCAGGTATGTATAGTTAAATAAAGTCAACTTTATAATTACATAATTAACTTATTAATGTCATTATGTACTAAGACATAATGATAATGTGTAGCTGACTAGTGGATGGATCATGGAAGGGCACTGGGATATGAAGACTTGGCTGGTGTTGCAATCCGAGTACTAAGCCAAACCATGTCCGCTTTCGGCTGCGAAATAAATTGGTCAACGTTTAGCCTTATTCATATGAAACAAAAGAATAGGCTAACATCACAGAGACTTGAGCAGCTAGTCTATTGTCACTATAACATGAGATTGAAGCTAAAAAATTTAGAGAAGATAAGAGAGAACCAGAGGGAAGAGCAAAGGTGGGTACAACAAGCAAGTGGAAGACGAATTGAGGTGCCCACTGTACAAGAACCGGAGATTGACTTAGAGGAGATATTTCAACAGAAAAATCCTCTGGAAGCCTGGGTCAACGAACGTGAGGGGTTGGGCGAACCAGAGTTCAACCCCGATGATCGGGAATGAGCTCAAGGGGAACTTGACAATGTTCCTCTTTCCGAGGAATTTCGGATCCCTCCTTCTGTGGCGAAAAGGCAAAAAATCGGACAATCTTCTCGTCAAAGTAGGCAATCAAAGGGTAAAGGTAAATAGGTTGCAACTGACCTTCTTGATATTGCTGATCTTGACACAATTGATGACACAAGGGAAGATACACCGGAGCCTAACATCCGATTGCAATATCAGATGTCGGATGATTCAATTTCAAAGAGTAGTAGTAATGGAGATGACAACACGTACGGAAGAGGCAGAGGAAGCACCACCGGCATCACTTCTGGTCAAAGGAGAACCAATCCAGAGACACCCCCTCCACAGCAATAGCCGCACTTTATGGAAGAGGAGCACTATACCCACGCAACACAGATGCTGACCATGGGGCAAGACAACATGGGTATGGTGCAGAGTTAGAACCATCACAGGGTTCTTGGTGTCCATCATATCAAGGGCAAGGTTATGGGATGATGCAGCATTCATATGATAGTTCTAGTACGTATTCATATGATAGTTACATTGGTTCATTGTCATCTTATCGTAGGATAATTGTACGAGGTACAGAGGAGTATAATCAGTTTGTCTATATGTTTAATACGTCGTACTCTTCCTCAATGTCATGGGCAGAGTACATACATTATGTAGAAGAACAATTTAATGTCATGTTTGAATGAATGTTGAATGATTCATGTTGAATCATATCTATTATTTTTCTTAAATTTTTGGGTATTTTTTCTGATTTTTTTCATTTTTTTATTTTTTCAAAAAAATAAAAAAACGACCCAGTCGGACCGGGTCGACGACCCGACCCGACCGGGCCGGGTTGGGGGCCGGCTGACCCCCGACTATTTCTTCCTTGGATGAGATGGTCGTGTCCTTCACACCGCATAAAAAAATCGAATATTTCAAAAACACCAAACAAATTCACAAAATCAAAAACTCTTAAAAATTAAATATCCAAAACACCAAAAAATCATAAAATGCCCAAATACCAAAAACATTATCAAAATTTTCTAAAAACACCTAAAAATTTACTTTCTAAATTGACTAGTTGTCTTTGCATTCATGTTTAATTTCAGTCTTGCATATTTCCTTTTGTGCATACTTATGTTTTTATATTATCTTTACCTTGATAAGGCCTATGTCCCTTGACAAAGATCAAGGCAACTTTGCCCTCTCCTCGCAAGGGACTAAGCCAAAATAAAGTTATAATATCTTCTCTCGAGTGGATGCAGGAATAGGAGAAGGCATACCAACTTCATATCCCCAGACACTTGGAGGAAGCAATAACGACAAAAAATCATAAATTGGAAAAAAAAAACAAAAGTGGACTACCCCAACCCCTATTAGAACTTGCATTTAGTATTGCATCTATCAAAATAAATAATATTTAAGATGTTGAAGACCTCAAGTCTAGAGGGGGTTGAGCCTAAGGACCCCTTCAACAAAATCAATGAGGGCTCAATCATTCCCTAGACTTGCAGATAGGCCAAAGTTGAATATGCGGGGATGACAGTTTCTTTGTGGATGTCCTGACCCGTTGCATTTGACCTATATCTTCAACTATTTTATACTTATTTGTATTTCTTTAAACCCAACATGCATCATGCATCATTACGCATCATCTCATGCATCATCATAATCATCCCTCATTCTAACCCTACCATGACCACCCCAAGAAAAGACGGTCTCTTTATATCTCTTAGAGGAGGCTTTGGTCTTCTAGAAAAAATCAGTTTCAACCATGTTTTAACAATGATTTCATCAAAACAAGAAGTTATTTCATTCCAAACTACACTAATATTTCTGAGTAAACCTTATGAATTTGAAAATTCCAACCTTGGTTGATTGGCTATCTCCTCTTTATTTTTCGTAATTTACTTTCAATGTATTTCTACCGAGTCTAGCACACCATGCAGTTCAGGTCCTAGCCGGTAACAATTCTCCCCCACGTGGGATTTTAGTTATTTACTTTTAGTACTGTTCTTCTCCTTAACCAATTAACCAAAGGGAAGGTTTCGATAAGACAAAAGGTAATCTCAGAGTCCGGTAAAGTTTTATTCACTCAACTAGGACGATGAAGGTGTGTCTAAATCTACACCTTGACATCACCTTTTCAATCCATTACCATTTCATTCCGCTATGCCTCACTACGCTTCACTACATTCGTCTGCGCTGCATTCGTGTCATTCCCCTACAAAGCCGACGCCAAGGCGAGGCAAGCTGTAGACACGCAATTTTGGTCCAGTTGAAGAGCTTAAATTCTTGTTTTCATGAAGAATATTTGAATGACTTTTCAAGGGAACCGAGTCTTCCAGAAAAAACAAGTTTTTTGGCACATTTCAAAGAAGATCGATAGAGCGTTGACCAGGGTCAAAGCGCCCTATATATATGGCACCAGGTGCCCTGTATATAGGGCACTTGGCACCTTGTATATAAGGCACCTAGTGCCCTGTTTATAGGGTACCAAGCGCCCTACTTATAGGGCACCAGGCGCCCTATAAATGGGGCACCTGGTACTTGGTCGAATCGACTCGACCGGTCGATTTGATCACTCACTGGGACTCGTCTTATCGATCTGACACGGCTCATGATGCTAGTGCCCTATATATCAATAGGTACTCAATTGGAGCTTTGAGGAGGTTCCAACTTTGTGTCACCCTAGAGCTCATCCAACACTATGTTTTCAAGCCCTTTGCCCCTCATAAGCCTTCAAACAGACTCAAACTCCCCTTCCCAAAAACCCAAAAAAACCTGTTGTTTCTGCCACCCAGAAACATGAGTTTTCCTCAACTTTGAAGATCTCTACACGTTTCTCCTTTTCCATCCAGCATCCAAACCCCCCACCATTAGCTTCATTTGCATATTAGCTACAAGGAGGATCCTCTACTTCGTCCTAGAAGCCGTCCAGCACTCCGGAGCGGCGTCGCGAAGAGGGAAAGAAAATCTGCCCAAGCCAGACCTGGTACCCCATAAACAAGGAGCTTTGACTTTGGTCAACGCGCCCCATAAAGGGGGCACCTGTAGTTGGTGCCCTATATACAGGGCACTAGCAGGGGCAGAAGTTGGTTTTGCATTTTCCGGAGTCCAATCACCCGTCCGATCGGATTTTTGTTCTTCATTTTTATCTTAAAACCTTTCATCACTTCATTTGGCATGCATTAGGTCATTTTGCATCTCTCATATATTTAAAAACCTACCAAAAACAGGGGTTGGGATTTCATCCCAATCTGGTTAGTTCATCCCCTTTTGCATGTTCAAGATCCATACCAAGCATGATGCTAAACTCTCGCTAGAGCTAATGATTTTTTACTTGTTTTTCCACAGGACATTCTTAGGTGGACCCGACTGAGGAGAAGTTTCGACCCGATCGGAAACAAAGAGCTCACTAAAGCTCTCTTCTTTCGGCCGGCCGAGAGAGAAGTTAGAACCTAACAATCCCCCCCCCATTCCAAAAGGTACGACAGTCAAGTTTGTTTTTTTATCCCATTTACTTTATATCTAACCATATTTTGGAGTCTTTGCCACCTGGCGACCACACCACCATTAAACTCTTCATTCCAAGAAAGAAAGCAAACCGCCACCATCGTCCCATTTCGGGTGCTCACAATAATATTCAACATATCACAGTAATATTCAACATATGACGAATACTATATATGTTCAACACATATATACTCTTTTTTATTTAAACATTGAATTTTTAAGTTTTAATTTTTCAGATTTTAAATCTGAACACTTTCCATGGGGTTTTTGGTTTCAACTTGCATTAATTTCCAAACTTGAATTTTCAGATTGAGGTTTTATAACTTGATCATGATTTTTTAAAAATTTTAGATTTTGAAGGTTCTGGCCAAACTTAAGACTTAGATTTACGTTGCAAGTTTGGTAGTTTATATATATTATGTTTGGTGTTAATTATGAGTTTTCACATATTTGAATTTCCTTCAAATTTAACATCTCTTGGTTCTCTTCGAGTCTGCACAAATAGATTTGGAATTGATTTTTCTACTTTAAACCTTCTTTACTTCGATTTCGGGTTTGAGAAGTTGTGGATTTAAATTTTAAATCTTCTGCTTTAAATTTGAATACTTTAGTGTGAGATTTTGACTTTAAGCTAGCATCAATTTCCAAACTTGAATTTTCAAATTGGGGTTTTATGATTTTTTTTGGGAGTGGATGGGTGGGTGGATTTCTTATAACAGGTGGGTACGTATCTTATGGTTTTGTTGAGCCATCACGAAACGAGCCGGTATTTTGATAATGCACGCATGGTTACTATATTTTCTTAGCAACAGTATGCCTCAAGGAGAATTCTATGTATATTCACTACAAGAATTCTCATTAATGGCGACGGCTAACAGCCATTGCAAACAACCTAAAAGTCGTCGACATTTTATATTAGCGACGGCTTAAAAACCGTCGCAAACCTATCCCAAATAAGCCCGTCGTCAATTTAAATGACGACGGCTAACCTAAAGATGTCGCTAGAAAGCTTAGTGGCAACAGACGGAAGCCGTCGCCAATAACTTAATAGCAATGTCTTATGTGAGTCGCAAAAAATCGTAGTGGCGACGGCTTTGAGGCCGTCGCTAACGCTTTAACATTAGCGATGGCTGAAGAGCCGTCGCCAAACCAGAAATTCGCATCCGGGTGAAGCTCCCACGGAGTGCATTTTCTGCTTTAGCTACGGCTAATCAGCTGTCGCAAAAAGTGTATAGCCGTCGCTAATAAGTATATTAGCGACGGATTTTGAAGCCGTCATCAATAACTTGCAGTTTTAAAAAAAAATACAATGCACACAATATAAAATTTTCATGTAGAAACACATCCATACATGAATATACAAGATTCACAATCACCAAATAAATTGGATAATCATAATTTACATCATCTCTTCCAATTACAACACATATATCACCACCACAACACATATATCACCACCACATTGATAAAAACACTCCACATCATCACATTCATTCATTTATAAAGAATCACATTCTTTCAATCATAAACCATTCATTTGAACATAAACAACACAGGTTCACACATTCATCTATAAACATCAATATTTATTTATAAAAATTAAAATTTGTTCAATACACAATGATTAGCTGAAATGAATACAAACAGGTAAAGAGATAACTCTCTCACTCATCCACCCCAAATTCATCGTTGTCGTCGTCCTCCTCCTCCTCCTCTCTCTCTCTCTCTCTCTGTGTGCTGCTCTATGTGGTGGAGGTGGCCTCAAACACGATGGACCCACAGGTGGGGGGACTCTACAATCTAATTGGACTAACATTTCTTACGTTAGCCATTCCATTGACTCCTAAAATTGTTGTTGTTGGGCATTCAGTTATTGTTGGAGCGAGTCAATAAAAGAGTTTTGCTTCTCTATTTGACTAGCTTAAGTGTTAAACAACTCATTTTGCTTATCCACTCTATCTGCCATCTCCTGATAGCCCGGAGTCGTGGAGGTACTCGCATCTCCACTGCTTACACCATACTAGGTGTTGTGGGCCTGTCCCCTCCCCCCACATCAGATCCGTCCCGGCCTGTCCCTGCCGAACACAGTGATGAATGCATCCTCAGAAGAGAATGGATGCTCGAAATTCCGAGCATCCTATTCCTCTGACTGGGGGCATTCATCAACTGGCGCATATCGTCCTACATAATGTAAATATAAAGTTAGTTGATATATCAAACCAAAATTGTTCTAATGATACAAATAAATTAAAATATCTACCATCATTTGACGACTTTCCTCGTTGCGCCATAAGAGGGATCCATCCTCTGCCTCATGTATCTAGGTCATCTCAAATACCTCTAGACAGGTAGGATGGTGCCCTTCTTTTTGTGTCTGTTCAAAGAAAAATTACTTTAATGTGTATGCAATAGTAAATAAGAAAGATTTTGGAAACTTAAAAAATCTATCTCAAGTTGATGAATGTTGGTTCTTCCTCACCTATAAGGCATGCTCAAATGAGTCCTATTTGTTTTATTTCTTTGACTAATTGACTGCAATCAAGTAAAAAGGCCGATTAGTTTTTTTAGAAAAAAATTAATTTGTCAAATATAAATAACTTTTGAATTGGGTCGATTTTTTACCTTATTACATCCCTCGACCATATCTCGCACATATGATGCCACTGGTCGGGGTCGCATTGTGGAGGCACAATGCAGGCTCCGCTTTATGGAATGTAAATCCGAAAATGGGTTCCAGATCGGCACCTCAAGAGAAGGTGAAAGATAAAATAGGAAAAAGGTGAGTGAATTAGAAGACACTCGGAAAGCGGTAAAATGTCCTCACCTCGGTTCCACACTCACATTGATCCCCGAACTTTCATCTCACGGCATCGCTCGAGCACCAGAGATGGTTCGGGTCATGTGGGAGGAGAGTGAGGAATAAATAAACTCAGAACATGAATAAAAGAGGTGGTCGCCAGGAGCCGCGGGCTCCGCTTTATGGAATGTAAATCAAGAGATGAGTTGACTGTGTGTACCTTAGCGTGGGAGAAAGTGTGTGCGGGTTCAACCTTCCTCTTCTTTGGCCGGCCGATGAAGAAGAATCCAACCACTGCTGGCTTGATCAACCTGTGCAACTAGAACAATAAACCAAGTGAAAGAAACCTATTAGAACTATGGGAGTGTAGAAACTATAGGAGAGGAGATGAAACAAAGAAGCAATTGGAATAGAACTCACCGGATTGGGGCAAGCCCTAACCCCTTTTTGTGTTTTTTTAATTATGTAAAAATGATGCAAATGAAGTAAAAGATGTTCTAAGACAGTAAATGAACTGAAGGAAACGAGTTAAGAAGGACTTATGAAGTGTGTGGCTTAAGTTGAAGCCAAGTTGGTTGAAGAAGGCCGGTTCGGGTAGCTTTGCACCCTTCTGGCGCGACTTTGGTGCAGAAAATGCTACAGACGACCCTGATGTCAGAATAGAGTGAAGTTTGTTTCTATGGATGTAGAACTCTGAGAGTAAGAGATCTTATGTTTATGACTTCTCCGGAATCTGTCTGTATAATCCTTTAAAAATTCTTATAGTGGACGGATGCAGAAAACAGAACCTAAATGCGCGCCCTCAGTGCAGCAATCACCACAAACAAACGGCAAGTCGGAATTGAGTGTTGTCAGTTGTAGATGAAAGAGGACGAAGAGAGGAATAATTCCTCTGTTTAGGACTTTGGCAGTAGGAGTCCCGGATTTTATGCATAAGCTGATGAAATTCGGTTGCTGCAGAACATATGGATCGGGCTTCTCCTTCACCCCGGGATCGATCTCTTGATGTCGGGTCAACTTTGGACGTCGGGACGGCCTTGGGAGAGAGCTTGACGACCTCTGGATGAGCTAGGCACGGGGGATTAACCTTGGGTCATTGAGAATGGCCCTCAACTTATAGGGGAGAGAAACCGGTGCAAAATATGGAAACTAGACCGACTGCTCCCCTGCTTTACAAAGGAGACAGGGGCACGCAGGGCGCGCCCTCAAACTAGGGGCGCTCAGGACACGCCCTCAAACCGGGGGCGCGGTCTGCACGCCCCCTTGTTTCAAAGGAAGCGGGGGCGCGTTACGCGTATCACTGCTAAAAATCGCCAGAATCTTCCGAAAATTGCTAAAAAATCGACTTGACAAACGTAACGCGTCCCCGAACCGGGGGTGCGGTACAAATAATCGAAAATTATCGATGGTAACCTTCCAAAAATTCAGTTTAGAAGGTGCTAATCGGGGCAATTTCCGATTTTCGGAAACTGACCGCGCCCCCCGCGTTTCAAAGGAAGCGGGGGGCACGCAGGGCGTGCCCCCGATTTGAGGGCATGCAGGGCGCACCCCCAGGTTGAGGGCGCGCAGAGCCGTAACTTGCAAACGGGATGTCTGATTCGGCTCCCGTTTGTCGCGTTGGAAAGAGGGCCTTCAACCGCACCTCCTCAAGTCGGTGAACCAGCCGGCATGACTCCCGAGATGTTCGTACGGAACTTTCTACCAATTTACCCTCTCGCGGAAAGCCGAAAACCGTGGCGAAGATCCAAAAGGGCATGGTTCCGGTCGAGGAATCTCGGGTCAACTCGGGATACTCAAAATGATGATCGAACAAGTCCAGTATGGTCAAAAAACCCGAAATCATCGAAAAATCTGAAATTGACTCGGTAAACGTGAACTGAAACTCAGAAAAGCCGTAAAACCCTAAAATTGACCAAAATGGCCGTATGGCCCCGATTGATGAAATATACGGCTAGGATCTACCTGGATGACCCAAAAAGACCTGGTGATGACCGGAAAGGCCTAACGCGTGGTCCAAGATAGCCGTGTTAGTACAGATCGAAAAAGCCATAATGAAAATCGTCATTGGCCGACGACTACCGAAATGACTTCCTAAATGTTGCGGAACACATGCGGGACTCTCGAGAACTTCAATTAAGGACCATTCAAGGTCGGTCATTGAGCAGGCTTCGTGATTTCACGGTTCACGCGCGGCTCTTGCTTGAAGGTTACGACATTATTACGGAAATCATCGGTCCATTCTCAACTCACAAGGGGCTCCACCAACATCCTTAGCTCATCTCCACGAGGTAATCCAGATCAGATAACGGTCAAATAAAGGATATTGCCTATGGAATAAGAGTCTGGGGCTCCGAATCAGGCCAATTTGGCGTGTCTACAGTCGGGGTCGCATTGTGGAGGCACAATGGCAAGTGCCTCCTCCAGTGAGCATCCTGTAATAGTTCATGCCAAAATCGTATTAGTTATATTACACAACAAGAAAAGAAATATTAAATTTTGTACCTTCTTCTTTAGATGACCTCTTTGTTTTCTCTGCATCTCCCCCATATGCCTTAAAATCTCTACATCTATGGATGGAGATCGCTCAAATGTAAGATGTTGTTGCAAGCATGAAAAACATAGTCATTAGTATTTTCAAACTAAAATTAAATAAATTAGAGCCGAACTTATTTTATTCACCTCGAGATCTCTAAAAATGTCCTCTTTCTTCTCATCTAGAAGAGTGATGTAGTCTTGTTGCCATAAATTGCAATGTACCCTATTGCAGACTCCAAGGTACGAGGTGAACTCCTAGCCATTCGGGCCTACACCCGATCCTCCCACAATCTGAACATTCAAAGTCTTCCCAGGCACTAATGTACGCACAGTATACGCCTTGGCAGGACCTCTCCCACGTCTAGCAACTATAGCTACAAGCCAAAATTTTAAACAATTTTAGAACTTGATATTTACAAATCAACAAAAGAAGCAATTAAATATTTACCTGAGGCGGAGGAAGATGAACTGTCTGTAGGAGGTGTCCCCGAAGTAGGGCGAGTGCCAACCACCCGAGATGGTCTAGCTGATGTCACCGCATCCGGAGTAGGCTGAGACGAGCCCTGAGATCCAGCTGACTGGTCGATGGATCCATCGGGTGTCTCACTCCTAGATGTACGACGACTCTTGCTAAATTTCTTCATCTACAACATAATAAATTTCATAAAACAACTTGATTTCCAACTTATATAGCCAGTTTGGCCGATCCAAGCCGAAATCCACTTTGGATTGGCCAAACCGGCCTAGGATGGGGTTATTTGCAGATTTTCAACTTATACAGCTGCTTTAGTCGATCCAAGGCGGATTTTTTGACTTATACAGCCGTTTTGGCCGATCCAAGGCAGAATCCGCCTTGGATCGACCAAAACGGCTGTATAAGTCGAAAATCAGCAAATAACCCCATCCGAAGGCCAGTTTGGGCCTACGGATAGGGTTATTTGCTGATTTCCAACTTATACGACCAGTTTGGCCGATCCAAGCCGAAATCCAACTTGGATAGGCCAAACAGACCTACGGATGGTGTTATGTGCTGATTTTCAACTTATACGACCAGTTTGGCCAATCCAAGCAAAAGCCGAATGCTTGGATTGGCCAAACTGGCCTTTGGATGGGGTTATTTGCTGATTTTCAATTTATACAACTAGTTTGGCCGATCCATGTCGAAATCTGCTTGAATCGGCCAAACCGGCCTTCAAATGGGGTTATTTACCGATTTCCAATTTATATGACCGACTTGGCTAATCCAAGCTGAAATCCACCTTGGATCAGCTAAACCCCTAAATTCTGATTCATATTTTCACTTCTATTGGATGTGTTGCTTGAAGTTGTACATCTTCATCGATCACACCAAATGCAATCGGTATGCTTATAAGTTCGTCTTGATATGGCTCTACCTCATCATCGCTCCCTTCCGTTAAGTTATAATAGTTACGGGGTAGCGATTTCACCGGTATCACCCAACCCTTACTCGTGTTATCTTCCACATAGAAAACCCATTCCACTTGACTTGTAAGTGCAAATGGTTCATCGGTCCCTAAATTGCCTTTGTGTATTCAAAGAAATAAATCCGTAATCGTTAACCTTAAATCCCCTATCCTTACTATACACATCCCACCATCAACATTCAAACAATACTAAACTACTATTCCAATCAAACAATATCTCAACTATATCCAAAATTTGTCCATAATATCCATCACAACTTCGATTGAAGTTACGCATTCACAATGACACCACACAGCTGAGTCGATTTGGTCGAATCTAAACCCATTGTATGAAATCTAAAACCATTGCAAATATATCCAGATAATGAAGATGCAAATCTTGATGGACCAAGGGATAAAATTTCAAGGTCCTTAGTGTACCTAGAAGACCCTATGTTCCTTAATTCTCTCACGTGTGCTCTAAACCAAATCGAAAAACTTTGCTACCAACTTTCTCTGTGAATAAAAGCATCATTATACTTTTGATGGAAATAATCGATATCATCAATTTGATTTAACACATATGAGTGGATTAAATCTTGTTTTCTTTCCGTCAACATTCTAGGGACACGATTGCATCTTAGTGGCCGACTGGCTTAAACATTGAGCTCTCTTCATGATCATCTTCATAGGGACCACCATCATAGTTTCAATCCCTACTATGATCGTTGTCATGTCGCATGTACAAAGAAATAAACTGTGTGCACTCCTCTACCAAATAACCCTAGGCAATGGATCCTTCGACTTTTGCCTTGTTGCCAACATAATCTTTCAACCTCTTCAAATATCTTTCAATCCGATACATCCACCGGTATTGAACTAGTCCGGACATTCTAGCTTCATAAGCTAGATGCACAACAAGGTGGACCATAACATCGAAAAATGATAGTGGAAAGATTTGTTCCAACTTACACATTGTGATTGCAATCTTAGATTCTCAATTCCTTAAAATACTAGTGTCTAAAACCTTAGCATATATGACCTTAAAATACTGACATAACTCTATAATGGGGTGGAGTACATCCTTTGGTACGATCTCTTGAAAAGCTAGAGGAATAATCATCTCGCATCATGACATGACAATCATGACTTTTTAATCCACTAATGATCCTACTACCTAGATCTACACACCTACTCAAATTGGATGAATACCCATCCGGCACTCAAATGTTTTTCACAAAATTGAGTGTATGAGATTTTTGTGCGTTGCTAAGCCTGTAAATAACATCTGGAAACCTATATGAACTCTCTTGTGGATGCAGCTCTGGACGGATTCCTAACTCTACCAAATCTTTTCTCGAGTTTAGGTTGTCTTTATCCGATCCTGAGAGGTTGAACATATCTAAAATATTGTCACACACATTTTTCTCAATGTGTATGATGTCCAAATGATGACGGACAATAAGAGACGCCCAATACGACAGTCTCTTAAAGAAGATACTTCTGTTCTTTCAATTCTTGTTTTTTGCCAAATTCTTTCTCAAGTTCTCTATATCTTTCTTAAACGGTTTTCCAAATCTTAATGGGTCCATCTCCTCTTGTTGTCTTCAAATCTCATGTCCGGTTAGCATCTTTGGTGTGCCCCTATCACACCGCTGGCCATCAAATAGATATCTATAATGATGCTTTCTCCACCGATGTACTATTGGTAAAAATCATCGATGTCCCGTATAAAATTGTTTCCAACTATAAACTAGTCAAACCGAATATGTTTCCTCATTACAAATTGGACATGCTAATTTTTCTTTGGTACTCCATCCTGATAGGTTGGCATAACCCGGAAAATCGTTTATGGTGCCTAGCAAGACAGCTCTCATGAGAAGTTTCTCCTTCATTAAAACATTGTATGTCTCTAATCCGATTTCCCACAAAGACCTTAACTCATCCACCAACGGCTGCAAGTAGACATCAATATCATTTCCGGGGCTTTGGGTCCCGGTATTAAACATGAAATCATTGTGTGAGCCGCTTTCATACACATCCACGGTGGTAAATTGTAAACCACTGTAACGATAGGCCACACACTATACTTTGAGGACATGTTGCCGAATGGGTTAAAACCATCAGCGGCCAATCCAAGGTGAACATTACGTTTTTACAACACAAAATCGGGATAAATTACATTCACTCTTTTCCATGAGGGAGAACTGGCAAGATGACACATTTCACCTCTTGATGTATATGATCGTGGCTCGCTATGCCATAACATCCACTTAGCAGTGTTCGTTGATATATACAAACGCTGCAACCTATCTCTTAAAGAAAAATAATGTAATGTCTTCCATGCCACCTTCTTACTCGTATGTTTATGATCATCCTTATATCAGGAACTCTCACATTGTGGACATGTAATTTTATGTGCATTCTCTTTCCAAAAGAGAAGACAATCGTTCTTACATGCATCTATCTTTTTGTAACTAAGTCCTAAGTCCTTAATAATTTTTTTAAGTTCATACCAAGTGTTAGGAACACTTGCATCATTGGGTAATATGTCCTTAAATAATGATAATATACTATTCATACATTTTTCGGTCAAACCATTTACTAACTTCAATTGAATCAACTTTAAAATAAATTTTAACTTAGATATTTCATTGCAACCTTCGTATAAAGGTGTTTTGGCATCTTTTAATAACAAAAAATGTTTGTGTATATCTTGATTTGGTTCACCCTAGTGGTATCTAGATGGTTCCTGAAGATTTGGATATCTTCAATCATTTCTATCACATCGTCGTTTAAAATCTCAACTTGTGGTTTATCTAATTGGACATCATGTTCCCTACTTAAACTATGTTCTATTTCCCCATGACTTATCCACATTCGATAATTTGACCATATACCATCATATATTAAATATTCTTTAACTATATGTCTTTTTAAAGTGAATGTGTTACAACACTATTTACAAGGGCATTGAATCAAACTTTTATCTAGTCCATGTCTAAATTGGGTCCTAGATTCATAAAAAGTAAAATCTAGAAATTCTTCTACTCCTTGAATATAGGTAGGACTTAATCTGTTAAGAATATCTATCCAAGATTTGTCTAAATTACTCGTCATGTTCCGTAATTAGCCTTTTAACATTATAAACAAATATATACATAAAAGTAAAAATTATATTACAGAAAGTTAAAAGTAAATCGAACCTCCTCCAAATGAAGTAAGTCTCAAACGAGAATGTCGTTTGAAACTAGCTGAAAATGAAAAGTAGAGCCGACAAAAAAATTGATAAAATTGTGTTTGATAGCCCTAAATTAGTTTCTAATGCCACTGTGGGACAAATGAAACCGAAAACCCGATTTGAGTTGGTGTCCATGGGATACACAACAATTGGAACTATTTTGAAATTTTAAGTGGTTTCTATTGCCACTTAAAACAAATCAACTGGAAAATTGGGTTGAGTTGGTTTAAACTGTCTCTACACCTCTTTAGTTGGATTCGGTTTGGTAACGAACTTGATTTCTTTTTTTAAATTGGTTATTAATACCGGTTTGACCAATCCAAGCCGAATTCCAGTTTGGACTGGCCAAATTGACCACGGGAAGGTTGATTTTCCAAATTCCAAGTTAATGTCAATTTTAAATTTTCATATCATGATATGCATTTAAATTTATTTATTTATTACGGTTGATATGAAATTAGTCTAATTAGACATTAATTTAGATATTTTATTAAACAAAATTCTTTAAATTGTATGTTAATCAAATAAAATATTTTTTACCACCAACTAAGAGATTAGAGGTGACATTAAGACTTTATATTTTTAGATTAAGCCAAAACTAATATGCCTAACCCCCTTAATGACAAATTGTAAATAAAAATGATTAACTATAAACTAATATGCTTAACTACATGAATTAATACGTTTAACTTCATTTAAATAATTTTATGATAATTAACATATTTTTAACAATGGTTAACATGATAAATGATAACATTAAATTCCTAAACAATAACCATAATCTCAAAAATTAACAACATTAACATTGTTTAACCAAAATAATAAACCCTAAATTCATTTTAAAAAGTTTCTAGGGTATAAATTACCTTAAGGAGGAGGAAATCGGTGTAGGTGGTGGCGAAGGTCGATAGCGGTGGAAGTTTGGTGCTGCCGGCAACGACGAAGGCCGGCGGTGGCGGCGAGAAGCACAGTGGTGACAACAAGGTCACGCAAGAGAGAGTGAGAGGGTAGGAGGAGAAGGGGATTGAGGGTTTTAAAAATGGATGAATTGAAGTTGTCGCCAATGATACATTAAAGTATAATGGCGACGGCCAAAGCCGTCGCTAAATAAATCCAGCCATTGAACGGTCGGATGAAAAAATTAGCGACGGCTTAAGCCATAGCTATTAACATTAGTTACGTCTTAGTAAGGTCGTCGCTAATTACCATTGCGGAAGGGGTTTCAGAAGTTTTTTCTAGTTCAGCGATGGCCATCGCCAATAACTTTAATGGCGGCAGTTTTAAGTAGCCATCGCATATAACTATGTAACGGCGACGATTTTATCGGCGACGGCTTAAGTCGTCACTGATATCTCTTTTGGAGACGGCTTTTCAAAGCCATCACCATTAATCCATCCTTAATAACCTCATTCCTTGTAGTGATTATCAATCAACTTTTACAAAGTGATGACGACAATGATATTAAGTACATTGTTGACTACAAATCATCATGCAAGAACATGCTGGTTATTCTTTTAACGATACTGCTCCTTTTCCATCTTCATAATTGATGACCAAGCATCTATTCACCTCGATAGAGCAAGTTAATATTTTCCTACGGAGAGATCAGCCATTGATGATAAATATAACCATGTGGGATTTTGGGTTTTAATTTTAAATTCTATACCTCTACATGTTGACCTTCAAACTAGAAATTTTAGAGTTAGGAATTTGGGATTTGGATTGGATTTTGTTAGCTTTAAATTCTTAGATTGAAATATTTTTTTATTTGGAAATTGTGGCCTCAGGTTCGCAGATTTGAAGATTCTTGAATTTCATATATTATTCTATTTTTTGGGTCGGATTTTAGGCATGGATTTTTTTTTACTTAGAGGGGAGGGGCTTTGGATTTTGTACTTGTTGAATTTTAGATTTTAGGAAATCCTTATTTGTGATTTCGATTTTTTCCAGATTTGGAATTTGTGGTATGTGAACTTTGACATACTCTTTTTCTTTTAAGATTTGAGATTTGAGGGCTTTATGATTTTACAAAGTGCACTTCTTAATGTTTAATGTGCGAATTTCTTAATATTATGTTAATGTGCTACCAAAAAATGCTGCACAATGCATCCTCATTTCAGCATTTTAGTGGGATAAAGATTTTAAAATGCATATTGTTTCAGTTTTTAGGTTTTACAAATGTTGGCACCAAAATTTTCCGCTTAGCTTGTTTGATACAGATTTCAGCAATGTCGAAGCCGGTGCGGAAAAATCCAACCCATATTCGGAAAATTCAAGAACAGATGATGCAAACAGGCTTTGGAAATGCCTTGGCATGGCCTTACATGCTACAAATGGCCAAGATAATGTGTTCATTACATAGCCCCGGTCAAGAGCTTCGCAACGGTGCCCAAAACATGAAAAACGGACACCGGAAGGCCGAAATGACCATTTTGCCCCTGACACTTTGGGACAAATTGGGACTCTAACATGGAATTCCAACTTTACCACATTGTCAAGGTTAGATAGAGCTAGGCAACACTCGAAACGGATCGAAAATCCGACCCCCGGATGAAGAGATATGCAAGAAAGAGCAAATCCGGACGGAAAGCCGTATGTTCTCGCACCAGGGGCATAATGGTCCGATTAGCTATGGATCGACCCATGGGCTGAAAATTTCAATTTTCATGACCCAAAACTTTGACCTCATGAATATTTATGCATAAAAAAATTTTGGCCAATGGGAGAAGGCAATTGCATTCAATTACAGTTTCCGGCATTATCGACAGTCGAGATCACACCGATCGGAGAAACTAGCTAAATCAGGAGATCTGTTGCAATTCAAGTGATCTCAACCACATATCAGGATGGAGCATAAGATCAATGGCCATCAGGGTATGATCTGAATTTTTTTGAAGTCAATTTGGGATTTATTTAATTGGTTTTGGCTGGAATTAATGCTAGCCATTGGATCGGGAGCACTCTGATTAAACCAGGGTTAAACCTAACCCAAGATGGGCTAACCCAACCTGTCATGGCCGAACCCCATCCTCCCTCATCTGATGTGTGTGCAAGAAGCCCTAGAAAATAGGGGAGGGAGGCGCACCCACCACCTTCTTCCTTGGCTGGTGGGTCCCACTCAACCACTTCCCTCAACCACCTCCCATGGCTTATCCTTATCTCTCCCTTGGTTTATCTTCATCCTAACTAATCCTACAACTAACCAAGCTTATCCTCATCCAAGCCTTGGTCGAACCAGCCTTCTTGCCACATGTCATGTGCGCACATCTCCTTGAAAGAAGGAGAGGGTGCGCACCCTTCTCTCCCTCTCTTTCTAGTTGGCGCACAATCACCTCAACAACCTCCCTTGAGTTATCCTTATCATCCCCAACCTCCCTTGAGTTATCCTTATCTCCTCTCAACAACCTCCAGCCTTATCTCCTCCTGGAGATGGCGCCCCTCAGCCCCTATAAAAGCCCCCTCAGCTGGCCATGTGCAGGACAAGCTGATCACCCTGCGGAAGCCCTGCCTCTCCTCCCTCTACCCTGCTCCAAGAGAGCTTCTCCTTGCTTGGACGTCTTCATCAGCAAGTCAGCAACCTCTCCAGCCCCCTTGTGGTGTTCCAAGTGAAGAAGAAGAAGGAGAAAAGGCCTCCCTCCAGCAGGTGCGCCAGCAGCAGCCCAATCGGTGGTGCACCGATTCCAACAGCAGGTGTTCCTTCTTGGATCACTGATTCTAGCCCCATTTTCAGCAACAAAAGAAGAAGAAGAAGAGGGGTATAAAGCCAGCCATCTTCTCCTTCAATCTCCAACAAGGATTGTGCCAAAAAGGTGAGGGAAGATGTAGTACTTTCTAGTTCTTTCCCTCCCCTCTTCTTTCTCTTCCCCTCGGCCTTCTCTATGGCCATTCAAGAAGCTCCAAAAACCCAGCCTTGTTGGTACCACCTAAAGCCCATGTTCAACCTCCTTATGCTGGTCCCACAAGCCATCAAAAATCAGCCTCTTTGAGCCCTTCATTTCAGACCCCTTGCTGTCCTAATTCTAGCTCCTCATTGCCCATGTGCGCACAGCCCATAGGTGGCCTGTAAACAGCCCATTTGGCATCCCCAAGCAGCCCCATGCTGTCACCTAACACCGTGCCCCTTGTTGCCATCCCTCTAGCAGCCAATTAGGCTCCTGAACATGCTCTTAATCAGGCCATGTTTGACCATCCTTGCTGCCCAAGTGACATACTTCAGAACATGCCCAAATCAGGCCCCTCTGCTGGCCTTGAAATCAGGCCCCTCTACTGGCCATGAAACCAGACCCCATGCTTCCTTTTTTCCTTCCCCTTTGAGTATAGGTTGAGGGTCGACGCTTTGAGACTCTCGGAATCCGCCGGATGGACCGAGACTACTCGGGTGGGCCTTCAATTCTCATGCCCTTTGTGCATTCCTAAAACCAATCCTAGTTCATACCTAAACCTACCCCTTGTGCAGTCCTACCAAAGCTCACCTAAACAGCACCTTAGCCAACCCATTCCAGCCCCTCTGAGGCTCACCTAGCCCGCTGCAACAGCAAGATGTCAAGGTGCAAAAATGGAGGGCAAATCGGGCCAACCGGGCCATGGAGGTGCAAAGCAGGCCCATTGGGCCATGAAGTTCAAAGCAGGCCGCCAGGACCCATGAAGCACAAGATTGGGCCAACCAGGCCGACATAGCATGAATACCAGCCCATTGTGCTGATGAAGCTGGCCCATTGGGCCTTGGACACTTAAAATAAACCTTAATTAAATCTGAAGGCGAAATGCCAAAATTAAATAAGGAGTTAGCACCACCACGTGGGCGCTCCACCTTGGGCAGCTAGCCCGGACACGTATCCGGTATGTTGACCCGGACGTAGGCGCGGGCCGGCTCCCGTTGCAGACGATCCTTCCCACTACTTGGAAAGTCAAAATACTATGCCATGTAGGACGGGTAAAAATTCCACACCGATCGGAAAATAAGGCGGCATGCTGCCAAAATTTTCCTGGTCAAGTGGGATTTTACAACAAGGGAAGAACATTCATACATTTGCACTTCAACAAGCATTATGGCATATGAACTACCACATCTGATGTACACCAGCATGAACATGAATATTCAATGAACATTTCAAGTGCCGAGTTGATTGCATGTGATTGGGCATCGACACTAGCCCGACAGACCGGATGTGATGCAGACCGACCAAGAGTTAATCAAATCTGAAGTTAACTTAATTAAATTTGAAAATACATTCAAACCAACCTTAAAACATGCTTAAAACAGATCATTAAAGCTTTAACATCCAACAAAAATCAGATTTAATACAATCTAGAAAAATTGATTCAATACATTTAATCCATTTGAATTCAAATGCTTAAACAAGTGCAAATCAAACCAATTGAAAAGAACACATAAAGAAAACAATAAGGTATATGAAATTCATCTTAAAACATGCCAAATTCATATCATTAACAATTTGAAGTTCAAGTTTGATCAATTTAAACCAAACTTCAAAACATTTAAAACATACCGAATACCCCCGAATTGGTATGAAAACACCAACCAACATGAGAAAATCACATGAAAATGACTCAACACATGTCAATTAAATTTAAACAAGTCAAATTGATCAACACATCTAAAATATCAATTTCAAACAAAAAATAAAATAAACTTCAACCAATTGAAGTAAAACAAACCAAACAATTCAAACAAGCTCAAAACAAATAACATTAAAATCCAAGTCAAATGGAAATCTGAAATCAACATTTCAAACCACATCAAAATCAATTCATAAATCAACATAAGTCAACTCCAAACCAAATCTAACCAAACTTGTTTGCATCTCATCGGGCCTAAAAGGCCAGGGCCCTTTGTGTTCTTTATACGTTGTGGATGTGCACGCTCTCGTCAAACAAGATCGCTATGGCAGTTAATCAAGGGTGTTCGAGCGTTTGCTCGATGTAAATGAACGTTGGATATTCGCACCATCCGATGGAGAGAGGTCAAAAAATTTTCACAGAACCTGAACCTCGGTTCTATACTCTTCTTTTAATATCACCCGGACTATCTAGTATTTTTATGGTCTATCACCTACTTTACTAGAAAGTTCGGATGTCGATATTTCAAAACATACAAAAACAAGAAATCTTTTCCAAGAATAAAAAATGATTCCCGAGGTTCCCACAACAAATTTTTCATTGCCAAAGAAATCAAATTTGATGTGTTAAAGACTTTACGACCTGCTTTGGTATTTTGAAATGGATAGGAAATAGAGTAGCCAGAAAGGACTAATTTGGAGAACAGTTGTTTAACTCAACTTAAATTTCGATTGAATTTATTCTTGGATTTGGGGGATCCTATATACTTTTGGCTAATTATTAGGAGGGACATAAATGATTAGAGAGTTGCTAGCATCGGATATTCAAATTAACATATTCTGTTTTGTCAGAAAATAAGGTGTGTGAGAATATCCCAAAATATGATTCTCAACGTGTAAGGTCACAAACTTAAATTGTTGTTGAGTTTTATGCTCATGCTAAAATAGGTGGACTTTCAGTGTTCTAAAACACTAATGCAGTTGTTCTGTTGGTGAAATACGAGAAACATTTCAAGATATTTTCACACTACAAGAAATTCGTGCTTTACCGACACAAAAAAAAACGTAGCTATAGGCCATTTTCTGTTGGTAAAAGTCTTTACCTGCGGAACTACCTACGGACCCATCCGTAGGACTAGTACATATAGGTAAATATTTTACCAATGGACGGATTCGTAGATATAGGCCATTTTCCCATAGGTAAAAGCCTGTACTTACGAAACTACCTACGGACCCATCTATAGGGCTAGTACATATAGGTAAATGTTTTACCTAGGGACGGATCCATAGGTATAGTATGAACTATACCCGTAGGTAGCTCCGTAGGTAAGACTTTTACCTACGCGACCAGTCCATAGGTAGCTCCGTAGGTAAGGCTTTTACCTATGGTAAAATAGCCTATACCTACAGTTAAATCCCAAGAATATGATGTATACCTACAAACGATCTTCTCTTTAACTACGGGAGTAATATCCGTAGGTAAATATATCCAACTACATAACTAAAGCCTGATCTTCAACCAAAATACATTTCACTCATTGCACTCCATACATTCCACTCATTCCACTTAATACAAGCATAATTCACACAAAAACTCATACAACTTTCAAAAGACCTCTATCACTCAATCTAATCCAAATTTTGACAACACTTCACAAACAAAACATTGGAAAAAATAGAACTTGCTCATTGAAATTACCACTTGATCAAAAACATAACTTCATTCAACTAAACATTCCTATATACACTATTCACAACCTGAGCAATGACTATAAGCACAAGACTTTGTTGGTATAGAAACCAGAGCAGTACTTTGTTGATGCACTCTAATAAACCTGCACAACATGTTTACCAATCGGTATTGAAAATGGATCACTATAAGCACAAGCTAAATTCTACTACCAACATTACCAAAAATAGGAAATGAAAGTAATAACAAAAAAAATGATCATAATAGCAACAAAAGTGCCACCTACATTTTCTTTTCTCTTTTTCTTCACATCAACACCAAGAGGCTTTATTATCCTTGCATTAGCATCAGTACCTAAAAGATCATTCACGTTCATATTAGGAGGTGGTAGAGGTGGCGATGGTGGAAGTCCTACATAAAAGGAGCCAAATCATGATTGGTATTCCAGACTTAGTCAATTCCAACATCTAGAGTACAACAATGAAGAGAAACAAGACTAAACCATTTCATCAGGCAACATGAAAAAGCTGCATAAAACATTTTTTCTTGAATGTGAAGAAAGAAAGTACTACATAAGGAGACCCAACCAACCACATATCTATACGTTTACATTAGAATGATATCTCATAGAATAAAAAAATATTCCATGTTGACATAAAGAAAAGATGCGGAGTAGAAACTTTACCTATGATAGCACACTATCTATAGTACGCATTGCCAATATCCTTCAATACATGAAGCATCTCCCAGGATGCAGGTAGAACAGTAAATTATCCTATAATGCGGTTTTATTTCATGAATGAATAAATTATGACCCTGTAATGGTGTTAGCATAGACAAATAAACATTACTCATAACATGAAGAAATAACCAACCTGGTCTCGGATAGAACAGAGAAATATGAAACTGAGGAAATCTATACTCCTTTATTAGACTGAAAGTTTGTGCAAAATCCTCAGCAGTTTCTCCTGAGATACCAAGCATGCGGTTTTCTTAGGTGTCTTTGTTGTGATAAGTGGTTGTTACCAAAAAATACATAAATGTAAAATCAGCAAAAAGATAGAAATATAAATGTAGAGGATCTATAACAACACAAAGTGAGGCCCCAAAAGAAAGTTAACTAAAACTCTCATCAATAAATAGAGACGAAAAACACTTGGAGATCCCAGCAGAAAGAAACCGTCAAGTTCACAATATCCTTAGCTATGAGTAAAGAGACATTCCTATAGAAACACCCTTCTTGTGCTCTCCGACCCGACGGACCGAGAAACCACAAGGAGCTCTTAGGGCTCTTAAATCTTTAAGTTTAATATGATGAGGAATAAACCTTAAAGGAGAAGTCATTGGCATACATGACATTAAACACAAGATTTAAAAAAAAACATTTTGATGATCTGGCGGTTTGATGATTAGGGATGATTGATGCAACTGGAGTTGCTCATACATATATATAAAGACATACACACATGGTTGGGTTAAGAGTGCAAAAAAACAAGAATCTCAAGTAAACGAGCATCCAATTAAATGCTCTCATGGGCTATTTAGAGTGCATAGTAATGTACAATAGCTGATAGCAAGTAGAAACATAACACATTTAAAAACAAATCTTATTGTGAAACAAAATGGTGAATCAACAAAATCCCCTTGGGCTATTGTTAGAAGAAGTTGGGAACTAACACAAAAAGATTAAACCGGGGAAACATATAGAAGAACAATGTAACAAATGTGAACCAGATAAATATACTTACCTTGGGCTTTGGATGATCATAAAATACATTTAAGGTAATACACAGCAGTTGATACTATCTTCCATCCATCCTACTGAGTGAAAACACTCAATCTTCTTACAACAAAACCTGCTAATTACAAACTGCAGCTGGAAAAAAATCTAAAAAAATATAACTTACTCATCAAACATTCATACATCTGTTATATACACCATTCACAACTTTAATATATATAGACCATCCTCAAATCAAAGTGGTACAATAACCAAGTCTGATTTATAAAGAAAAATTCATAAACAAAGTACACATCACAAACTTGAAATATATAAAATAAGAACATGAAACCACCCACAATCCACTAGAAGTTACATGAGTTTGAAATATCACCACAACCATAACTTGACCTTCAAAACCACCACAACCAACAATCAATTTCAACGATAAAAGACTTAGTTGTCAACCATCCACAGTCCTCATTAATCATTTAGCATCAAAACAAAACCTAGAATGTAAAATAAAAAAATTAAAAAAATAATTATCTAATTAATTAATGATTATGAGTAAATTATGTAATTAGAATAACTTACATAATCCTTGAACCATAAAATATGGCTTCTAATGGCATCACGCATTTTCTGTCTATGATCATCCTTAACGAACAATGTGGAATTTGGCTTATGAACACGAACAACAAACACCTCGTAGAATACATCTCCGAGGTGCCTTGACATTGCCATTTTCTTGGCGTCGTTGCTTATGAACAAACCTTCAGCAACGCAGTCCCCTTCCATGTCTACCAACTTAACATTCTTTCCTTTTCCCTATTAAAAATAAAAACAAAATTTAAAAGGCCAGGAAAGATTCAGAATTGGCTAGTTCAGGTGAATATTCAGATTCCAATCAACAAATTTAAAGGACATGAAAGGCGGATCATATATGAAGCACAACTCATACACTGCAGCAATAAAAAAAAGAAATGCAGATCATATATGAAGTGTCTACAAACTGTAGAAATGCAAATCATATATGAAAGGCAGATCATATATGAAGATAAACAACTTCACTTACATTATCTTCGGCCAAACATGATAATTTGCTAGTCACCGAAGATCGAGGTGCAAACTACACAACAACGCATAAAAAACAATTAACATGACTTACTGGTTTTGTGCATTTTCAGAAACATCTTTGTATAATTTAAATTCAAAATTTTATACCTCGGCATTAGGATCGGAAGCATCCTCAAGTTTAGCCACTTTTGATTCCAAAAGCTAAAGACGTGCATGTAAGGTCTTATCTTCATTTTTGGACTTTTCAGTTTTTCCCTCCCCCCCATAGTTGATTTGGTGTTGGCCCTATGCCAATACCCCTAATTCTCCCATGTTTGTCTTCATCAAGAACTTTGGCGAAGACATCTTCCTTTGTTGTCATTGAATAAGAACTAGTAGATGGTTGACATTGTTTGAATACCTTAAGTTTTCCCTATAATGCTCAAACTATCTTAGACAATACATACGACATATATACAGAAGGCAAAGGCATCAATGTTACACGGTCCTCTGCGAGGTACTTCATATATATAGGTAAGTGGTTCACTATACACTTACGATTGCTATTGCACATTCATCGTTGATAGCTTTGCCATCCTTTTTTGTAAGACTGATGATGAAGATATCAGTTTTGTCCACCTCTTTACCAGTTTTCAACTTCTAAAATTTGAACAATTATGGGCATTTAAAAATTGACATTAAACATCTGTAATGCATAAAAATAGTTGGTACTAACCTCTTTTGTCCTGATATCTGCATATGTCTGAGTTCCAACACAATGAAAGATCTTTTGAAGGCTCTTATTTTTCTGATTCACCTCACTGTTCCTTACAATTCACAAGAAATAGTAATGTAATGCATAAATTATGAATACTTATGATGAAAATAACAATTTATCTGAAATCATTAGAAGTCCAAGGTTGTCCTTACTGACTCACACGTTTTAGGGGTAATGTGCAATTCTTGAGGTGGTCTTTCTCATTTATGTATTTCTTCCTAAGTGAATACTTATGATATTTCCATTTCATCCCAAGATCTTTCATTATAAACATCTTTTGTAATTAATCTCCATCATCAACTTCATATTTTCTCTAAAAAAAATATTAACCATGTTTTTTGGTAGTCATTGACAAGTCATAATACATAACTATAAGATACCGAGACAAGATAATTATTCAATTTACCTTGATAAATTCCCATGTCATTGACATTTGATTGAGGCATATTATCCCAAAATGCCACATTGATTGGGCATTTCTTCCAATTCATTGCAACTGTCCCCAAAAAGGTCCTTAGTGACCTTCCACCGGTCCCAATTGGCTGTCCAAGTTCATTCCATTCAACAAAAATCAGTTTCTCATCCTCCAATGCCTGCACATCACGGCAGTATGTGTGACCCCGAGTTTTCTTTGGAGGAACATAATCTGTGATTGTTTTATCTTCCGTATTCTGGTCCCCGTTTGAGCATCCGCATTCTTATCACGGAGGACGTAGAGGATGGTATGGAAGATGATGTAGAGGAGATCAAGCAGTCTCCATCTCAACCATATTTTAAAACTTTGACAATTAAAGTGTCAATATCGGATACTGTAAACCAATCTTTTGTCATCTACAAGAAAAAATGTTAAATACCTCATGAATAGAAGAATTTAAATAATATTATATATTCTAGGAGACATTGAGTTCACAGTGTGTACAAAATATTCTAGAAGACAAGTTACATAATATTAACAGTCTCTAGTGTCCCCTATAATAAATTGTTAGTAACTTAGAAAGAAAATAGCCCAACTTAAAGTGAAATGCCCTATTAATTATGACTTACCCATCAACAATGGGGACAATGACATACATCTTAGAGAAGACTTCCCGATCCCTAAGTACTTCTATAATCCTACACATACCATTAAGATATATAGAAAATAGCAAACAATGTACTATTGTGGCATTTATTTTGTGGGTCATTTGAAGTTGACCCCACATGTGGCTGCAAAATTTCAACGATGAATGGTTAGATGAATAAGTAAAGCCAAAGAATGACATCACACATAACACATCCCCATAGACCATATGTTCTGTCACTTGTTGATAAGTGTCATCTATCCAAACAATTACAACAACTTTCTTATGCATGAAAAATGTCACGCACATGTGAATAAGTAAAGTCAACTATTGCATAAAACACATAAAATTAATACAAAGTTGTAAGTCACCAACGATCCATATATCCATATCAATCGAAACATGACAAAAAGCACCTCTGCACCAAAAAAAAACAAATATGTAAGATTCCCAAGAGATAAATAATAACAACCTCCGAGCAAGTAACTGTGCTTGTTTAATACTATTCTACAACCAGTAGTCCTGTTTTTCAAGTATCTGTCTTTGCAAAAAATATTTTTGCTTATGTCCTATCAATTCTGGCAACGCTTACGTTGAACTAACACATTTAGAAATAAGGAACATCATGAAATAAAATTATTTATAGAAATCTTAGTTCATGAACTGCCGAAACAAGTTAGAATCCAACTTTTAAATGTATATGTGTATTCAAATGTAACATTCCAATATCAAAGGCATTGATTAGATTTTGGATTATATTAGCTCTTTTGAAACCTACCAGAATTATGTTAGTCCATGAACTCATACATCTGATGACATTTTGGATTGGGATGGAAACAGTCTGGAGTCACCTATTTTTAACTAAATCAAGTTATATTAAGACAGTGTATCCTCTTCCTTTTTTGACTAAACAAGGTTCTAACCCTACTATCAGATTTGACTGAACATGACAGGCTCTTCATGTTGGAATCAGATACATTGAACTAACACATAAAAACATGGTGCAGTCCTATTAATTCTAACAACGCTTACATTGAACTAACACATAAAAATAAAAAACATCATGAAATAAAATGTTTTATAGAAAACTTACTCCATGAACTGCTAAAACAAGTCAGAATCTAACTTCTGCAGTGCCTTTGGCATATCGTAGATGTCATCAATGTGCTTTATCTTCTTCAGTTATGGTGGGTTGGATGAATTACCTGGACCCCACAAACCTTTATCCTTTGAATCCTTAGAGATGCCACCGTCTAATTTAAACAACAAAGACTCCATAACCTTCTTTCCCCTATTTGCATAAAACACATCAATCAAATTTCAGTAATTGATAAAGGAAAAATTATAAATGAAAGTCATCATATAGATAGGACTTTATAAATGAAATCATCATATAAAGGCAACTTACATCACACTTCGATGGCATCTATATCTAACCTACGAACAAGCATTTCATCCAAATCATTGTTGTTTAGATTTATTGTTGTTTTCTCATGAGGTGAGGCTTGTATATCTAGGAATTCAGCACTTTCTTTAGAATTATCACTTGATAAGTAGTAAAAATCACGTGGGATCATCTTACGAACAACAAACCAACCCGCATTTTTTGGGTCCTCTAAATACTAAACTTGTTCTGCCTGTGATGCCAAGATATAAGGTTCATTTGTTCTTAATTTGCATGCTAGATTCACCAGAATAGGAGGTCCATCATGTTTCACCCCTTGGTGCACATATACCCAATCACACTTAAGCAACACTATCCTTATATGACCATAGTAGTCAACTTCAAAAATTTCATCAACCACACCATAGTAGGTAACATTTTCCTCCATGTTCCATGACTTTAAAGATCCACTTGCAGTCAATACAATGCCAGAGTTTTGAGTAACTCATTGTTGTTCAACCTTTCTTGTGTGAAATCTAAATCCATTAACTATACATGATTCATACTTCTTAACCACATCAAGCGGTAAATCTTTAACCCAAATAAGATAAGATGACATGTCTCCCCTAGTCAACTCTTGTAACTTATGCACCTAATGAAAACAGAGAATTTGTATACATGTTACAAAAATATCGCCACATTCTACCTCAAATATAATAAGATACAAAAATAATAATTACCTTAACTTTTAGCCATTGTCTGAATTTAGATGTATGAATATACTCAACCTCGCTTTCGTTCAACTCAGGGTACATCTCTCTAAGTTCAGTGACATGATCTCTAAATTGAATATGATTAGTTTGCATATGTATATATGTTTGTTATACTCTAAAACTATAAATGAAAATTTAAACTTACTTGGTGTACTAGTTCAAAGCCGTACGGTTGAATTTGATATAATTATGTACTTACAACAAATCATTTGTTTGTAGTCTCTTGTTCCTAGATACTCCACATGGACGACAAGTCTCCATGAAAACTTTCCATCCTTCCTCTACCACCTTTGGACGATATTCCACCTATCGTCATGGCCTATTTAACCATGTCTCAACATCATCATTTAAATATCGAGATGCAAATATCATTGTTTCAGACATAACATATCCTTCGACAATTGACCCTTCAGGGTAGGTCTGATTCCTCACATAAGATTTTAATTTGGCCAAGTACCTGAAGGGTTAGTAGCAATAAACATTGATTTAAATCAATCAACAAAATTAAATGTTTAAGTGAAAGTAATACCTCTTAAATGGTTACATCCATCTATACTGAACTGGTCCAGCAATCCTAGCCTCATTTGCTAAATGAATGATCAAATGAACCATTATATCAAAGAAGCTTAGAGGAAATATCATCTCCATATGGCATAATGTCCTTGTAACATCTAAGCCTTGTTGGTAGAAGTCTTCAACAGAAGTAACTTTTGAACAAATGTTTAAGAAAAATTGACAAATGTCACTTAGTGATGAAGAAACATTTTGTTTGGGATTGCTCTAATAGCAATTGGAAGTAATTGTTGCATAATGATATGGTAGTCATGAGTCTTCAACCCCCATAACTTCTTATCTTTGTTGACAAATCGCTTTGCAATATTTGAGGAGTAGCCATCAGGAACCTTAACAGATCAAAATAACTTGAAGATAGTTTCCTTCTCTTTCTTACTACATGTGAATTGGGTAGGTGGTAGCACTGTCCTACCTAGCCCGACTTCTTGTGGGTGAAGAGATTCTCGAATGCACATCTTTTGTAAGTCTTGATAAGCTTTAAGCCCATTTTTATTCTTCCCTTCAATCGAGAAAAGGGTGCCTACTATACTCTCGCATACATTCTTCTCAATGTGCATCAAATCTAATTTATGGCGAAGCAACAAAGATTTCCAATATGATAACTTGAAGAAAATACTCATTTTCCTCCACCCTAGATACTTATTCTCATCCTCCTTACCTTTTTTTTTCCTCTTGCCTTTCTTCTTTTCGAGACCTTTTGCAACGTGTGAATTAAAATCATCTAGTTGTTGTATTATTTCATGTTCAGATAATGTCAAAGGCTTGTCACTCCATTCTTCATGACCATCAAATTGTTTACTCATTTTTTGAAACTTATGTTTGTTTGCTAGCCATCTTCGATGACCCATGTAACAAAATTTTCCACTACATTCTAGTCAACTTGAAGAGGTGTCCTTATTACAAGTAGGACAAGCCAATCGACATTTTGTACTCCAACCTGACATGTATGCATATGCTGAAAAATCATTAATAGTCCGTAATAACACTGCACTTAGATGGAATTGCTCACATTTAGCTGCATCATATGTATCTACACCGTGCCGGAGAATCTCAAGTTCCTCTATGAGCGGTTGCAAAAAGACATCAATTTTGTTACCAGGACCTTTCGAACCAAAAATTAGAAGGCAAAGTAAAATATTCGTACTCTTCATACACTCTCAAGGTGGTAAGTTATAAAGAACAACTAACACCGGCCATGTACTATGAATGACATTCATGTTTCCATAAGAGTTGAACCCATCACTCACCAGTCCAAGTCGTACATTCTGACATTCTAACCGAAAATCATTAATGTTTTCCAACAAGTCGAATCAGCTGGATGTCTTAGGATACTATCTTCTTCACGTTCCTATTCATGTTATCTCATACTCACAGATGTTTTAGAGCATGTGAAGAGTCTCTTCAAACGTGGAATGAGTGAAAAATGACAAAGAACCTTTTGAGATACTCTTTTATTATTTACCACACTACTTGACTTATATGACTTCCATCAAGATTCTCCACATTTTGGACAATATTCAGACATATCATGCTCTTTCCAAAATAAGATACAATTGTTTGGACATGCATGTATCTTTTTATAACCATACCCTAGCTAGTCAAGTATTTTCTTGATCTCATAAAAGGATGGTGGTAATGATTACCCGTCTGGGAGCACCTCAATCAACAGCTTCAGCAGAATATCGAAATTTTTATTACTCATACCACTCATACATTTAATATTAATCAACCTAATGAGAAATGAAAGTTTGTTAAAAATTTTGCATCCGAGATAAACAGATTGGTTGACATCATTCAGCATGTCAAAAAAGCTCTTAGAATTTTTATCATGTGTTGTTTCATCAATAAATGCAGGAAAGACATCATCCAACATCTGATGCATGTTTGAATCGACCCAACTTTTTTGGAGGTTTTCGTGACTTGATCCTTCATCATAAAATTTCCAAAAAATTGTCCTTTATAACACCATCGATATAAAGGTGTTGTCTAATAACATCCTTCTCACATTTATTCATACAAGTGCAATTCACACATGGACATCTAATCTTATGACTCGATAGTATATTTGCATATACAAATTTTATAAAGTTGTCAACACCATCATAGTAACCCATCACATTTTTTTGGAAAATCCATCCAGTTGCAATCCATATCACTACAAAGCAAAAGATGGAAATTAATTACAATTTGGTACAAAAGTATCACACTTAAGAACTGTACGAGTCACATAATCCATAGGTAGGTCTGATTTCTACTCATGTCATCACATAAAAAGATTAGTAATCAATTTGGGAACAAAGCAATTATAACTAAAGGCTGACTTCAGTCCTGTGGCAAATAAAAATGAAGAGATAATGATAGCAAGAACCTAGAAGAATAATTGCATCACATAAAAAGATCTAATAGTTGAAAATCATGTATAAGACGTCTAAAGAGTGACAAAAGAATCACCTAACAGAATTAGAAACTAAGTACACATTACTTGACAGCATATGTTAAAAATAGACTACCAAGAGGAAAAGAAAACAAAAACAAATCGCTCCATAGGGAAAGACAACTATAAAAGACCTACTGTTAATGACAAGACAAAAGATAAAGCATAGTTGATATATGAGAAGATGAATCAATCACACAAACCCATGGAATAAAATATGATGTATAAATGTGTTACCTCATTTTCTTAAATCTTCAAACAGTGATTACTAATCCCACCTATCACCTGATTCATCAGAATACAAATATGTTAGTAATATAGTTAAACAACAAGGTAATAAGAGGATAACGGTTGACAACATCATACGATGGGCATACCTTTTCCAAGAACCCATGGGAAAGACCAACTCCTCTGCCGTCACCGATGCCTTCCTCCGTCCACGTAAGAACCAACTATGAGTCGACCTAGGGCACGAGAGGAGGCAATGTCGATGGTTGAAGATGCAGCCAAGAAGGGAGGAGACAATGTCGACGGTTCGCAGTCGTTTGCGCGGAGGAGAAGCACAGAGGAGGGTTCGAACAACATAGAGGGGATACGCCGGTCAGGAGGGTTCGCAGTGGTTTGCACGGAGGAAAAGAACGGAGGAGGGTTCGAACAACACAGAGGGGATACGTCGGTTGGGAGGGTTCGAAGTGGTTTATGTGGAGGAGAAGCACAGATGAAGGTTGCACGAGGGTTTGGAGGGCGGTGCTGTCGAGAGGGAGACACGAAGGCGGACGCTGGTCGATCGGGAGAAGGTTACGAAGGCGGGAGTGAAGTTTGGGCAAACATTTGGGGTTAAGTTATTTTATCATTTAAAATATTTATTTAATATGGATCTAATAAATATTAAAATATTGAGTATATAAGAAAGAAAAATATATACATAAATTTATAAAATATTCTTTGTACTTACATATTTATTTAATATGTTAAATTGTTATTAATATTAATACATTATTTTAAATATAGAAAATATATTAAATTATATATTATTACATTTTTAAAATTTAATATAATTATTACATTACATATTATAATGTAATGTTAAATAATCACTAAATAAATTTTGTTATTATATTATTGTATTTATATATATTTAATAATATAATTAATTATTATTTAAATAATTTTATTAATATTAATATCTTATTTTATATTTTTATAAATATTAAATTATTTGTATTATTATATTACTCTTTTTATTATATACATTATATATTTTTTATATTTATTTATTATTGTATACTTTTATTAATATTAATGAATAATACATTATTAATATTATTATTAACCATCATTTTATTTTATTGAATGAGATTACACATTTATATAACGATATATTTACCTACGGAGGTGAATCCGCAAGCACTTCATAGGTGTGGTTAGATTTACCTATGAATCATCAAATCAGTAGATATAACGAGTAAGTGAATGTAATATTTACCTACTAATTCTTATCTCCGGATAATGTTTCCGTAGGTAAAACGACGATTTCTTGTAGTGTCATACAAGTATACATGCAAATAGAATATTTTAAGATGTATGTTGTGGTTTAAGTGGGTACCAGTTATTAGTTGGAGACCCTAAGCTCTATGTATGTTTTTTAAAAGGTTAAAATCTTTTCTTTTAAAATGCACCATGTACAATTTTCTTTTGCATAGGAGACACTTAACAAAACCACCAGTTTCTTTTGTTTTCATATGCTACTAGATTATTCCTTATTACAAATGCATGATCCTGCAAGTTCAGTTAAATGATTTTATTTGCAACTGTCTTGGTGCTATAAGTTAAAATTGCAGCAACACAATTCTACCTTTAACTATATGTAATTACCTGAAGTATATGGATGCAAATCACCCTTAAACAAATTACTATTATTATTATTTGTTCATGGTATTTAGAAGAAAATGTTTACATTGCTGTGATTAAAAGTTATGTTGACTTATAAGAATATATCGAGGTTTTTGTTTGTCAACTTTCATGTAGACAAGGATCCTTTAATATCGAATTCTACGTACATGAATACATCTACCGTTGAATCATTGCTTGGTCTTCTTTGCTGCTCAAGTGAAAGGGCGGGTACCGTGCATCGACCGTAAATGTTTGAAGTTGTACGCAGGTTATATTTCTCGAGATGGGATGGTGTCGACAGCTTGGTGGGGACACCAATTTGGACTGGGTGATCATAGTCAAGCCAAATATGCCTGTAACAAGGCCAAATTTCGTTAGTTAGTAGACTTTCAGTCACCCCTCGAATTTTCTATCATACGCAGTGAAACAAATTCGACCACAAGATCAGAGAAATAGTTTTTATATTGCATCAGTTTAAGAAAATTGAAATCCATAATAGGTCACGGTTCATAATCCAAATAATTATATCAAAAATAAATTATACATTGATTCAATATAAATAATTCATAAACTAATTCACTAATCTTCTTCTGCCCTGATCCACAATATTTCTATTGCATTAGACCTAATTACCTGAAAAATGTTAAAAGATTTGGAATAAGTCACACAGACTCAGTAAGACATATATCTAAACTTTCTTATTATATTAATCAAAATCTAAATGATAGAAAAGATAATAAATCACACTAGTCAGATTATACCATATCTACTAAAACTATTTATACGGGTTTAACTATTTAATCAGGTCCTTTTAAAATTATTACCAATTTAACCTGACTCTACATAAACCAAACTAATTATAACTTAACCAACAAAACTATTCTACATGTCCATGCAACTTGGGCCAACATGTGCCTACAATTATTTCATTTGTACGAGTAGATTATACGCTTCACTTGACAGAACTCTACTCCAGCTCCAAATATATATAAAGGTACCATATAATAAACTAAATCTCATAGTACGTCTAGACAAGGGCGTACTTAGAATCAACCGTGGTATCCAGGATCCAAGGATACACCGGATTGTTCAAAATCATCCACCACCCATGGGTACACTAAAGTAGACCGGAGGAATAAATGTTCCATCACATGCATCATAACATCAACAACATTTCACAAGTAAAAGTTATATAATTACTCAGACATTCACACATTATCAACCAAATATGCGCAATTACAGAATCAGATATGTAAATTACTGAATCAGAAACATAGAATACCAAATCATGCAAACCATGTATTTATTTCACGTTTCAAGCATTTCAAATTGATCAGATGCTAGATCGCACACTTCAAATGATAACTTGATTGACAATATTCCCATGCAATTTTATGAAATGATGCACATTAAGAATTCAAATAACTATGAATATTAAATAATCATATTCCATAATCATCATGCCAATCGACATTCATTTAACATTAAATATTAATGATTTAAGCTCAATCTTAACACAGATGTGATTTAATTATAATTATATGAGGTCATAATTCAATTTCCATATATTAATATAGACAATACATTTAATCACCATAATATATAACTAATTTAAATGATTACTAACTAATAATGAATCAAATTTACATCTAACTAATGTAATCCATGAAAATGAATGAAGGTATGCATGAATGACATGATCAACATTTAAATAAACTCAAGTAAACTAATAAATAATTTAACTAACATTAATCACATTTTTATAACTACTAATCTAATAAACATATTTTAACATATTAATTAAAATATCAAGATATTAAAGAAAGTTGGGATATCTACCTCAAGTGGATCAGTAAGTTCCAAAGTCCAAAAAACCCAAACCAATTCAATCACGAGGCGATCAAGGCAATTGCAGTACCAGGTTATCCTAGAATCCTAATGGCATAAAAAATGATAGAAAGATTAAGTAAATCAATTGACTTGATTGGCTCGATAATTAGGAGTAGAGAGATTAAAAAATAAGGTGGGAGAGAAGAGAGAGGTATGCCGGAGTAGGACTGTTCACGGTTCGGTTTGGTTCGATTTGAGACCAATTTTTTTCAAACCGAACCGAACCGTTAAGGTGAACCGAACCGAACCGAACCGGTTCTCTTGAGAGCCAAACCGAAAATGAACCGAACCGAACCGAACCGTTCGGTTCGGTTCGGGTCAACGGTTCACGTTGACCATTGAAAACAGGTCAAATTATGAAATTTTTAAACCTGAAAGTAAAAATCAAATAGTTGGAATCGGTTCAAATAAAAAGCGATATTACACGTATTTCTGTGATACAAGCAACAAAAGCACAACTAAAAAAATTCTGCATCTAAAAAATTCAGATAAACATTTTATCAAACAATTTCTTTATGGCTTATTTCTCTCCCGTACGGCTGTACACTTATTCTCACAACCTATATAACACGTACACACAACCTGTATAACATATTCTGTATAATTAAGATTATAAAGTTTACAATTAACCTAATTCTGAAACTGATATTCAAAATTGATATCCGAAGGGAAAGGATAAAACCAGAAAGTCAAACCTGATATTAATCCTCAAATCTGAAAGAGACCCAAAAAAACAAAATAAATCTGGAAGATAGAAATCTGAAACTGAGAATTCACAATTCTCCCAATATTACATAGATCAAGTCACAAATCAACTCACAACATAGTAGATTATGTTTTACAGGATTTTTCCAATATTACAAACACGTTAAACATAAATAGTCAAAAGTCTGCCATTTCCTACAAAGTAGGTGTCGACCTCTTTCCAATCCTTCATTTCCTACGAAATAAAAAAAGTTATGTCAACTACTTTTTTTTGGTATAAAAACTGAAATGTTATAAACAACAACTTACAACTCTCAAGTCTCGAGTCACAACCTATTGTGCAATATCAATGACGGACGGTGCTAATGCAATTTTTGTTAGATCTGAAAATAAGAAATGTAAGTTATTATAAGTATGATAATAAGAAACTTTGACACATACATGATTCTTTGACAACTATATATTTGAAAATAAGAAACGTAAGTATTAGTTACCTTTGTCCAGTTGTTCAATATCATCAATATTTTCTTCAACACATACACGATTCTTTGACACACGGAGCCAATCTTGACAACAAATAAGGGCCTCAACAACTTTAGGAGATAAAGAACTCCTAAATGCATCAAGAACACGACCACCGGTGCTAAATGCAGATTCTGATGCTCTTGTGGATATTGGAATTGCTAATGTATCACGAGCTATCTGTGACAAGATAGGAAACTTTGTGCAATTCACCTTCCACCAATTTAAGATATCAAATGATGATAAGCATTCCTCATTCTCCTCATCCAAATATTTCACTAGCTCAGATTTTGTATCGCCACATTCCCTTTCAGCTTTATGTTGCTTATAACAAGAAAACATGATCAATTCTGTTGTGTCACAAATGTCAACTTCTTTTGAAGTTGGTGCTTTTTCAACCATATTTTGCGCTCCACTGGATGAAGTATCAACATGTTTATACTCATCAAACATTGCATATAGTGTCACTTTCAACTTATTCTTCAAAATGAGAGCTTTCTCTCTTTCATACATTTGAGAGATACCAAATTCAACATAATCTAACTTGTATCGGGGATCAAGCACAATAGAAATAAATAACATGAGATTAATTTTTTCAGGATTTCCCAATACTTATCACATTTATCTTTCATTTTCAAAGCCATGTCACCAAAATTAAAGTTTGAACTAATGCACCATTCTTTCAATAGACAATCCACATTGCTTATTTCATGAAAATACCGATTAGACGTGACATATAAAGATCCAGAAACACGCAATGTAAGATCATAAAAAGTTTGTAGTACTTTAACAAGATCTCTAACTCGTGACCAATCTTCATCGTGTGGTTTTCCTATGCCATTTCCATCACAAAGTTCACTTGTAAAAAATGGATCTTGTTCTTCATATCTCTCAAATGCTTTTTGAAACTTTTGGGCTGTGTGCAACATTAAAAAAGTTACACTTCTTGTATCACAACTATAACAAGCACCACAGTAATTACACTTACATTTCTCTTCTCCTTCAACCTTTGTAAAATGATCCCACACATCAGCTCTTGATTTTCTTTTTCCTTTTGCTTTTGAATGACTAGATTCGACAACATCCGGTTGATTTTGTGTATGATCAACATTAACAATTGGAACTTGTTCACTTGTAGTATCACCAACTTGTGACATCTGAAATTTTTTGAAATAATTTGACACCAATGCTTTATATGAATATGACACCCTAAAAATGACATTCAACAATTTCAGTAAAAAGACATTAAACACAGTCCTAACAAGAATAATTTGACACCAATACTTTATATGAATTTGACACCATAAATATTACAAATGACAATCAGATTAATTGCACCATTATCGTAGGAAAAATCCTGCCTTTTTAGACCTCTGATAACTGAAATTTTCCTTAGGATTCATCTAAAAGAAATAAAAGAGAAAGGAAGAGAGATAAAGGATGCTCGCCGGTCACCTGAGGGCTGAGGGCTGCCTGCGGCTCCGATGATAGAAGGCTGCGGGCCTGCGCGGCTGAGGGAGTGAGGGCTGCGGCCTGTCCTGTCCGCTGAGGGCTGAGGGCCTGCGGCCCTGCAGCCTGCGGGTGCGTGCGTGAACGGCCCTGCGGCCTGTCCTTCTCCTGCCTATGCACGGCTGCGGGCGCGTGAACAGTCCTATGCGGCTATGCGGCTGCGGGCTGCGGCTGGCTGTGAAAGGAAGAGGGACGCCGGACGGGGAATCAGGGATGGGGCATGGGCGGAGGCGGATGGCGTTGCCGGCTGTGCGGCTGAGGGCTGCGGCTGTGGCCTGCGCGGCTGAGGGCTGCGCTGCGAGTGCGGCCTGCCGCTGAGGGCTGACTCGCTCAGGGCTGAGGCCTGACGCCTGGCCGCCTGAGGACTGAGGGTGAGGGGCTGAGCCGCTGAGGCCTGACCTGAGGGTGAGAGCTGCGAGTGAAGAGCTGCGGGCCTGCGAGTGAAGAGCTGCGAGTGAAGAGCTGCGCGGCTGCAACTGCAAGATCCCCCCGGCTGCGGGCTGCGGCTGTGAAAGGAAGAGAAGAGAGACGGGGAAACTCAGGGATGGGCGGATGGCGGCCGCGACCCTCGACCTCACGATGGTAGGGTTAGGCGGTTTTTTTAAAATTTCTGGAAAGTATATTTCGGGTCAAACGGGTTATCGGGTTCTTCGGTTTAGGGACGCTTCCAAACCGAACCGAACCATCAGTGTGGTAACGGTTCGGTTCGGTTCTGAAAACCGAACCAAAATTTTCCAACCCGAACCGAACCGTTTCGGTTCGGTTTTTCGGTTTTCCGGTTCATCGTGAACAGTCCTATGCCGGAGAGAGGGAGAGACCCGGTGAGGGGGGATATCCAGTGGCGCACGGAAGCGGCGCAGACGCGCGGCGCCTGTTCACGCGGGAAAACCGCGCGACAGTGCGGGAGGGAGAGAGAAGAGCGAGAGCATGAGAAAGCACAAGAGGGAGACGAGGGGGGTCACGGCGCGAGTATGCGCGCGCGCGCGCGCGTGAGAGAGATAGAGAGTTGGGGGTGCTTTGGGCACCGCGGCCTCACGGCCGCACGACGCATGGGAGGAAATCCGCACACGGCTGGGAAAAACAGAGAGAGAATGAGGGGGACGCGGGAGGCGATGACAACGGCGACGCTCACGGCGGTGATAGCGGCGACGATGCCAGATAAGAAGGAGGAGAAGGGGGGTGGGGTGGGCGCCACGGCGGGTGGCTGAGCACGTGCAGTAGGCAGACGGCGGCCACCGTTTGACAGTGGCAGAGACGGCGACGAAGAAGAAGGGGAAGAAGAGGGAGGGAGCAGACCAAGAGAAGGGGCGGCAACGACGGAGAAAAGTGTGGAGGTGCAAGGGGCGTCCGAAGAAAGCGATGGCGAGTTGGTTCCAGATAAATCGATGCAGCAAGATAGCGAGGCGGCAAAGGGGAGAGGGAAAAATAAAACGAGGAGGCGGTGGGGAGGGGACGGGTACATGGCACAAGGAAAGAATTTTCAATTTTTTTTAAAAAAAATCAGATGTTACAATCTTTTCTCAAAAAAATTGTCATTAAAATTTCAAAATATTTCTTTTAAAAATTGATATTCACCGTTCGCTAATAACATTTTTCCAATAACCTTTATTACTTGACAATATCTTCTCCAATTCAAATTGGATAACTCAATCATGATACATCAATAAGGTCTAAATTCACAAAATTTATAATATAAGAAAATATATCATATCATATAGACATTTTTTCAAAATCACATATATCTTCGAATTCTATTATTCTCACCTGGATAAAATGAACTACTCTAAATATTCTCACATACATCATCAAATGAAATCTTTCTAAAATTTCACCCTCTATCTAATCTTGATGTCTATTGATATATTCCTCTACCAAATATCCATTCATCATTCCTTTCTATAGATTTATCTATCTATTTTCTATCTCTCAAGTCCATTGATACATCTACCATTCAATTTATCTAACTATTAAACTCAAAGATCAATTCATCTATCATGTCTAACCATCCTATCTTAATTTTTCTAACATATCCACATACCATCCAAACAAAAACATATCTCCATAATTTTAATTAATTTAATAGATTATCCTTAATCTGATCCACCAGATATCATCTAAATCTAATTAATCTTTGATCCTCCTACAAAATCCAAACTAATGAAGGATTGATCAAAATCTGATCATCTAATAACAATATCCTCTAGTAATTTTAAAATTCCATCCTCAAATATATATTTCCAATTCATTTTAATCGACATCCTAAACCTAGGAAGGTCAAGAAAAAGACCTTCTGGCTGAGTTAATTGCTTTGATACCAACCTATCATGCCCTGAATTCTCTATCATATGCAGCGAACTAAAGCTAACGACTAGATCAGGGAAATAACCCCTATATTGCGTCGGTTTAGGAAAATCGAAATCTATAACAAGTAACAATTCATAATTCAAATAATTATATCAAAAATAAATCATACATTCATTCAATATAAAAAATTCATAAACCAATTCACTAATCTTCTTCTGCATTAATCCTGATCCACTATGTTTCTACTACGCTAAACCTGATTACTTGAAAAATGTAAAAAGATTTGGAATGAGAGTCACACAGACTTAGTAGGACTTATAATTGAACTTTCTTATCACACTAATCAAAATCTAAATGATAGCAATACAAAATTGTTAGGAATCGTTCATAAAAATTTGGCACAGCAGAAGCGACGATTCCTATGGGTTCCTTTAGAATCTGTCTCAATCGGAACCGAACGATGAAAACTGAAAACCGATCAAATCGGGTTCGAATATACCTGATAAGGATTCATATAATCCCATGGAGAGGAAGGAGATGAGCTTTTCAAGCTCTTCAAACCATTCAAATGTCCGGTCTCCAGTAGTATCCACACGAACTTCATCCACAACAAGTTCTCCCTTCATGTAAACTCTTCCCGAACGAAGCTCCATCGACTATGGACACCTTCTAGAGAGAAAAGGTAGGAAAGAGACTAGGGACGTGGTTTTCACCCTTGGCTTGACGGGTTTGGCTGAAACCATTAGTATTTATAGAGAATTTTAGAATTTTTCATAAAAACCCAAAATCTCCATAAATTACGCCCTTGCCCCTGTACTTGTGGATAAGTCTTTTTGTGAGTGACCCACTAGGCCCAATAGCCTATTTGGTTGAGGTATAAATAAAATATAACAATTCTCTTTAATTTAATTAAATCTGTTATCCGATAACAGATTAATTGGCCAACCGATCATGAAGGGTACAAGCCACATCCCATGATCTCAAATGGCTATGGGGATAGCCTCATCTCCATTGAGCCTTTCCATCATCCGTTACCGCATGGATATAAACCCTCATTCATCCAATGTCCCGATCGGAAAGAAGTACGGCATCGACTATCAACTCCTTAGTGTACCGACTCTATAGAATCATGTACTCAGAATTTGATCAATTGGAAAACTCCTTTTTCAATTATCCTGTCTACCCTGGCTAGGGATTTAGAGTACTATCTCATAGGACATTCACTCTCACTTACCGAGAGTGGATGATCCTTTGTTGTCCGCTCAATTGCCTACATTGGGTTTTTCTTTTGCCCGATCCATCGCAATACTGGACCATCTATACGGTGATCCATAAGACAATGGTCAAAGCACAAGTTCCACCCAACAAGGCATCTTTGGAGACTCGGGTCAAAGGTCTAACCATGCAACCGTGATGAAAGAAAATCGTGATTAACAGTTTAGTAAGATATCATTCAGGGTTTCTAATTTGGTCAGTTCAGTGAACTCATTCAACTAATGAGCACCTGTATGTATATCTCAGTGTCTCCACACCAATGACCAATGAGATCAGTCATCCTCATCACATGAGAAGACATCACATACACTAGTCTATCCGGATCCTTGATGTCTCGTCTCAAGTATCTTATGACTAGGAACATTTAGATCAAATACCTCTAGATGATCAATCTCATTATCATGATCTCATCATGATTTAATCATCATTGTATTTGATTAAGGACTTCATTATGATATTCGTATCTAATAAGAGCTTATAATGAAAATTTACCTAATTAATTGAATAAGATATATATAGAAATGTCGAATCATATCATATATGATTAGCTTATAAGGCATACATTTCTATCAATAATGTATCACACAAGTCAGATTATACCATATCTACTAAAACTATCTATCCAGGTTTAATTATTTAATCAAGTCATTTAAAACCATTAACAATTTAACCTGACTTTAAGTTAACTAAAGTAATTATAACTTAAGCAACAAAATTATTGTACATGACCATGAAAGGTGTACTTACATGTGCCTACAATTATTTCATTTGTCTGAGTAGATTATACGTTCCACTTGACAAAACTCAACTCTAGCTCTAAATATATATAGAAGTATCATATGGTAAATTAAATCACATAGTACATCTAGACAGGGACATGCTTAGGATCAACCGCGGTATCTGAGATCAAAAGATGTACCAAATTATTCTAAATCATCCACTGCCCATGGGGACACTAAAGTAGGCCTAAGAAGTAAATGTTCCATCACATGTATCATAACATCAACAACATTTCACAAGTAAAAGTTATATAATTACTCAGACATTCACACATTATCAACTAGATATGCACAATTACATAATCAGATATGTAAATTACCAGATACATAAAATACCAAATCATGCAAATCATGTATTTATTTCACGTTTCAAGCATTTCAAATTGATCAGATGCTAGATCGCACACTTCAAATGATAACTTGATTGACAATATTCTCATGCAATTTTATGAAATGATGCACATTAAGAATTCAAACAACTGTGAATATTAAATAATCATATTCCATTATCATCATGCCAATCAACATTCATTTAACATTAAATATTAATGATTTAAGCTCAGTCTTAACACAGATGGAGGTCATAATTCAATTTCCATATATTAATATAGACAATACATTTAATCACCATAGTATATAACTAATTTAAATGATTACTAACTAATAATGAACCAAATTTACATCTAATTAATGTAATCCACAAAAATGAATGACATTATACATGAATGACATGATCAACATTTAAATAAACTCAATCAAATTAATAAATAATTTAACTAACATTAATCATAATTTATAACTAAAAATCTAATAAATATATTCTAACACATTAATTAAAATATCGAGATGTTAAAAAAAATTTAAATGTCTATCTCAAGGAGATAGAAAAGTTTCAAAGTTCAAAAACTCAAATCGGTTCAATCACAAGGTGATGGAGACAATTGTGGTATCGGACCATCCTCCAATTCTAATGACATAAAAAATGATAAAAAGATTAATTAAATCAGTTGACTTAATTAGCTGGATAATTAGGAGTAGAGTGATGGATGAAAGTAATAAGGTGGGATAGAAGAGAGAGGTACGCGGGAGAGAGGGAGAGAACTGGCGGGGGTATCCAGCGGCACACGGAGGCCACGCAGACGCGCGGCACCTGTTCGCGCGGGAAAACCGCGCGACAGCGCAGGAGGGAGAGAAGAGAGAGAGCGTGACGTGAGACGGTGAGAGAGCGCGAGAGGGAGATGGGGGCGTCACGGCGGGGGTTGCTTCGGGCTGGCACCGTGGCCTCGCGGCCGCACGACGCGCGGGAGAAAACCCGCACGCAGCTAGGAAAAGCAGAGAGAGAATGAGGGGGCGCGGGAGGCGACGACAACGGCGACGCTCACGTCGGTGATAGCGACTGTTGACCAATATAATTTGAAATTGCATCCTGGGTGATTGTCTATGATTGGTCTGTAATGTAAATTGTTATTTCATTGTATTTACATTTTCTGGTTCAATTGAACCACGAATTGTACAAGAGTTTCACTCATATATAAAAAGGGGTCACTGTACACAGAGCGGGCATTCTGCCCTCTGTGGTCTTCCCGCTCACTCTCACTCTTCTGCTCTGCATCTCATCGGCTTCCCTCGGCGGGTGGATTCTTCTCTCCGCTTCACCACCGGTGATCTGCAGGGACATTCGATCTGGTGTTCGGTCATCGGATCCGAAGCCGCGCCTCTATTCTTCAACTTGGTATCGAGAAGTCAGTCCTGTTCTGCTCCGTAGTGTTTCCCTTTTTGCTTCACTCCGATTCCAATGGAGATGGCTGATTCAGCGATTAGTTCTGGTCCGATTGCTTCACCGAACCCCTCCAGATTGCCATTTGCTACGGGGTCAATTTTTTCTTCGCTTCCGAATATCTCACACAGATTTTCCGTGAAACTTAATGCTGAAAATTACACGATTTGGAGAGGACAATTCGTCCCCTTCCTTCGGACATACAAACTCATGGGATTAGTTGATGGGAGCATACCCTGTCCGCCAGATCTGATTCCAGATCCGTCAGATCCTTCTATTGAAATTCCTAATACCGATGCTGAGCTATGGCGGCAATATGATAATCTCATCATTACTATGATTATGTCATCGGTTAGTGATTCCATTCTTCCACTAATCGTTGGTCTTGAAACCTCCGCTGAAGTTTGGAGAACCATATACACCACTTACAGTTCGACCTCTACCTCTCGGGCACTTCACTTACGTCTTCAACTGCAGCAGCTTAAGAAGGGTACTATGAAAATCACAGAATACCTACAAAAGGTTAAAAACCTCGCTAATTCTTTAGCTATGGCTGTTGATCCCATCTCAACAAGTGAATTGCTCTTATATGTTCTTAATGGCTTGGGCCCGGAGTATGACCCCTTCATCACTGCTGTTACAACCCGGTCCGATGTAAAACGGTGACTATTGATGATGTTCAAGGACTCCTTCTGAATCATGAGATATTTCTACTTCAACGTCAACAAAGTCTAACTGAGATCACAGCAAATTTAGCAAGAGCTAACCTGAACGCACAACAACAGAATAACTCCAATTTCTCTAGAGGACGTGGCAGAAACAACAGAGGAAGAACTGGTGGCCGTGGCAATTTTGACAGAAATCCAGGATATCAAAATAATGAAAGAGGTTCTGGGCATCCCAATCAGCAAAATAATGGACAGAATTTCAACTATACCCCCGGATATAATCAGCAGAATTTTCGACAGCAACCTGTTTTCTGTCAATTGTGTGATCGTCGGGGACATACAGTGGTGAACTGTTGGAAACGATTTGATCAGACATTCAGAGTTGATGGCACCAATCATCAAGGTTATTCTACTTCAAATGCACAAGGTCTTGTGGCTAATGTGACCAACACCAACTCCAACAATGCTCTTGACCCCAACTGGTACCCAGACACAGGTGCAACTAACCATATGACTCCGAATTCTAATCTCCTTTATAATGCTACCACGTATACAGGTTCTGACAAGGTCATGGTCGGGAATGGCGACAATTTACACATCTCACAAATTGGAAATTCAGGTTATAAGCACTTCAATCTTTTGAATACTTTACATGTCCCTGCAATAGCTAAAAACTTGATGTCCGTTTCTCAATTTGCCAAAGATAATGGAGTATTCTTTGAATTTTTTCCCAATTACTGTTTAATCAAGGATATTCAGAGCAAGATGGTCCTGGCCAAAGGACACATTTCTAACGGGTTATACTGTCTGCCTCCGGAACCTCCACAGCATCCGACAGCTCTTACTGTACAGGCTAATGATATATGGCATAAGCGTTTGGGACATCCAGCCCTCAATACAGTTAGACAAGTTCTTCAAAGAATTGGTGAACCGATTTCTTTTCATAGTAACTTTTTTTGTTCTTCCTGCGCTCTTGCAAAGAGCCATAAACTGCACTTCCCTTCTTCAGATTATGTTTCTAAGTGTCCCTTGGAAATAGTTGCTTCCGATGTTTGGGGGCCGTCCCCTTTTGTTAGTAGGGATGGTTACCGATACTATGTGATTTTCATTGATTACTACAGTAGGTACTGTTGGTTATTTCCTCTGGTGTCCAAAAGTGATGTACTTACTGTTTTTGTCAAATTCAAAGCACAAGTTGAGAATTTATTTTCACGGAAAATCAAGTATTTCCAAAGTGATTGGGGTGGCGAATTCCAAGCTTTGTCTCCTATTCTTTCAAACAGTGGTATAACACATAGAGTTTCTTGCCCTTACACCCATCATCAAAATGGGGTCTCTGAACGAAAACATAGACATATAATTGAGACTACTCTTGCTTTACTCAGTCAGGCTAATTTACCATACGAGTTTTGGGATGATGCTAGTCTTTGCGCTGGTTATTTAATAAACAGGCTTCCTACACCTGTCCTAAACAACTTGTCACCGTTTGAGAAACTCTTTGGAAAACAGCCTGATTATTCTATGTTAAGGACTTTTGGATGTGCCTGCTACCCACACCTTCGACCTTATAATTCTCACAAGTTCACTCTGCGGTCTGAATGTTGCATCTTCCTTGGGTACAGTGACAAACACAAAGGGTATAAGTGCTTCCTTCCACGTACTGGAAGAGTATACATAGCCATTCATGTCATTTTTGATGAAAAGTCCTTTCCTTATAGCACTCTTGTCAAAGAGTCTATGACTGTCCATGGTGGAGATCAAACTGTTAGCCTGCCGGCTCCTTGTAACCCTGTACCTACAATTTTTAAACAGCCCACTAACATACATAACAACACCACTGAGGTTACTTCTTCTAGCAATGACTCTCTTCAGCCAGGCTTATGTCCGTCCAGAGAGGATATTCTCATTCAGCAACAGCCCGATTCAGAGGACTCACCCCTACTGCTGATTGTCAGAATCAGCCCTCAGCAACTGCAGACCAGATTGTAACATCGCCTTCCCCTGACAGCACTCCTCCAAAAAGATATCGCTCTCTCAAGGACATATTGCAGACCACTCAGCAGTCAGTCAATCCAAGAAAAAGCAAGTATGCTATGCATACTGAGCTTAGTTCTGAGGTCGAACCCACTTGTTTCAGCTCTGCTAATAAGAAGGTAGAATGGAGACATGCCATGTCCGATGAATTCACAGCTCTCCAGAATAATGGCACATGGATTTTAGTTCCGCCACCCCTTAACGCCAACATCATTGGCTGCAAATGGATATACAAAATAAAAAGGAATTCTGATGGCTCTATTGCTCGCTACAAAGCTAGATTAGTGGCAAAAGGATATACCCAGGAATATGGCATCGATTACAATGAGACCTTCAGTCCAGTGGTGAAACCTACCACTATTCGGGTCATTTTATCCATAGCTGTCACCAATAATTGGATTATCAAGCAACTGGACGTCAGTAATGCATTCTTACATGGACACTTAAATGAGACAATTTTTATGATGCAGCCTCAAGGGTTTATTGATCAAACCCATCCTCACTATGTTTGTCAATTGCAAAAGTCTTTGTATGGGCTGAAACAGGCACCAAGGGCATGGTTTCATCGGTTATATTCTCATTTGTTATTGCTTGGATTTCAAGCTTCAATATGTGACCCATCCTTATTTCTCATGACAAACAATGGCTTGGTGATCTATTTTATAATATATGTGGATGACATAATTCTGACTGGTAATGATCCGCAGGCTATTAATCAACTTATTTCTGGTCTGTCAACTACTTTTGCGTTAAAAGATCTAGGTGATTTGCACTTCTTCTTAGGAATTGAGGTCTGTCGGACTGAACATGGGTTACATTTGAATCAAAGCAGATACATACTGGACTTATTGAAGAAGGCTGAATTGATAGACTCCAAACCTGTCTGCACCCCAATTGCTACTAAGGCATCTATTTCCAAGCATGATGGTGAACTTCTTGATGATCCTACATATTTTAGAAGTCTAGTAGGGTCACTGCAGTACATCACCCTAACTAGACCGGATGTTGCTTTTGCTGTGAATAAAGTCCGCAATTTCTGGCTGCCCCAACTCATACACATCTGATTCTAGCCAAGAGGATTATCCGATACCTTAAGGCTACTCATAATTTTGGATTGCTTGTCAAACCAACCTCTTTTAATTTACAGGTTTTCTCTGATGCCGACTGGGCTGGATGCCCAGATGATAGGCGCTCCACTGGTGGTTTTGGTATATACCTTGGGGACAATTTAATATCTTGGTCTGCCAGAAAATAGAGGACTGTTGCCAGGTCCAGTACCGAAGCTGAAATGAGAGCTTTGGCCATGGCTGTGACAGATTTGTTGTGGATCTTACAGTTGACTAAAGAGCTAAAACTATCTCTATGTTCCTTGCCGACTATGTGGTGTGACAACACGTCAACAATATATCTTAGTGCTAATCCGGTTTTCAGAGCACGTACCCGTCATGTTGAAGTGGATTATCACTTTATTCGGCAGCTTGTTCAAGACAAGTCTATCATCATTCGTCACATTGCAACTAAAGAGCAGATAGCAGATATCTTCACCAAAGGTTTATCATCACAGCAATTTGATGCACTATGATACAAGTTAAGCGTTCAACCCCCGCTTAACTTGCGGGGGGGTGTTGACCAATATAATTTGAAATTGCATCCTGGGTGATTGTCTATGATTGGTCTGTAATGTAAATTGTTATTTCATTGTATTTACATTTTCCGGTTCAATTGAACCACGAATTGTACAAGAGTTTCACTCATATATAAAAAGGGGTCACTGTACACAGAGCGGGCATTCTGCCCTCTGTGGTCTTCCCGCTCACTCTCACTCTTCTGCTCTGCATCTCATCGGCTTCCCTCAGCAGGTGGATTCTTCTCTCCGCTTCACCACTGGTGATCTGTAGGGACATTCGATCTGGTGTTCTGGTCATCAGATCTGAAGCTGCGCCTCTATTCTTCAACTGCGACGACGGCGCCGGAGAAGGAGAAGAGAGGGGGGGATAGGGTGGTCGCCGCGGCGGGCGGCCGAGTACGCGCAGCAGGCGGACGGCGGCCACGGTGGGCTCGTCGCACGGAGGCGACGGTGGCAGAGACGGCGACGAAGAAGAAGGGGAAGAAGAGGGATGGAGCAAACCAGTAGAGGGGGGGGCGGGGCGACAACGACGGAGAGGAGTGTGGAGGTGCAGGGGGGCATCCGGAGAAAGCAACAGCGAGATGGTTCGAGAGAAATCGATGCGGCAAGGTAGCGAGGCGGCAACGGGGAGAGGGAAAAATAAAACGAGGAGGCGGTGGGGAGGGGAGGGGTACGTGGCGCAGGGAGGGAATTTTCAATTTTTAAAAAAAAAAACCGGATGTTACACTTTCTTATCTAACTTAATATAAGAAGCAGGAGTAGCGATCTTTCGTCCTTGCGTTTCTGACCGTTGATCATTATCTTTTTTTCCGTCGAAATTTTTTTCCCCGTCGAATGTATGGAACTCATCCAACGTGATCTTTCGTCCCTTCGTTTCTGACCGTTTTTTATTTTTTATTTTTCCTGTCGAATGTATGGAACTCATCCAACGTTTCCTGCCCAACCCTCGCGGCCGCCAGTTTCGCGAGTCTTCCCGTTGTCGCCTCTGACCTCGCCTCCGCATCCGTCGCGAAGAGGAACTCATCCAACGTTTCCTACCCAACCCTCGCGGCCGCCAGTTTCGCGAGTCTTCCCGTTGTCGCCTCCGACCTCGCCTCTGACCTCGCCTCCGCATCCGTCGCGAAGAGCATACCAGTGGATTCCATCCTCTACTCCGCCTCTTTCTCCTACATCGACATCTTCCGCCTCCGCCCTCTCGTCCGCATTCTCAGCGTAGATCGAGCATCCCCAAACCCTCACGGCGCCTCGGACCTCTCCTCCCGTTGTCGCCTCCGACCTCGCCTCCGCATCCGTCGCGAAGATGGAACCAAGAGCGTACCAGTACTCGATCACTACAATGTTTCCTCCTCCATCCCGTATCCTCCTCAACCGACATATTCTACATATCACATTTCCTCTTCCATCCGGTCTCCTTCTTATGTACCTCTATAGACTCTTCTACCACCATCTACCTCCTTACAAACCCATCGCGCACGAATAATACCTCTCGGACACCTCCTCTGCACCTCACCCATCGACCTCCTTACACCCCCGTCGGATTAAGGCTGCTTGAAGACGTGGTCTACATCTCATCGATCGACTTACTTGCAACTCCGTAAGAAGAAGATTGCTCGGATACCTGGAGTTGCACGCCTCCATTGCTTTGAGAAGGTTTGCTCTGTAAGTGCAGTTCAGAACCCTCTTTCAAGTCCCATCTCCATGAACATTGGTAAAGCGATTATATGAAGAGTACAGATTTTATGTTTTCAAGGTTTCAATTTGTTTGCATAATCTAAAGTTTCAGAAAATTTTTTAAATGTCTGTAACTGTAAGCTCATCTTCTATGGGTGTAATATTTTTAAGGGCCTTTAACAATTTAATTCGTAGGTTCTTGCATTTTTATTCGTTATTTACTTTAATTTGTTATAATCTGAGATTTCCTCGAGTTGTTGAACTTGAAATCATATGTTTATGTCTTTTCTGTGTTTCCATGTTTATATCTCATCTTATTGCTTAACCTATTGCGTTCATATAGGTGGATGTGCTTCCTCTTGGAATTGCATATTTCGCTATAAACTGAAATGTGGGAGCCGTGATTTGGATCATTCAAAACGGACTTTATTTTCTATCATCTCGCTATTAACCATCTTTATAAACCGCTTGAACAGAATATACAGAATATTAATAATAGTACGTAGAAATAGAGATAGCTTGTGCTAGCTTTTTACGTAGACTGAGAGAGACTGACTTCAGTTAATAACAAATTCACCAAATCGCAAATTTGAATAAAAGTCTCGGTGTTATGAGAGTGGATTATTTGGCTTTGACTTGGTTTGATCGTGTTTGATTAACATTGATTGTAGTTTGATTCTTAATGGATTGGAAGTTGTATGGATTGTGGGTTTGACTTATTCAATTATTTGATTTGAGTTCTGCTGCGAATTTGGCTTGAGGGTTCAATGAATTTCAGATTGGTGATTCAATTGGTTTCTTTAGGTTCGGACTTTCTTTCTTTACATATTCGGGCCCCTTGCAGAATTTTTACAGTTTCCGGATCTTACAAGTTCAGAATTGCTGCACTTCCTATTTTTATATTCATATTTGGAGCTTCCAGATTCGCTTCAAATCTCGGACCTCAGTTCAGGTTCAGAATTTGGATTCCCTACAGATTCTATATGTTCCAAAATTTACAGGTCTAGAATCTTGCAGAATTTTTACAACCTCAGATTTTTTGATTCATACATCTTGGTCTCCGACCTCTGATTTTCAAACTTCTATGCTCCAGACTTCAGATTTTCAGACCTCTGTTCAGATTTTAAGACCCCAGATTTCTTACAGATTTCAGTTTTTTTGTTGTATGTTTCAGATTTTAGAAATGTGGAGTTCAGATTTTTGTTGAAGCTTCAATTTACAGATTGCAGATTTTTTTTAGTTCGGATCCCCTGCAGATTTCAGATCTTTATGTGGGTTAAGTTCAGATTTTCAATTTTCAAGTCTGCTTCAAATTCCAGTTCTGAGGCTTCGGATGTTTTCAGATTTCAGATTTCAGGTTCTCAGATTTTCTGTTTTTTCAGATTTTTATAGTAATTCCGCACAAGACAGATTTGGGTTTCAACCCCTGGCTCCCTCCAGATTTTACACACAAGAAGTGAAGTCAAAAAACTGAACCTGAAATATCTTTAGACGGATCTTACTTGAACAATGAACATAAAGAAGCACAAGCACAGGGTAAAAGTAATACACTTAAGATAGAAGTCATGTACACTGCTTGCCTACGCGCCACTATGAGTTGGAGTGTCTCATCGCCAAAATTCACCTTGAAAATAGTCTTTGAACTCCAGAAGCTCAACTAAATGTAATGAACTCAACATTTTGTGATTCCAAAATTGGGAGGGAGGAGAGATACGACAAAGGACATTTCTAACATTTTATATATCCCATACCATTGTTATTCTATTTTCTACTTGACCTTGCTTGATAGCAACCCATATAAAACTCTCCTGACATCGACTGAACTTGCTTAAGCTCGGGTCTGGGGTTTGTTCTTGCCAATCATAGTTTGAATAAGCTTATCTGCCTATTCAGCTCTTCAATTCATGATGATTCAATGCTGGTACTTGCTGTGATATCCTTTTTTTGTGTTCCGAACATGCTGACAAATCATGGAGCTTTGAGATGTATGTCTTTGACTTCATTTGCCCCGACTCAAGAAGAATAGATAGATTTTTTTATTTTTTCATCGCGATGGCAGATCCCTGGGCCCTCTAATTTTCGTCATTCTCTCGTCCATCTGCCTATATGAAAATTCTAAAAAATTTCTGTGATTTACCTAGGTACCGGCTTTGATCATGTATACATATGTTTTACACATAAGCCCCATCTGTTTGTCCCTTCTATGAGGTCTTTAAGTGGCAGCTTTGCTTATTGCTGGCAACTCTAGATTTGTTTTGATCCCTAGGCATGTAAACCCCTCGGACAACCAACTCGGCATCTTCTATTTCTTTTCTCTTACATTTGGTATAACCCGGCTTGCGGTGATATCTAAAATTCCGATTCAAGACTTGATGTCTTGCTTTTGGGACTCCAATCCCAATTGTTTAGGATTACCCTCCTATGCGAACAAAACTTAAGGGTGACTAATTGCCGACCTCTCTCTGCATTTATTCTCCTTTTGTTTGGCTTGATTTTTTTCTTTCTATGAAATTCTAGGTGCCAACAGATCTTTAAAACACTCTTATCCCCTAATCATGGGCTCTTTTGTAGAAGGCGTGTCTGATGTCCCTTACCCTTTTCATGCTTTGTCAAGGCCCAAGGGGTTTAAATCCCTCTTCTCTTGTGTTTTGCAGGTAAAGGATTCCTGAAAGAGGTATAAACAGAGGTCAGACCTCTCTCAAGCAGGTATCAAGGCCTTTTTAAAAGCACAACAGGACTACAAACCCCACGGTATTTTCATGTTCTTATATGCCCATACATTCTTTCTTTTTTTGTATTGATTTTAAATGTCTTAGTATCTGTATTTTTGTTAGGTTGACAAAGCAAATAAAAGGAAAGCTGCATTTCTGGTTGGATTTACTAAAAGAAAGCAGGAGATTTAAGTTTTGAAGGTATAGGTATTTCATTTAGTTTTAAATCATATTTTGTTTGTCTTCTTTTATATTTGTCATGGGCATGAAGTTCATGATAAATTTTAGTCTTTAAAAAATTGGAGTTTAAATTTCAATACCGTGATGTTACCATGCTATATTTACTTGTATTTTTCAGAATATTGGTTCAAATTATAACATATGGATGCCATTTTAAAAGTTCTTTTTTATTATGATTCAGAGTTTACCATCATATTTTTTGACAGAATGATTTTATGACCTATTAATTAGACTCTCTTGTAATATTGGACGGACACTTGGACAAGCCCCGAAGTGTACTGATCCCAGACGGACACATGGACAAGCTCCACTGTGTACAGATCGTTCCCCATTTTTGAAGTAAATTTCACACTTAATCAAGGAAGATTATGCATAATCCTATGTCATAATTTTCTTTAGATGATTTAGGGACTTTAGGGTGTATACCTTATGCCCACACAATGGTTAAAAGATACCCCCACCTCATATTGATTTCGAGATCACATATAAACAACAAATAAACAAAAGAACTACAGGGTAAGTGAAGCAAAATAAAAAGAAACACATTAAATTAACCACCAATAAAGTGATTATAGATGTAATTGTTCTATATGTACTTCATACAAAAGAAACTTGGCATTTGTTATTGTTCACCTAAAATGCTAAAACAGGACCGGGTAGGATAAACTCAAATAGAGTAAAATGAGGTTAAGACAATCCAAATGTACTTTTGACAAACTGATCTGGGTGCCAATCAAATGTTTTCTAGAACTTGATATATAGTTTTCTGAGCAATAATATGCTTTTATGCATGGTTGCTATTAAACCTTATTATTTAACTATATTTGGCATGCAAACAAATACAGATATTTTCAGGATTTTGCTCGTGTAGAATACGGCTTGGTTTAACAATTATCTTAAATTTATCAGTATTGCATCTAACTTATATACAATTTTGGTAGCTGACTTACGACTTTATGGGGAATTTGAGATGATAAGGAGATGCAGAGGGCTATGTTTTCTGTTTTGGGTAGGATGAGGTGTTCGATTTGATATGTACATAATAGTATGACCAATATAACCCATATAACCAATATAACCGACTATACTTTTGAACTCCAAGCAAACGAAAACAGATTTCTTTTTTTTCCAGATTTCCAGATTTGTACTATTTTTCAGATTTCAGACTTTTCAGTTATTTGAACTTTTCGTTTCTTGAATTCTATGAGGCTTTGCTAACTTTATGGGGAATTTGAGATGATAAGGAGATGCAGAGGGCTATGTTTTCTGTTTTGGGTAGGATGAGGTGTTCCATTTGATATGTACTCGATAGTATGACCAATATAACCCATATAACCAATATAACCGACTATACTTTTGAACTCCAAGCAAACAAAAACAGATTTCTTTTTTTTTCAGATTTCCAGATTTGTACTATTTTTCAGATTTCAGACTTTTCAGTTATTTGAACTTTTCGTTTCTTGAATTCTATGAGGCTTCGCTAACTTTATGGGGAATTTGAGATGATAAGGAGATGCAGAGGGCTATGTTTTCTGTTTTGGGTAGGATGAGGTGTTCCATTTGATATGTACTAGAATGAGCCTTTGGTAGAACCAAAGAGAGAGAGAGAGAGAGAGAGAGAGAGAGATGAAGCCCTTTTATTTTTTTCCTTACGTTGGATGCTCTCCAACGGTAAGGAAGCCAATAGGGAAATGGACGCGCGTTTCTCGCGCACGAGGGATGGTCACCAGACGTGTCTGTCGGGTGGCACATTCCCTTTTTTTGTTTTAAAGAAAATATCTTAACAATCCCCCACACATTTTTTTAAAACTCGCAAAAATACATCAAATCAAAATAAAATAATATCAACAAACAAATTCTAGTGAGCACTCTTATACTCTGTAATAGGTGAAGGTACCTTTCGGTTTGAACCCCACTTAGTGAGTATCAAGTGGATGTTTCACCTTGAATCGGATTCCATTATTCAAATTCTCCCAAATCCACACATAGTATAGCAAGATCAAATTCATGCGGGTTGCACTATTAAAGGCCATGCACATGTATCTCATGTGTGTTTTAGAAAATAGCTCACATCTCATAGTCGCGGTCTCATGACTCCACACATGTCGGTGAATCCTTCAAGGGTGAGTGCAAGGAATCACCCTGCCACTTGGGTCTTAGATTCATTTAGATTTCAAAACTCATCCTACCAATTACTTCTACATGAGCACTATGGCCAAAGGGATGGGAGCATAATATATAAGAGCTCCATACATAGTTACCCATCAGCTTGTTTCTACCTATTGAACCTCTGTGAGGTTAGGTTGCCACTGTGGTAACTTTTCATTTATGGGCTCACTCTCATCTCCCTCAATGCTTCTATAACCAACATTCTAGGCAAGCCTTTTGTGAAAATATCTACAAGATTTCTTTCTAAGAAAATTTAAGGCTACCAATTGTTGCTTCATTTTGTCTCTTATAGACTTGTGCCTCACTTTCAGATGTCTATTCACCTTGACATCAACATTGGCCTGCATACATTTATCAATTGCTGACCTACAATCACACAAAATAGATATAGGAGGCAAAGGATTTGTAAACAATGAAATATCAATAAAGAAATCTTTTAGCCATTCGGCTTCAGTGCAAGTGGTGTCAAGTGCAATCATTTTTAGATTCTATTGTACTTTTAGATAACACTGTTTGTTTATTAGATTTCCATGATATAGCACCTCCTCCTAAAGAAAAACAATTCTAGATGTTGATTTTACATCTCCTAAATCACTAATCCAATTAGCATCACTAAAACCTTTTAATATAGAAGGATATCCACTATAATGCAAAGCATATGAGATAGTACCTTTTAAATATCTAGGTACTCTTTATAATACTTTCCAATGGCTTTCATCTGGATTTATAGTATATCTACTTAGTCTATTTACAGTATATGCAATGTCTAGCCTTGTATAATTTGTGAGAAAACCAAGTGAGCCTATGATTTAAGCATATTCTGATTGTAGTGTAGGGTTACCTAAATTTTTCTTTAGGTGAACACTTGCATCATAAGGAGTTGATAAGGGCTCACAATCTATATAATAGAATTTTCTAAGGATTTTCTCTATGTAGTGAGATTATGACAAAGCTATTCCATTTGAATTTCTTATAAGTCATGTATTCAAAATTAAGCTAGCTTCACCAAGATCTTTCATGTCAAAATTTTAAGATAAGAAATCTTTAACTTTATCTACAACATGCATGTTAGATCCAAAGATCAAAATATCATCAACATATAGACATAAGATAACAATATGTTCGCCAAACATTTTGTAATAAACACATATATCAGTTTGATTGATTCTAAAATCATAAGAAAGAATGATCTCATCAAATTTTTTATGCTATCGCTTGGGTGCTTGTTTTAACCCATGCAATGATCTAATCAATCTACACACTTTGTTTTCTTGACTTGGAATAATAAAACTCTCAGGTTGATCCATATAAATTTCTTCATCTGATTCGCCATTTAAAAATGCAGTTTTTACATCCATTTGATAAATAATCATATTATGTATGGATGCTAATGCAATTAAGGGTCTAATAGTGGTAATTCTAGCCACAAGAGAGTACACATCAAAATAATCTACATTAGCTTTTTGTGTAAACTCCTTAGTTACAAGTCTTGCCTTATATTCATCTACAGATCCATTAGGTTTTCATTTCTTCTTGAAAACCCATTTACATTCAATTGTCTTACAACCAAGAGGTAGATCACTAAGCACCCATGTTCTATTTTGTATTATAGAATTCATTTCATTTTCAATAGCTTCCTTCCAAAAAGGTGAGTTTATGGAATTCATAGCATCATTAAAAGTGATTGGAGAATCTTCTACTAATAATGCATAGAAATCATCAAAAACTCTTTCTGTCCTAGCTATCTTACTTATTATTTCCATTAGTTCTTTCTCTTGTCCTTCTCTATTTCTAACAAAATTTGGGTTAGATCCAGAACTACTATTTCTCACATTAGATTCGATTCTAGATTTAAATGGAAATGTGATCTCATATTAAACTACATCTCTAGCCTCAATGATAGTATTATTCGAAATATCTCCTATTTTAGAATTAATCATTAAAAATCTAGAAATTTTAAACTGCTAGAGAAATTTTTAACATTATTATTTTTGGTATATCCAATAAAAATAGTATCCAAAGTCTTAGGTCCAATTTTCTTCCTTTCAATCTCAGGAATTTTGACCTTTGCAAGACACCCCCACATTTTAAGAAAATTCAAGTTAGGTCTTCTTTTTTTCCAAAATTTTATAAGGGGTAAAATCACCTTGACTAAAAGATATTCTATTTAGCATAAAACATGCAGTTAAAAATGCATCCCCATAAATTCTTAGGTGCTCCTGAACTAATTAACATAGAATTAATCATATCCATCAATGTTCTATTCTTCCTCTCCGCTACACCATTAGATTGTGGAGAATATGGAGCAGTTATTTTATGAATTATTCCATGTTCTTGACAAAATTGAGTGAGAGCATGAGAGGTATATTCTCTTCCTCTATCTGACTTAAGTATCTTATTTTTTTTTCTTGTTTATTTTCAGATTCAGCCTTATAACTTTTAAATTTATTTATCACTTCATCTTTAGTCTTTATCAAATAAATATAATAGTATTTCGAAACATCATCAATAATTATCACAAAATCTTTGTTACCACCTCTTGAAATTTGTCCAGAATCACATACATCACTATGTATTAATTCTAAAATATCACAATCTCTATCAACTGATTTAAATAGTTACCAAGGTAGCATGGCTTTAACACATACACCACTTCTCTCTTCATTTTGGATGCTAATTTTTGGAATCGATTTAATTGCATCAACCTTTTAAAAGAATTTTAATCCACATGGCCCAATCTAGAATGCCAAATAGAAAATGATTCAACATTCAACACCATAGATTTCTCATTAATATGTGAACATACATTCAATCTAAAAAGCACATCATACATAAATCCTTTTCCAACAAAGGATAGGCTTTTAGTTATTACAACTTTATTTGACTCAAATACTAATCTATAACCTTATAGAACTAAAAGAGATCCACTAATCAGATTTTTCCTGATGTCAGGAACACGATGAACATTGTGCAGGGTCAATATCTTCCTAGAAGTCAAAGTAAGATCCACTCTTCCGATCCCATGCACTTTTGCCTCGGCATTATTTCTTATCATCACAGTTCTTGAACTTGAGTCCTGATATGTAGAAAACCAAGAACGATCAGTACATATATGAATGTTAGCTCTAGTGTCAATTCACCAATCAAAAATTAAATTTGATTCAAGGTTTAAAAGAACTGGCCTAAGTCCAGAAATGGATACTCCACCATCTAAAAAAATCATATTAACTTGGCGGCCATTGTTTGAAGAATCTTGTCCTTTCCCCTTTAGTGGATACCTCTTCCGATAAAAGCATTGATGAGCAAGATGATTTATTCTTCCACATACAAGCAAAGATCGATCTTCTTTCTTGTCATTTGGCTTGTTGTTGTGAGGGTTCGAGTTTTGAGACTTTTTCCTAAATTGCCATTGATTTTTCTTGAAATTCCTATTCTTAGGATGAAAGGATTTTCTATGAGATCTAAAAGGCTTGTTCTCAACTATGTTGGCTTTAGGTTTATAACTTTGAGTTGAACTCTCCTTTACCCTATGTTGTTCTTCAATTCTAAGTGCACCAAAGAGTTAGGTTAAGGTAAAAGTGCCTTGAGTGTGGCTCATTGTCGTAGTGAAATTAGACCAAGGTGGGGGTAGCTTATCCAGAATGCTTACAATCTGAAATGATTCATCAAGTTGGGATCCCATGATTCTCAGATCATGGACTAGATTCTCAAACTCATATATTTGATCATTTATTGATTTATTTTCAACAAATTTAAATCTGATGCCTTGAACTTTTTAATTCTAACATCATCTAGTCCATACTTGGCTTCTAATAAATCCCATAACTCACTAGCACTTCTTGAGTTGTAGTAAAGATCATAAAGTCTATTAGAAAGGGATCCTAAAATTCAATGAAGACAATGATAATCAATTTTTTCAGTTGTTGTGAAAGAAGAAGGTCCAGGTTCATTTTGGGGATGAGACGATCTTGTTTGAACTTTACTGGTAGTAGTTTGTGAAGTGTCGAATTCTCTATTTTCAGTTGTACTATTGTTAGTGGCTGAAATTAGACCAAATGTGGTCAGCCAAAAATGCATTCGATTCTGCCATCTCCTAAAATTTCCTCCGTCAAATTTTTCTGGTTTAGCACTAAGGGATTCTCTAGTTATTAAACTAGCCATAAGAGAATAGAGAGAACAACAATCTATAAATGAATATATTAAGATTTTTGTCAATATTATAAATTAACAATGAATATAATTAATTTATACTGGCTAAACCGAAATGTCTAAATACGTCTAAATAAGAATGTCTAAGCACGTTTTAATAAAAATGTCCAAATGTCAATGTTCAACCAAGAACGTCTAAGTACGTTTAAACAAGAACGTCTACGTCTTAACAAGAATGTCTAAAAACATTTAAACAACAACGTTTAAGTACGTCTTAACAAGAACGTTTAAGTATGTCTTGTCAAGAACATTCAAATAAAAATATTTAAACAAAAATGTTTAAATAAGAACATCTAAACGGCAACATTCAAGTAAGAACGTCTAAAAACGCACAAAAACATATACATGGATGACTACACTTTTTTTCACATGAATGGATGCTTCTAACACATAAACAATATGCTAACAACAATAGAACTCTTAGATTGATGGGTCATCTTTCTAAAATTTCACAAAAACACAACTATAAGAACAAATTAAAATTAAATAAATTGAGTTGGAAGCAAAGGGTCAAAACACGTAGTCGCTAGAACTAAGATTTCTATTGCCAAACGGTATGTGGTTCGTGTGGCAATGTCCTCCTAAAGATACAACGACTCTCAGGTAGACGAGATCCTTCTCTCCTTTCAGCATGTCCTTCGGGAGAGCTTTACGATTCGATCTTGCTTTGAGTACCTCTAGCTAAGAAGAAGAAATCAGAGAACTTCAGAACACTTGTGTCACCCTCCTCTGATGGGGAAAATCCTTTAACTAAGAAAAAGATGGCTATGGAAGAGAGGAGATGCTGGGAGTAAAAAAAACACCGTAAGAGATATGTTCGTCCGAGGGTTAGAACGAGCTTTCGGTAGAACTAGAGAGAGAGAGAAAGGAAGCCCTTTTTTTTTTCTTACGTTAGATGCTTTCCAACAATAAGGGAGCCCACGGGAGGGATCGGATCCTCTGTATACCCACGTATGTATCTGTGCACACCGTATGCCCATTGATCCATGTACGTTCGCATGAACCGCCACCTACTAGACTAGTCAAAAAAACGTGCTACGCACGTGTACCGATAAAAGATAGAAAACGTTATAACTATTTTATCTAAAATATATTTATTTTATAAATTTGTGTAAATTTGTATAAATAACTCAATTGAAGTAAATATTTGATGCCAAATGTCATATTTCACAGGGAGAAAAAAATTAGAGTGTTTGGGTGCATAATAAATTTTTATAGACTGAGATCAATTTTATATTAAAAAAAATTTAAATAGAGTAAATAAAAAATATCATATTTTGATATGATAAAAAGTGAAAACCATGTACAACTACAAAAAATAGGAACCACAAAGAAAGGAAGCAGTTTTTGTTAAAAAAATATCAATTTGTCTGGGAAACCAAACAACCTATTAGTTAGTTTATAAAACTTTCATCCAATTGTTGTGTTGTTCTAAATTATATATTTGTTAGATTTTTGTTTCATTCAACCATCATCACATCATTCCACACTGGTTCATTGATTTTACGGTAACCTTTGTTTGTTAATAATAATAAACTTATCTATTTTAATCAATTTTTAAAATTGGATACTATGGTTCATAAAAAAATGTTGATTTGTTATGTTTCGTGTATGTCAAAGTTAACATTTGATTATTTTCCTATTAAATTCTAAAGTCAGAATTAGCTATTTATGGTAGTAATATAATGGAAATTTGAGTAAAAAATTTCTTTATCTCAAGTTCTCAACCCAAACAAAGTTTATTGGATACTTGTGTCTTATAATAGATTAAGTATTTTAAATATGCAGAATTAGCTATTTTTCTATAACAGAACAAAAAGAAATTACTATAAAAATTACGTAATAAATAATGACTACCGTGTATTAAATATTATAATGTTTAACATGGTAACATAAGAAAAGATTTTATCTAAATTATAATAAACCATAAGACAAGATTATCAAATTATAATTAAAAAATGTGCAATTGAAAAATGCGTAACACTACAACCTCACATCCACTGGTCATAAGGTAAGGTAGACTAATGCGTAACACTACAACCTCGCATCCACTGGTCATAAGGTAAGGTAGGAGACGATATGACATATTAATAGTTAAGAAGGATAACATATGCCGACCCACCTTAGGTGGGTTGGCATGGACGTCTGCATGGGGGTGCAGCATTCTCGCGTTCGAGCGGCAGCTCGAACGTTCGTCTACTGCTCGAATGCCGTCTATCCCAGGGGGACCGGCAATCAGGTGACGATCGAGTGCTGGGCCTCGATCGTCCGTTGACGCACTGTGTTGTTCGTGCTTCGGCCACTCGGCCATCCGACCAAAAAAAAAGAAAAGAAGGATAACATATATTATATTGAAACTGCATTGCAGAGAAATATAAAATTGGAATTTTAAATCTCACAACAATTCATATATTAAGATGTATTCCCTACTTCCATACAGAGTTGGTAATTTTAATTCTTGGGAACTCCAAAATTCCTGATAGCTCCTTAAAAATTAAATCTAGTAATTATAGTGAGCTCTAAAGTCCCAAAGATGTCTGAAGGTCATATAAAGTGTAAGATAAACCTGAAATGTTGCAAATAAAAGATCTCTCAAAGTTGAAAAACTCAGAAGAGAATATGTGCTAAAACTTAAAAAAGATATGCAAATCTGCAAATTAGAAATTTTCAAAAACCAAAAAATATGAAGATAAAAGAATCAGATAATTTATCAAGTTAGAACTTGAAACATTTAGCAGTCTACTTGTGATGTACGTAGAAAGTTGGGTGAGGTCAAGGAGTGATTTATATAAAAATATTCTGAAAACAAAATCTATCAGAATTTATGAAATTTTTGTCATAACAAATAGTTTGACTTAGAAAGGAACAATAAGGATAAAATTGACTACCAGTGAAGATTAATTTTTGACACTGTCATTGTTGTCTTCTTGTTTGTAGAACCATCAAGTCCCATGGTATTGGTAACAAGAAAGGGAAGACGGGCACTGCGATCATGCCACTTAGATTTGGGAAATTGAGGATCATATAGAAGTAGAGCAAGATTGGATATTGATGGTGTAGCTAATCACACAAGTATGTAATATGATATATTTTATAGGTGCATACTTTTGAAGAAACCATGCAGCGGCTTGAGCAGCAAAAGGTGTTCCCCTTTTTGCATCTTTGAATCCAAAAGGACCCATAGTAAAAGAAATTAAGGGTGTCGTTACAACTTACAACACAAGAACCAGACCAAATAAGGGATTGTGCTACTGCTACTTACCAAAATGCAGTAGAGGAAGCCTGTCTTCTGCCTATGTACTTGAACCTTGAAAATCAGAAACTCTATAATTGACATCTCAAATGATGTAGCTGCCTTGTCCCAACCCTCTCAATTTACAATATTTCCTGCCACCATTTCCAAGTCAGTTAAAGTAGTTTAAAAAGAAAATTTTGCTGCCTAAACCAGCCAACTTAACAAAACAATTTTCATGAGCGTAGAATATTTCTTTATGAAGCGAATTGTTAAAGTTGAAAAGTGAAGATAATCTCCATCAATAAGATCAATAAAACATTAAAAATAACACCTTGAAACATAATAAAATGATTAGTTTTTTGGTCACTCATCTCAAAGGAGATCATTCTCCCTGCTTCCTCCAAAACTAATATCAGATAAGAACTGTAGCTGCAAGATATCAAAAATATTCATAACCATGTACTTGTAAATGCTATTAATTAAGCAATGATTTAACTTAGACCTAAGGAAGATTGGCAGAAGTAAAAGGAAAAAAAATCTGAGTGTACCATCGTATACAACCGAATTCAAATCAAACACTTGAAATCTCAAATTCCTAAATACAAAATCTTAAACCTTAAATTACAAAAAAAGTAAGGGGTAACAATCTCATATTCTTAGGCTAAAACATCAAGGTTAAAATTTTCAAATCTCAAATGTGAAATCCAAACCAAATCAAAGGAGGCATTCAAATTTCAAACACCAAATCTCAAATCTTAATTATTTAATTCAAAAAAGATCCAAAATGTGAAATCCAAAAAAAAAAACTCAAACCTGAAAATTGGAATGCAAAAAATCTTAAACTGGGTTTGACATATTCAAACACTAAACCCAAATTCATGCAAATTTTCAATCCCAACAAATCCCAAACTTGAAAACTGAAAATGAAATTGAAAACAAAAACCTTCAATGAAGAACCGAAAACCAGAATTTCAAATAACACCAAAGGTAACTTATAGGTAACGATCGTCCAATCCATCCATTACAAGTGGTTTCGCATTCTCTAAGTGGACCGTAGTAATTCTCGAATGGGTTACCAAATATAGAATTGAATCTGTGAGACTCAAAACAAAGAAACTACTCGGGTATTATTTTACTTGTTTACCTTCGGATGAAAGAATTTCTTAAGTGATGCCATGTCCAACTTGTGCTAGAGCGACAAGTCTGTAAATTAAAAAATATGATTATTGCCAATCAAGTATCAAGAAATGACAATTGACTCGAGGAATTCTTAAGTAGATTCTCTCACCTGCATTTCAGTGATAAATTCACTAAGGCCAAGAAAACCTTGCCATTTAGAGTCGACAATTGCTCAAACCTTCGTAAATAATTCAAAGCACACTAATAAATCCAACATAAATATAAGAACAAAGAAAATTCAAAATAACATTTTTAGTATTTGTGGAAACAAAGCAATCTCAAACCTTTAAACTATGACAGAACGAGCACATAATTCTAATGATGTTGAAATAAAGATTTATCTAACTCCCACCACACAACCTGCAAACTCTGTTGACTCATTAGCATATCTATTTGCTAGCCTTTCCAAGAACATCGATATATATAGATCTGCCTTCGTTAAACCGCATGTGCACACTATCAGCATGTATAAAACAAAACTTTTATCTTGTGTTTCCATAACTTCTTCATATCCAATGTTGAAATACTTAGCTCGTCCATTCTTTGTATAAATAGAAAACTCAACAACCTCACATCAAGGGTCTATACATATTTCAATAGTTCTCTAAAATCATAAAATCACAAAATTGTTGCAAGTTAGAATATCTGGCAATAAAACAATCAGAGGTATGACAAGTTCTGAAAATTCTAAAATAGAAAAAATCTGGGCACTCTAAAAGTTCAGGCAACTTTGAAAGTTTTGAAATCAATGAAAATCAGAAACCAAGAAATTCCAAAAAAACATGGAAATCCCAGAGAAAACAGAAAATCTGAGTGTCTAAAACCTAAGGATTTAAAAAATATATGAACATCTGAACGTCTAACAATCTGAAAAACTGGGTGAACTAAAAAGTAGAAATAGTAAAAATATGAAATATACTCATAAGCGGCGACCAGGGCTTGGAAGGTGCACTCTGTGTTCTTTCTCTCCTGTTGGTACCTGAATAATCAAAGCATCTGTCATAAGAAGAAGAGGAGGAAGCGGTGGCAGCGATAGGGAATGAAGATGAAGAAGAAGAAGGGGAAAATCGAGATACATCTCCATTAGGAAACCACACCTGGTCAGGGAAAAAGAAGATGAACAAGAATCCATATACTCGACAAGGAAGAGAACGGGAGACAAATAACCTCAACAAATGAAAAAGTAGCTCAAATGATCTAAAATGGTAGGGTAATCTCTATGTCAACACTTAAAAAATTTGTGGAACCCACATTGTAAGTTCCTATGTGTATATACCATGCCAAATTAGCTAATACTCCTATGAATTACCATCTATTTTTTATAGTAGTCAAAAGCTAAACAAAAAGCAAATTTCTTTTACAAAGGAACACACATTGTAAGTTCCTATATGTATATACCATGCTAAATTAGCTAATACTCCTATAGATTATCATCTATTTTCATAGTAGTCAAAAGCTAAATAAAAAACAATTTTCTTTTACAAAAAAGTTAAGAGTTAAAATCGAGGTTGCATCAGGCATGATGAGCTCATTGAGTAGCAACAGTTGAACATGATGTGGCTTTGTTCATTTAATCAGTCCAAACAAAGAAAAGCTCAACAAGAGGGCACCATCTAACCAAGCTGGAACTTAGACTTGGAGCAGTTGTTTAGCTAAGACAGAATAAATTCTCCACCTTCCTCGGTCATTGATAAATAGGGCATATAATATGTATAAATAACAAGAATTCCCATGTCCTGATAGTTCCCAAGTCCCTAATCAGAAATTTTAGACATTAGGAAATATGGGTTATGTAGAATAAGTTCAACTAAACTACAATACAAAATATAGGTTATATACACTTTTTAACAGCTTATGTTAGAGCTTCAGCATTACGAACAGACATTTGAGAAACACAAATTATACATTGAGGGATGCTCAATACATTACTAACATTAATGCAATATCTTAATTTTAGGATTTTCTCTGAAGTGTTAAAAATATCAAGAGTTAGAAATAACTCCTTGTATCTTGCTATTTCTGTTTTAATCCTTGTAAATAACCCCAAATTTATGTCATACAATCTATGATTTAAACAAACTTGTAGGGGTCAGAAAAACAAATACAAATAATAAAGATACAGTGAATTCTTCTGATTACACATGTTTTCAAAAATTCAAATTAAAAATCTTGATCTTAGTATAAATGGGTATTTTATTATGTTATCTGCTTCATCTTGCTTTTATCGAGTTAGCTTCTACACGAATAGGGTGTTAATAGACAGTGAAAAATTTATTATATCAAACTGGCCTATCTAAAATTTTAAAGACAGGTGGCTATTCCAAGCAGATCACCCACACATCCTTCCATTTTTAAAATTTATGCCAACATGGAGTGAAACACAGATGTTCAAATAAAGTATCTTAAGAAAAAAATTAAATTTTAATGCTACAAAATAAACGACAACCCCTCACTTCTGAAAATCTAATCCCCAATTCCTAGAGTCCACAACCGACGTATCCAAGATCTAGCGGGCAGCAGGGTCGCTATCCCCCCTGATTTTTGGTGTCTATGGAAGGCCTAGCCATCCACATCCCCGTCGCCGGAGAAGAAAATACCTGGCATGCGACGTCGCCGCTGAAATGGAAGAGCATATTGACTTTGTTCTTGATGTCGACGTTCTGGTACATCAGCTCGGTGGAGCCGAACTCCACGACGTTGCCTGCGACGAGGACGAAAGCCAAGGTCTGGATGCCCAAGGCCTGCGCCTACTACGCGTCCGACCACTTCATGAGGAAAGGAGGCGGTGATGATGCCATGGCAAGGTGGTGCGAAATAGACAAGGAAAGAAGAAGGCATGCTACAGGAGACTCACAGTGGATGGGAAGCGGCGACGGCGCGACCAGGAAGGTGAAATGGCAACTGGCAGCATCGCGGTGCGGCGAAAGAGCTGGCGCCATGGAGCATGAGAGACGTGGAGCAGAGGGAGAAGCGTTGGCACTTTAGGCGGCGACAGAATAAGAGACGTGAGGTCGTGGAGCAGAGGCCATGGACGGTGAAAGACGTGGGGCAAAGGGAGAAACGTTGGCGCTTTAGGTGGCGGAAAAATAGGAGACGTGAGGTCGCGGAGTGGAGGCCATGGAGAGTGAGAGATGCGGGGGCAGAAGGAGAAACATCGGTGTCTAGGCGGCGGCAAAATGTAGACCAGATTCGAAGGAGAAAAAAGGGCGTTTCCGGGAGGGAGGGGGAGGTTATGGCGGAGGGCGGTGAAACCGTCGGCTGAGGGGCGGTCGAGGGTGGAAGGAGCCTGGAGGCGTTGCGAGGCGAAAGACGCGGCAGTTTTGGGAGGGAGAGGGAGATTACGGCGGAAGGCGGCGAAACCGTTGGGTGAGAGGCGGCCGAGGGTGGAATATCGAGAGTCTGGAGGTGAAAGACATGGCAGAGACAGTACACGGAGCGAAAGATACGGTGGTCATGCCGAAAAATCGCGAAACGGTAAAATCGGATAGTCGAACGTTAGATCAATTGTTTGGACGGTTGAAAAAAACAAAGAAAAATATCGGACGGTCAAAAGAGGGAGGACGAAAAAACATTCCCACTTCTATATACTAAGTTAGATTATTAATTTAAGGATAGACTAATTCATATATATATATATATATATATATATTAATCTTAATTTTATTTTAAAAATATAAATTAAAAATATTAACAATATGATAAATATGAACACATGAACAACAACCATCGCAAATCATAGAATCATTTTTATTCTATTTTTTTACTTTTTATTTATATCACCATCTCTGTTTCTATGTCTAACGGTGTATCAGACTTGGTAGCTGTTCATCTATATAGATGCATTAATTAGTATATCTTTAAATTAATAATCTAGTAGGTGGCAGTTCATGCGAATGCAGGTATACAGAGAATCATGTTCAATTATTATTATTCATTATGCGATCTATAAAATATATTTGGTGACAAATTAATCCATACAAAGAGCATATATATCATAACTAAAAAATGTAAAAAATACATAGAATAATAAAATTCATATCTAAAAAATAATAAAATCATAAAAGATAAATTTCACAAATTTTTATTTTATCTTTTCTTCTTTTTTATTCACGACATAGTTTCCGTTTTTCTGTTTAACGGTGTATCCAGTTTGATAGCTGACGATTCATGTGCGTACGTGGATGAATATGCATGCAGTGTGCATAGAGGTGCAGACGCTGGTATATAAAGGATCCTATCTCGCCAATAGGGAAATGGACACATGTTTCCCGCTCGAGAGGGACGGTCACCCGACAGAAAAAATTTTAAACTAACATAGTTCCAAAGTTTATTTTCGAGAATGACACATTAAAAAATTTATTTCGAAACTAGCAAGGTTAGGCCGAAGTTGCTAAGGGTGATAGTGACTTCAGACCAAGGCGGGCGAAGTTGTTGGGCTTCCCAACGGATTTGGCAAAGTCACTAGGGAGACCAGTGACTTCGCGTTAGTCGCTAGCAATGCCAGAGGCTTTGCACCAGAGTCGCTAGGCAGCTCAACGACTTACCCACTGTGCCGCCCGTGCATTCGCTCCCATGAACACCCGATTGTGGCGTCCGTGAGTACGCGCACCCGTGAATGTTCGTTGGCCTTTTACTTAATCCCACGCCTATTTAAAAGCTCGGTTCCTTCCTCCTTCATCGCACCGAACACATCTCTTCCTCCTTGCAAGGCCCTCTCTCACGCGGCTGCTCTCTCTCTCTCTCTCCTCCGACCATCGTCCACGTAAAACTATTATATTTTTTTCCTTTTTCTTCTTTCTCTCCATAAAATATATAATTATCCTTTTACTTCATCCCACACCTATTTAAAAGCTCGGTTGCTTCCTCCTTCATCGCATCGAACACATCTCTTCCTCCTTGCAGGGCTCTCTCTCTCTCTTACGCGACTGCTCTCTCTCTCTCTCCTCCAACCACCGTCCACGTAAAATAGAAGAAAATTTTAACTTTGACAAAATTAATATACATACTGCTGAAGAAATAATGGAAAATCCTTCAACTATTGAATAAGGAGAATCATCATCTAGAGCCCAAGCCTCTTCTCCTAGTCAACAAATTCCTAGAACACAAACCTACGGTAAAAAACCGGCCACTTGGTGACCAAGTGAATACTATAGTTGAAATGACTATATGATTAGCACGGAACCCAAAAGACCCGAAAATCCTTGGTAGGGAAAAAAAATTAACACAACAAGAAAATACTACACAAACTCTTAAAATATGCTATAATATAAATATAATAAACATTTATTTTATATTTTGTAAAATATGTAAATATATTTTACTATAAAGATAAAATAATGTAAATAAAATTATTATATTTAAATACAAATTATTTTATACAATATTTAATATTTAAAAATAAGTTATTTGTTTATAAGAATTAAATAAGTTGTAAATTATTAAAATTCACTAAATTATAAAAATAATAAAATATTTAATATACATAAAATTTATCATAATATACTTTACTTTAAATATATTAATTGTAAACATTTTAAACATTATTTATATATTATTTTAACATAAAATACTAAAATAATTTAATGTAACTTTTATTTTAAGTAAGTAATAATATTGCTACAAATAATTTTTTATTTTATATTATTTGATTTAGAAATAGCAAAAAAAATTTAATTAAAATATATAGTTAATATTTATAACATATATTAATAAATAAATTATTAATTTAAATTTTTTTATAATAACTAATATATATTGTATAAGAATTTCACCGCTCTCATATTAAACATGTTATAATATATTTTGTAAACATTAATTATGAATATTTTGCACATTATTAATATTATATTTTAAATATGATATTATTATTTTTAAATTATAATAAAATATAATAGTTAATGAATTATTAACTATATTATGTAATACCAAAATTTATAATTAATATTTATAAAATATATAAATATATAAAATATTATATTTATTTTTTAGTGTATAATAAATTATATATATTGTATTAAACTTTAACCTCTCTCGTATTAATCATGTTATATTATATTTAGTAAATGTTGATTATAAATATGTTTAACATTATTTAAAATAATACATTAAAATATTTTTAAATTTATGGACCTTATGTAAATTATAATATTTACTTAAAATATAATAGTTAGTAATTTTTTAAAAGCATTATGTATAGTTTGAATAAATTATTTATAATTTTACACTATCTTTTAAATTATAGAAAATATATAACTTATGTTTTAAATATATCATCAATAATACATATTTATTAAATTTTCAAAATATTATACATTATAAATATAATCCTTGTGTTAACAATGTCTTTAATTGTCAGGAACGTTAGGCACTGCGACGACTTCACATTTTCTCTTTTGTCGAACATTCGTAGATTCGGTGATGTTCTTTTTAACTTCACATAATTATTTGTTTTTATTATTTATTGTAGTTATTTTAAATGTTTACATGATAGCTTATAATTTTTATCATCATGTATTCGGGAGAAGTGACAATCATTGTTATGTATGATGGATTTGTTAGATATACTGATAATAGTTTTACATATTACGATAGTAGATATAAAAATAATATTCATATATCAACAACATCCTCCTTTAATGCTTTGTTTGGTTAGAGTTTCATTTTTGGTACTATATCAATATTGATATTAATATTTTCAAATGTTGGAGTATCAATATCAAAAGTAATACAAGTTGACACTTGTATTATATAATATGCATTGTTTGTACTATAAATTTTAAAATTGATACACTTAGCCAAACACCTCTTAATGATTCTTATCAATATCAATTTTAAAATTGATAGTGATAGAGGTACCTAATAGTGTTACCAAACAGGGTGTAAAGAAATGAAGAATATTATATATGATATCACTCACTATACTCCAAATATAGTTAAGTTAAAATTAAGTTACAATTGTTACAAAAAATTAATTAGCGTGGTAGACGATACATCCTGTCAAGTTATGATAGACAGAAGCTCTAAAGATAATACACAGTTATTTGTTGAAAAAGAATATATAAGGGGGGCTTTTTATAATCTACAGATGAATTGATCAGCAGATTATAATGTCCCTAGTGCAATGGAACTCCTTAATCAGTGTCATTTAACAATGCCATAGAACTTAGATGTTGGACCGAGTAATACCTCTTGTCCCGTTGAAATAGAAAGTACCAACCAACAATACATAGATTTGAATGAAGTGCATAATGATGAAGAGATGTTTGATAGGTCTACAAGTGATGATGAAGAAATCGAGACTGATATACTCAACAGTATTGATGTTATCAACAAGTTTCATGAACATAATGATACTACATGGATTGAACATGCAGTTGCTAGTAACTGCTATGTTGAAAATGATGACTTGGTTGTCCGAAGTGATGGACAAAATGTTGAAGAAAATACAGTGGAAAAAATTTTTACGTCAAAAGAAGATCTTATACATGCAACTTCATCTTGGACTCTAAAACACATTGTTTAACATCGAACTGATCGGTCTTTAAGATCAAGTCTTACATTAATATTTTTGTCAAAGGATCAAGTTTGTAAATAGAGATTACGTGCGTGTGTTAGTAAACAAGCTAGTGGATTATGGAATATCATGAGTTTAGAGAGTAATCATACTTATCGTACTCCAATTGAAAATAGTCATAAAGAGTTAACGTCGACTACCATATATCAGATGATTCTACCTATAATTCGTTCTCGTTTAACAATATGCTCAAGAGGTATCATTGATCTTGTGTAAGTAAAATATTCAATTAAGATTTCTTATACCAAAGATTGGAATGCTCATATAAAAGCATTTCAAAAGCTTTTTGGAGATTGGGAGGGCTCATACACACATCTATTGAGATATATGAAGGTAGTGAGAGGTGCTATGCCAGGCTGTGTATACAACTATGCTTGCGAAAATGAAATTTCACGGCTCATGTATTTTTTTTTGGAGTTTCAAGCCAAGTATTGATGGATAACACTATTGTCGTCCACTTATTAGTGTAGATGGTATATTTTTACATGGAAAGTACCGTGGCACATTACTTGTTGCATGTGGTGTAGATGCCGATCAAGGTTTATTTCCTATTATATTTGTTATAGTTAATAGTGAGAATGATCATTCATGGTCTTGGTTTTAGAACAAATGCTTAATTTGGTGTCATCTATTAGAGATAGACGTCATGAATTATGTATAATTTCTGATAGACATGTTAGTATAAGAAATGCTATACAATAATAGTTTTCTATTGTTGCACATCATTTTTGTCTTCGCCATTATAGGCAGAATTTTCAAGCACATTTTACTAAAAAAGCGTTATACAAGAGAATGTATAATGTGGGTCAAGTATACAATCAGATGGATTTTTAGAGTAAAATAGGTGATATTCAATTTATTTGCAATAATGCATATGCATGGTTGATGCAAATAAATCTTGAATATTGGGTATTATCATTTGATACTGATGGTAAGAGATCTAGTATCATGACCACAAATTATTCAGAATGTTTCAACAGTGTCTTAAAGATAGCTCGTGGTCTACCAATCTATGTATTGATCCATACGACGTATCATCGATTAAGATTGATGTTTTTCAGCATCGTATGATTGGAAACAATATAGAGACTGTGTTGACTCCTAAGCATGAGAAGTCAATGGCTGAACAGACAAAAAAGTAGAAATGTGCATTTTCAAGCCCGACTTAATGTGGGAGAGTGGGAAGTAAATGACAGTTATAGACATGCTTACCATGTTGACATTACTCAACACAGTTTACATTACACTTGTTATGAACCTCAAGTGCGTCATTTTTTGTGTAAGCTTGCATTGTGTGCAATGCGTTCTGTCTAGGGGTGGGCATTAATCGGGTCAACCCGATGACCCGACCCGAACCAACCCGAAATCATCGGTTTGGTTCGGGTTGAAGACTGTATTCGGGTCCATCGGGTTGCAAAATGTTCAAGCCGATGAAAATCGAACCAGACCACAACACGAACAACCCAGCTCCCCCCAGCCCACCGGCCCGGCGGCCCATTAATCTGTTAGTTGAGTTGTTGTGGAGGAGTGTATAAACATGAAAACCACTTTAACACATCCGATGTGGGACAAATGCCTTCAACTGTACACTGTTCATCTCTTTAGTCCCACATCAGATGTACTCAAACACCTACCCTCTAGGATTCTCTTTAAAACCCTTCATGTGGCCAAATAAACCTACGCTCCACCCCCACCCGACATGAGCATATTATATGAGTAATAGCACATTTTAAATTTTTGTTGAGAAATAAAGATTAAAATTTTTATTTAATTAATTAATTTTGTTATCTTATTTTATTTAAGTAATAAATTATGGTTTAATTCAGTTCAAACTGAACCAAACCGATTTGTAGTGGTTTGGTTCGGTTCGGTTTGAGGTGGGTGTTCAGTTTGGTTCGGTTTGAAATTTTTTTGTTATAAACCGGACTAAACCGAACCATGCTCACCCCTAGTTCTGTCAACTGGGATGCATACCAATATGTCTTCCACTGGTACATGTCGACTCTGAAAATTCGACGAGGCCTTCTCCTTTTCAGGGAAGTCCATGAATCCAGATCGTCACCTCAAGAGGGGATGATAAAGAAAGAAGAAAGCATGGAAAGCAACTCTCACCTCGCTACACACTCACATTGATCCCCGAACTTTCATCCCTTGGCGTCGCTCGATCACCAAAGAGACAGTTCGGGTCATGTGGGAGGACGTTGAGAAGAAGGAATTTAAAACATGTGGTCGCCAGGAACCGTGGTTCCGATTTATGAAATTAAAGTGACCGTGTGTACCTTAGCGTGAAGAGTGCGAGTTAAAGCTTCTCCTTCTTCAGCCGGCCGATGAAGAAGAGTCCTCAACGCGTGGGTGCTTTATATTCTGTGCAACTAGACAAACAAATAAGTGAAAAAGACAATTATAACTAGACAAAGTGGAGTATATGTAAGGAAAATAACATGAAACACACAACTGACTAGAAACTGACCGGATTCGGGTTATCTCTAACCCCTCTTTTTTAGTTTTCGGATTAAAAGAGTAAACTTAATGTGAAAAAATGTGAAAAAATAATAGGAGGATGTATAATCACTAAACAAAGAGATAGGAAAAAGAACAGAAGGATTCTAATAAGAATAGAGAGAGATATGGCCAAATCTGGGTTGTCGAAATAGCCGAGCAGCAGTCCAGGATCTGCCAGGCGCGAATTTGCCTATGCGCTCATCACGACCAGCCCCGACCTCTGAATCAAGTGCCGTTGATTGAAAACTGAATAAGACTTGGAGAGGAAGAACTTTGATGAAGAGAGCTCTGGTAGCAGACGTCCACACGCTGCTGTAGAAGCCGAAGAAGAGAGACCTGGCAGATCACCTGCAGAACAGCCTTCCTCTCTCCTGAACCGACTTTTCTCTCTCTAAAAACTCGAAATTATCTCTCTAAAAATCACAAAATCGATGCAGGAGGGAGCTTGGACGTCTTGAGATGCCTGGGGGGTCGTGCACATGCCTTTGGAATGACCGGAATCGGAGTTTATTTATAGGAGAAAACTGTCGCGATCAACACTACAAAATAGGAGACCTTGTGCCCTACCCCAGGGCGCATGTGCCCTACCCCCAGGGCACATGTGCCTCCAAGTGGGGGTGCATCCTATCGTTTTGAAAATTTTGGCCTTATCCACTCGATCCGTTCAGTGGTAGAGTCCCGGTGAAAAAAAGGTTCCCTCATGCCTCATGGGTAGGGAGCATGTGCCCTCAAAGTAGGGCACATGGTCATGTGACTCACTGGTAGGACGCATGAGCACGTGCCCTGGGTTCCGGGCGCATGTGACCAGGGACCTGGGCGCATGGGACTATTTTGCGCGTCCTTCTTCCGGAAGCCATTGCAAACACTCCCGAACTCAGAATTCGACGCCGTTTGTTGCGTTGGAAAGCTAACAGGCCGAAGAAGCTCTCTATATCATTGGATCAGCCATAAAACCCTCCAAAACTTCAGAATTTTATCCGGAAGTTAGGGCAGTAAACAGAAGATCCGATACAGGTCAAAATGACTCCGACGGCAAACCGGAAAGGCACGGTATGCAACAAAACTTGTCCAGAGTGTGAATATGACCATAATCTTCAATGCATGATCATTAGGTATCAGTCATTCAGCCAATTTCCGCGTTTACACGATTTACGTGTGGTTTTCGCTCGGAAATTATGGCTTTTTGCAGAAAACTTTGAAAACATCCAATTTCATTCGGTGAAGCTCCAAATCAACTTTAAAAGACCCAGCATTATTATAAGATCAATCACACATATTACCCTATAAAACATGAGTTTTATGCTCTGAATTAGGCAAATTTGGCATGTCTACAGCTTGCCTTGCCTTGATGTCGGCTTTGTAAGGGAATGGCATGTGATGAAGCGGATTGATTCAGAGTGAACTGTAATGGAATGCAAGTGAGCGTAGATAAATGTAGCGGAATGAAATGGTGATGGACTGAAAAGGTGGCATCAAGGTGTAGATATAGACACGCTTATCTACCCGATCCAGCAAAATGAATCTAGCTGAGTATTCTAGATCGCTTTCATGTTCTATCAAAACCTCACATAATTGATTGGTAAAAGACATGCCCTTGGCACGAGAGATGAAAAATTTAATGATAAAGGATAAAGATGTAGCCAACCCTCGCCGTGGTGAGGAGTCCTCGAATTCGTAGGTTCATCATCACCAAAGAACCCGAACTTTGCGGTGTTCTTGTACTGTGATGGGCTAAAGTTTTAAAAAGAGAATTGATTTTAAAATGAAAAGAATACCAATCCATCATATTTGGAATCTCAAGTTCATTTAAGTTCCACCAAAATACTTAGTTCAATTCTAAGTGGAATAACCTCAAATTCTAAAAGGGTTCATTTAAGCATAACAAAAATTGCTCGGGTATCGTGAAAACCATGAATCATGCTCTGGCAGAAAATCGAGTATTCAGAAAACGACAAGACAGACTTAAGCCATAGTGAGATTGAAAGATAATGATGGGACTAACATAGAATGATGGGAAAGAAGAAACAATGGCATGACAACACGGTGGGATAAAATAAAAGACACGGTGAGATAAAAGAAAGGAAGGAATAAAACATGGTGGGATGAAAAGAAGAACAGACATGGTGGGATAACATTGGTAATGATGAAGAATGAAAAGAAAATTATGTAGAAAATAGTTGAAGATATAGATTGTCTATTGGAGGTCAAGACACCTGATTAGGAACCATCGTCTCCAATGTTCAATTTTGGCTTATCCGTGAGTGTGAAGAAATGACCAAGCTGTCATAGATTTTGTTGAAGGGGATCTCAAGCCCAGTCATTTTCACTCTCAAGGTCTTCAACATCAAGGAATATAATACATATTAAATGGACCTAACATAACTAAATGACAAATGGTAAGAGTGAAGTGCAAAAATGGAGAGCTGGTGATGATTTGAGATTGATGAGAATGTGGATTTGAATGAAGTCTTCAGGTGTGGTCTATCAACTTGCATCATCCGCCTGATTCATCAGCACCTCTAGTCTATCATTGTCTTGCCTTTTGACGGAATACAGCACCACGATGATGTTTAGCTGGGTGGCGCTTCCTCTCTTTTGCCACATGGTTGGCATGACGTTCCTTCCGGAACACCTATTGGACTTAAAAGGTTGCCTGATGGCCCTTCTCTTTTGCTTCTTCAGCTCCTGAAAACACTTAACAAAGATGATTAAATTTTCATCATGACTCATCCCTTTGCCTATATATCGTTTGCCTTGATTTTGAGTCAAAGGGAGGAGCCTTCTTAACAAGGTAGAATAAAACAAATGACTAAAATGAAATGGGGATAAGGGTTAAGAGAACTTACCTACCATGGTGAGAATTCTTTCCTCTTACATTGAAATGCCTGAAACACTTGATAAAAGAGGATTAGATCTTCACCATGACTCATCCCTTTGCCTATTATGGTCAACTTTGACTTAGGTCAAAGGGAAGAGCCTTCTTAACAAGGTAATTAAAGCAAAAATGGATATGCAATGCAGGAATAGAAATATGCATAACAGAAAAATAAATATGGATGCAACTAAGGCAATGATCATGACTAAGCATTTTTTTGGATTTTCAAAAATATTCGATTTTTTTAGATTTTTAAAAATATTCGTTTTTTTATATTTTTGAAATATGTAATTTTTTGGATTTTGGATTTTTGAAGTATTCACTTTTTTTGAATTTTTGAAATATACAATTTTTTAGGATTTCTGTGAAATATGCATTTTTTTGGATTTTTGAAATATTCATTTTTTTTGTTTTTTTCAAAATATTCACTTTTTTTTTGAAATATTCACTTTTTGTTTTTTTGAAATATGCATTTTTTTGGATTTTTGAAATATTCGTTATTTGTGGAGAAAATGCTGGTATTTGGGACAGTTCATCGATCTTTGAGATTTGTCAAGACTCAAGTGGTAGATACCACGTGCAAAAATAAATTCCCTTACATAGAATCCTTCTAACCTTCTTCCTTTGATCAGCTTGGATTCCACCTGGATTTGGTCGGTTTACCCTACCCAAGGGGTTTAAGGAGGAAGAGTATAAAGGAAGTCCTTGATAGGGTTTGAAGATGTTGAGAGGGATTTCTCTACTCTCACTCAAATTGCCCGTTGGGGTTTGGCCTCTTTGGGTCTTTCCAATTTTTTTGCTCTTTTCTATGTGGCACATATTTGGATAGGTTTTTGACCCGTGGGGATATTACCCATCTTTTAGTGCCTTTTGCCTTGACTATCATTCTGGGTACTCATTTAGACAGGTTGATCATTTTTCTTTTTCTAACCTGAGGGGTTCATTGCCCATCTTTTGGCACCCTTTTGCACCCTCTGAGACGGCCTCCTACTAGGGTGGCGAGTGTTTTTGATACTACCCCTCTCTAATCTTATCTCCCTATCTTGGACCGAGTAGAAGAGAATAGGGTAAGGGTACTCCTTCCATTCTAGATTTCTGCCTTGCCTTTCGCAAGTGTCGGGTTGTCCGGATTCTAGGATCGGGAGGTGTTGTGTGTGTAGGATGGTACCTACCCTTGACTTCTCACGAACAACCTAGGATCGATGACTTGAGATTATACCAGTGGTTTCTCCATTTTATGGAAAGTATTTTTTAAGGTAAACTCCATTCCAACGATGATTCAATTTTACTCCATCTGCATTAGTCAATTCATATGCATTGCTTGGATACTTTTCAGTGATTACAAAAGGCCCTTGCCAGTTAGGTTGCAACTTGGAGCGGGGACCCCCCGACTTAACGAATATGTGTTTGACTACCATCTCACCGATCTCGAATTTTCTCTCGACCACCTTGTTTTGATAAAACCTTTTAAGTCTATTCTGGTAAGTCCGGGCATGTTCGGCGGTGGCTAGCCTTCTTTCATCCAAGAGTTCAAGCTGTGCAAGGAGAGATTCTCGTCTCTCATCAACAGGAATATCCCTGTCGAGTTTAACTCGGAGAGATGGAAGTAATACTTCGTAGGGGACCACTACTTCCATCTCATATGCCAAAGTATACGGGGTTTGTCCAGTAGGAGTCCTTACAGAAGTACGATAAGCCCATAGGGCATCTACAAGCTTATCAGGTCAGTCGGCAAACTTGCTAGACTTACAAGATTTCTTGATGATTTTGATTAAGGGTTTGTTGGTGGCTTCTGCTTGACCATTGCCTTGAGGATAGTATGGTGATGAATGATGCAATGAAATGTGATACCTGTTGCAAAGATCACACAGATCTTGAGAGAGAAATTGTGGCCCATTATCAGTGACGATGTCGCTGGGGATCCCGAACCTTGCAATGATGTTGCGCTTGATGAAGGAGTAGACTGTTGATGCTTTAATCTCCATGAATGCTTCTGCTTCAGCCCACTTTGTGAAGTACTCCGTTGCTGTCAGAATGAATGATTTTGAGCGCATTTCGAAGTTGAGGTCACTCAAAGGGCCAATGATATCAAAAACCCACATGGCGAAAGGCCATGGGGCATGAATTGGATGAAGGGAAGATGCGGGAGAGTGAATCTTGTTGGCATGGAGTTGACATGAATGACAGTGCCGGACAAAGATGGAGCAGTCTTCTTCTAGAGTTGGCCAATAATACCCTTGTCGAATGATTTTCTTAGCAAGGGCTTGGGCATTCACATGACCACCACAAACTCCAGAATGTGCTTCCTTCAGCACCAACTCGACTTATTCTTCATTAAGACACCTGAGTAAGATTCCACTTAGGCTTCTCTTGTAGAGCACTCCTCCTAGGATTGTATACCTCTGGGATACTCTTCTGATTGCCTTCTTTTTCTTGGTGGTTGATCCAAGCGGATATGACTGATCTTGGCAATACCTCGCAATTTCATCATACCAAGGTCTTTCACCTTCTTCTAATTCTTCCAACTCCATTAAGAAGATTTCTTCTTTGTGTTGCAAGTATTCCTTTTTGTTGAACCTCTCCTTAATCTTTAGAAAACGTCCATCCTCAATTGCTGGAATTGTCCTCTTACAGATGTGGGTAGTCCGCACTTGCCTGCCTAGCAGGACAGATAGAGATGAAGCTAGTGAAGCTAAGGCATCGGCGAGGATATTCTGAGAACGGGGGACATGGACAAAGGTGAGTTTGAAGAATAGCTTGATGTAGCAGGTGGTGAGCTCCTGATAGGGTTTGAGGTTTGGATGTGTAGTTTGGTATTTAGATAGGACCAGGCGTAGGATCAATTGACTATCACCTATCACCCTCAGTTCGGTGGCACCATGGAAATGAGCAGCCTCCAGCTTGGCCAGCAAGGCTTCATACTTAGCTATGTTGTTGGTTGCTGGAAAGTTAAGCTGAAAAGCCTGTGGAATGGTGACACCTTCAGGTGACAGAAGGACAATACCTATCCCTCTACCATGAGAGTTCAGAGCCCCGTCAAAATATAATGTCTAAAGATTGGAAGATCGGACTGACATTAGTTCGTCATCCGGGAACATTGTTGCAGATACCTATTTGGAACTCGTTTACCTCTGACTTTCCTATTTCTTAATCTAACATGACCTACTGAAGATAAAGCTGGAAAGGTGGTATTTACAATGGAGGGAGGATCGAGTAAATAGATCAATGATTCAGAAAAGGGGGATCCCTGATTGGGAGTACCCTCTGGGATGAGTAGAGATGTCTCCTCAATGAAAATGTGAGTTTCAGAGAAGACGTTTCTTTTTTTGGGGATTTTCGAGTAAAAAGATGGAATGAGTCAGAATGACTCGAGGTTTGCTAGAAGTTGATGGAATTAACATAGAGAAAAACTTAAGGCTAAAGGGGAAAAGGGGGCTCGTGGGCCCAATGGTAATAGACAGTGGACACATGGGTCCAAAACAGATGAAAAAGTCAATGGGTATGTGAACCCAATTCTGAAAATGGATGGGCATGTGAGCCCATGCTGGAAAGAACCCTCAGTTCTGAAGTTGATGAGGGAAGTAGATGGGCAAGCAGGCCTAGTGAGAATAAAAGGTTTGAATGGGCACATGGGCCCAAAATGGGTAAGTGGGCTCGGAAGCCCATCCAAAAGATCTAGAAACAATGGTATGAGGTTCAAACATGGGATTGTTGTATTTGGACCTCGTGGAATGGTTTTGACTTGGGTGGTATGCTCAACCAGATGATCCAATATTGGTCTGCCCTTGAGTGGTTCTTGGTGCTCTTCCCCACTTGAGAACAGACGAGTCAAAGATAAGCATAGGTCTTCCAAGTTTTCTTCTTCTTCATCTTGAGCCTTTCTTCTCTTGGTAGCCATCATGGAACTCTTGTCCTCTTCAGCCATCATCATGGTCTCCCCTTTGATAAAGAAGGTGTGGAGTCCCATGGCATATCCTGGCTAGAAGATCCTCCTTGGGATGGAATCCTCTTCGTATCCCAACCCCTTCTTACATGGCCTTTTCACAGATTCAATCGGCTGAGTGATCCCTTGAAGATCCTTGCCTAAACCTTTTCTAGGCTGATAGCCCAGTTTCATCATCATTCGCCATCCCACTGTGTCTGGTAGAGAGGCGGTCATGCATCTGACTTCTGGCAATTCTCCCACTGAGATCTGGGGTTGTATTGACAGTCCTAGGGGTAAATAAGCGTCATTCAGCTCATCCCTTATAGGCATGCTAGTCACCTTGACCACCTGTCCTTTAAAGGGAAACTTTATGCACTGGTGGTTTGTTGAAGCCACAGCTCCTATTGCCTCCAAGTATGGCCTCCCAAGTATAGCCCGAAAAGTTGGATCCAATTCTAGAACATGAAAATCTGTTGTGACCGTACATGGTCCAAGTTTGACTTTTAGAGTGACCACCCCACGTGCAGACTTCTTGGAGTCGTCGTAGGTTGTCACCATGGCACAAGATGGCTTGATTTCTTGTTCAGAAATGCCGCACAACTGCAATGTTTCTGGCGGCATAACGTTGATAGAAGCTCCAGTGTCAACCAAACAGGATTTCACCTCGACATTGCAGATGATAACAGCTACATGCTAAGCATATCTCCTAACCTCTGGATCTGCTAATTCTTCTTGAGAGAAAGTGAGTGTTGGATGCTCACTTCTAGGGGCTAACACTGTAGTGATTTTCTCAGGTGGGAGATCTTCATTCACCATGACCCTTTGCAAATACTGCTGTAGAATCTCTTAGTGCACCTTTGATCTTTTGATCAACTCAAGTATGGAAATACGGGCCGGTGTCTTATCTAAATGCTTCAACAAATCATAGGCCGTGCCTGGCAAGGGTTCTTCAACTTGTTCCTCCTCCACTGGCTCCTGCGGTTGAGTACCGGCTTGGGGAAAGAGCCGCTGGAACATCCTCCCACTCCAAAGCACCGGAGCTATTTGGCGATCGGGTAGAGGTGATGGGTTAACTGGGGTGGGTTGTGGTGGAACAGGTGGTGTAGGTGTAGGTATAGTAGGCAATGGGTGTCGACTCCAGAAACGGGTTCCGGATCGGCACCTCAAGATAAGGTGAAAGATGGAAGGAATTGGGGAAAAAAGGGGGAGTGAATCGGAAAACACTCGGAAAGCGGTAAAAACTCCTCACCTCGGTCCCACACTCACATTGATCCCCGAACTTTCATCTCACGGCGTCGCTCGAGCACCGGAGATGGTTCGGGTCATGTGGGAGGAGAGTGAGGAGGATATGAATTTAGAACATGAATAAAAATAAAGTGTGGTCGCCAGGAGCCGCGGGCTCCGATTTATGTAATGGAAAGAGAAAGAAGTTGACCGTGTGTACCTTAGCGTGGGAGAAAGGGATGTGAGTTCAACCTTCTTCTTCTTCGGCCGGCCGATGAAGAAGAGTCTCCAATCCAATGCTAGCTTGATCAACCTGTGCAACTAGAACAATGAACCAAGTGAAGAGTTTGGTTAGACTTGTGAAGTGTAGTAATTGTAGAGAGAATATGAGAGAGAAGCAATTGGAATCGAACTCACCGGATTGGGGTGAGTCCTAACCCCTTTTTTTGTGTTTTTGATGATGTAAAAATGATGTAAATGAACTAAAATATGCTTTAAAACAGTAAATAAACAGAATTAATGGAGTTTAGAAAGCTTATGGAATGATTTGGCTTGAGTTGAAGCCGAGTTGATTGAAAACAGCCGGTTCGGGTAGCTTGGTACCCTTCTGGCGCGACTTTGGTGCAGAGGATGTTACGGACGACCCCGATGTCGGAATTGAGTGCCGTTTGTTGGAGTAGACGGAGGACTCAGAGAAGAAGAGTTCCTATGTTGATGACTTCTCCGAAATCCTCCTGTAGAAGTCAGTAAAAATTATGAAAGTGGGCGGATATCAAAAACAGAACCTGGATGCGCGCCCTCAGTGTAGCAACCGCCACGAACAAACGGCAAGTCGGAATGGAGTGCCGTCAGTTGGGGACGAAAGAGGACGAAGAGAGGAACAATTTGTATGTTGAAGACTTTTGCAGCAGAAGCCTCGGATTTTCTCCAGAAGTCGATGAAGATGGTTGATGAAGAACACCCGGATCGAGCCTTCTCCTTCACCTCGGGATCGGTTTCTTGACTTCGGATCGCCTTTGGACGTCGGGATGGCTTTGGAGAAGAGCTTGGACGACCTTGGGACGAGCTAGGCACCGGGGTTCAACCTTGGTTCGTTGAGAATGACCCTCAATTTATAGGGGAAGAGAGCCGGTGCAAAATTTAGAAACTTGATGTACCGCGCCCCCGCGTTTCAAAGGAGACGAGGGCGCGCAGGGCGCGCCCTCAACACAAGGGCGCGCAGGGCGCGCCCCCAGTTCAGGGGCGCGGTCTGCGCGCCCCCCTGTTTCAAAGGGGGCGGCGGCGCGTTCCGCGTTTCCCTGCTAAAAATCGACGGAATGTTCCGGAAATTGCTAAAAATGGACTTGACATACGTAACGCGCCCCCGAACCGGGGGCGCGGTACAAATAAGTGAAAATCCTCGCCCGGAAACCTTCCAAAAACCCGGTTTAGAAGGTGCTAATCGGGGTAATTTCCGATTTAAAGCAACTGACCGCGCCCCCGCTTTTCAAAGGGACCGGGGGCGCGCAGGGCGCGCCCCCAGTTTGAGGGCGCGCAGGGCGCGCCCCCGGGTTGAGGGCGCGCAGGGCGCGCCCTCCTCTTTCAAGCGGAGCGGGGGCGCGGTACACTCTCTCTCCTGCGCGCGTGTTCCGCGAGCCGTATCTTGCAAACGGGATGTCCGATTCGGCTCCCGTTTGTCGCGTTGGAAAGAGGGCCTTCAACCGCACCTCCTCAAGTCGGTAAACCAGCCGCATGACTCCCGAGATGTTCGTACGGGGCTTTCTACCGGTTTACCCTCTCGCGGAAAGCCGAAACCCGGGGCGAAGATCCGAAAGAGCACGGTTCCGGTCGAGAAATCTCGGGTCAACTCGGGATGACTTGAAATGATGACCGAACAAGTCCGGTATGATCGGACAATCCGAAGTCATCGAAAAATCTGAGATTAACCCGGTAAACGTGAATCGAAAGCCGTAAAAGCCGCGAAACCCTAAAATTGACCGAACCGGCCTTATAGCCCCGGTTGATAAAATATACGGCTAGAATCGACCCGGATGACATGAAAAGACCCGGTGATGACCGGAAAGGCCTAACATGTAGACCGGGATAGCCGTGTTAGCACAGATCGAAAAAAAAAGCGTAACGAAAGCCGTCATTGACTTACGACTATCGAAATGACTTCTCAGAAACCCTAAATATCACGGAATACACGCGGGACCCCCGAGACGTTCAAGTAAGGACTATTCAAGGTCGGTCATCGAGCAAGCTACGTGTTTTCACGGTTCACGCGCGGCTCTCGCTTGAAGGTTACGGTAATATTCTGGAAATCGTTGGTCCATTCTCAACTTACAAGGGGCTCCACCAATGTCCTTAACTCATCTCCACGAGGTAATCTGGATCAGATAATGGTCAAATAAAAGATATCGCCTATGGAATAAGAGTCTAGGGCTATGAATCAAGCCAATTTGGCGTGTCTACAGCTTGCCTCGCCTTGATGTCGGCTTTGCAAGGGAATGGCATGTAGCGGAGCGAAGTGGAACGTAGAGAAAGCGTAGTGAAGCGAGATGGATCGTAGTGGAATGTAGTGAAGTGAAATGGCGATGGACTGAAAAGGTGGCATCAAGGTGTAGATATAGACACGCTCAACGACCAGATTCGGCAAGACGAATCTCCTCAAGTCTGCTGGTTAACCGCCATGTTTCATCAAGTCTTCCTATGTTCGATTGGTAAAAGATGTGCCATTGGCACGAGAGAAGAATAGCCAACCCCCAACGCGGTGGGGAGTCCCCGAAACATGGGTTCGTAGGTTCATCATCAGCCGGTAACCCGATCTTTGCGGTGTTCCTGTACTGTGATGGGCTAAATTTAAAGAGATTTGTTTTGAAAAAGTAAAAGAATGCCAATCGAGCACATTCGGGCTCTCTGATTCATTTAAGTCTTCCAAGAGACAAGATTCAATTCGGAATGGAATGATCTCAGATTCCGAAAGGCAAATGTTTAAGCATAGACCGCGAAGATATGATGGTGCAAGTTCTTGATCAAAATGGAAGGCCCTTGGCGGGACGAAATGGCTGCCACGGTGGGATAAGTAGCAAAAGAAGTTGCAATGGCCTCTGTGGTGAAAAGAATTGAAAGATTTGAGGGCAAAAAGTGGTTACCGAACACGGTGGGATTAATAGACACGGTGGGATATTAGAGAGGTTGGTGGGACTAGAGAATATGGTGAATGACACGGTGGGATTTAGAATGATCGAGAGGGTGATAAGGTGAAGATTATGAAATGATGCATGCAATGACAAAACAAAATGTAGTGCAATTAATGCTACATGATGCATGTTGGGCTCAAGAAAATAAAACAAAACTTGTACATCAAATAGTTGAAGATATAGATTGTCTATGAGGTCAAGATACCCATTCGGGAACTATCGTCCCTCACAGCACAACTTTGGCTTATCCGTGAGCATTAGAGATGACCCGACCGTCGTAGATTTTGATGAAGGGGATCTCGGGTCAAGTCTTCTCTATGCTCATGGTCTTCAACAACTAATGCATAAGATAATAATACACGACTAGCGACATATATGCTAGTCGGCAAGTTATGGGGGTTTCCCATGTCCATTCCTTCGTTTCCGCGAGCAATTCCTGTCTTTCATCAAAATGTTAGTTCCGAATGAACAATAATGTTCACTCATCCTTAATAAAGATCAAACATAAATGTATTTGATTTTACAAATTTTTCTGGAATTTTTCTGAATTTTTTTTTTTTTTGAGAAATTTTCAAAAATTTGACCGAACGTGCCCCCGAACCGGGGGCGCGGCCTGCGCGCCCTCAGTTTGGGGGCGCGGCCAGCGCGCCCTAGGTTGGGGGGCGCGGCCTGCGCGCCCCCACCTTGGGGGCGCGTTCGATCCCAGTTTCCTGTTTTGATCGGATCCGAATCCGATTCAAATCGGGACCGATTTTCTCTATATAAACTCTTCTTAGGACGACCAAATCGTCCTAACAACACCCAGGATGGCTCCTCCTTTGAAAAAGCAGCGTGTTGGCTCGGTTCGAGGTATTTCAAGCATCCCGGGTCATCTGAAGGCCAGAATCGGCGCCGACTTGGTAAGTTCGCTGCCAATTTTAGCTTTCAACCATTTTCTTCTTCTTTTCCTTAAAAAAGATTTTCTCTTACCTCCCGTTTGGGTGTAGGATTACCCAAACTTCCCTGGGCCTCGCCGGTATTGCTCTCCTCCCTGGCTTTCCGGCTTGCTTGACGTCCTCGGCTTGTCGGTCAGAGCAATTCTTCGAGATTGGGGCTTAACCGGGCTCTTGATCCATGCCAAGCAATATTCAGGCTACTCCCTTGACTTCGGTTTGATGGGAGCTCTTGTTGAGTTGTGGCATCCCGACACTCATACGTTCGTGTTTGGCGACTTTGAGTGTACGGTTCTTCTTGAAGAAGCGAGCTCCTTCTCGGCCTCCCTCGGACTAAGAAGGGAGAAAGCGAAGGTATGTTCATCCCTTCAGGACCTTTCTCTTGCTTGGAATTCTTGCAGGATTTTGTCGAGGCTCGGCAGATCAGCACCTTGTTGGCCGGCAAGCGAATCAGTGTTCCCAAGTTGGTGGCTTGGACAATCTCCCTTCTGACGGCTCCTGGTCTAGACGAGGACCGGATTCTGCGTGGTGCAAAGGGTTTCGCGGCTTGCCTTGCCGCGGTGTTCTTGTTTCTGCGGAGGATGGTTTCCTGGAGGTTGATCAGCTTTCGTGCATCCGCGGCATACGGACCGGTGCGCGGTTGGGGCCTTCGGTTACGGGCTACTTGTCTTGCGGACCGTCCGCGGCTTGCGTGGGCCGTCCTCCCTTCGGCGGTGCACTTCTACTTGCTTCTTTGGGCCGATCTTCACTTTAAGTTCGATCCCCGGTGAGGTGGCCACCGGTCGCGGCTCTTCCGCCGTAGCCCCTTGTTTCCATATGCCGATGCGCTTGGCTTCGGCGAGAGAGTCGCCAATAGGTGTGCATCAGTGAAGAAAAGGCCGGACTGGCGTGCTTACTTTGCCTCCATGAACCGTTCTAGCTTCTTGCACTCTTCTGCTTCCTTGATGCAGAAGGACTTCCAGGTGTGCTTTGTGCCCGGTGTTGATCTCCGCCTGGTTACAGGTTCGGCCTTTGTGTTGTACAACGCTCACCGTTGCCACTCCCAGATCGGCTTGCCTCGGTACGAGTTGCCCAAGCTGTCCCACCTGCCACCTATCAAGGGCAGGCAGCTTGGCTCTGCGGATGACGAGGAGGAGGCGATCTCAGCCGTTGCCTTGTGGGAGACGAGTCGGGTGTGCCGCCCAGGCCTCCTGATTGAGGAGGACCCTGGCCGGAAGCGCCGCTACATCTCCGCGTTGAAGCTTCTACTTGCCTGAGAGTCTTCTTTTCTGCTTTAACTTGTCAGCCATGTTGTTTTTATTTTGAATAAACAATGAATTATTTATAGCAAGTTTGAGCGAAAATTCAAAATAAATTTACCTTGTTTCGGAAAAATGCAAGACAAATGTTGACAATTATGATGAATATGCCTTGTTATTTTTCAACACCTTGAATATTTTTTAACATGAAACAAGATATTTTTGAAAGGTTTTAACATGCCTTTTTTCTTTAGGTAATTTTTCGAGCAAACCGTGAGTCGATGAATTTTCTTTCGGTGACTCCTTGATCGGCTTGATTTTACGAACGACTTGGCGCTTTCTGAAATTTTCGCCATTTTTATCAATTTTGCTCTGAAAAATACATTTTCGACCATTTCGACTAGTAAATGTATAAAATTTTCTCCTGACTCCTGAAAAATGTTAGGTGCTGATGATAAAAAATATGAATATGTTTAGCTAATTTAGGAATTGAGACATTCAAAGTTATGTGAAAAGAGGGATTTTTGATGAGAATTTAAAAAGAATTTTTCTTCACAAAATTATTTTGAGCAAACCGTGCATCAGATCAGAATTCTTTCGGTGGCGTTGCGATCAGCTCGATTTTGTGAATCTTGGGTGATATTTTCAAATTTCTCCCATTTTCACATTTTTACTCTCTATAAATACCCCGTGAAGGTAAGAATATCTCATTTCCACTGCACACCATCTCTCCTCGCGCCGAAGCTCCCGAGTTCCAACTCAGATCCGGAGTCCGAGACGCCGTCAAAGGTTAGTGCCCCTGTTACAAAAAATGTAGATCAGGTTATGCTCTTTGATTTGGTTCAAATTTTACGCGATTCCGAGTTGAATTGACGAAGTTATCATGGAAATAAGAATCGAGCAGGTGAGAGGGTGCGGTCAACGCGAAACGTTGACCGCGCCCTCTGACCGGGGGCGCGCTGACCGCGTCCTCAATAGGAGGGCGCGGTCTGCGCGCCCTCCCTTTACTCTCTGGGTAGGGGCGCGCAGAGCGCGCCCCTATAATGAGGGCGCGCTCAGCGCGCCCTCAAATGGAGGGCGCTCTGAGCGCGCCCTCCCTCTCCAAAGGAGAGGAGGGCGCGTTCGGCTGAAATTTTTTTTTTTTCTTTAAAATAAAATAAAAAAGAAGTATGTAACAATGTTTAATGTCAACTTCCCCTTTGGCACAGATGCCGAGACATGTTCGCCGCCACGACTCCGATTCCGAGGAGCCCGAGCTTCCGGCGGTCCGAGAGGTACATTTTCTTTTCACACTTAATGATTAGCTCCTTTGCATTTTGACAATAATAATTGAGTGAACTAATGAAATGATTTTATTGCGAGGCCCGGATAAAATCTCGGATCTCGTGGGACCTGGTGCATGCGCCTACCTAGGCCTACCGGACTTTCGGCGAGGTTCGGTTAGAGGAGATGGGGTTTGGGCCCATCCTCCGGGTGACTCCTTTTGGGAGGACCTACCAGCAGTGCGGGTCCTCCGTGAGTCTGGGACCCGGACTCCTTTGTGTTTGTTCCCATGGGGGCACATGGTGCCCTCGTTAGAGGATGTTGCACACATCACCGGTCTTCGAGTTTACGGTAGGCCGGTGGTGTGTGCTACCTCTTCCGACTATTCGCGGGAGTTCCGGGCCCTCTTCGCATATGAGCCCGAGTTCGACCCGAGAGGATGGCCTACGCACCATCGCCAGACTAGAGGCTGGTGAGATGGTAGGCTTGGTTGATGCCGAGCGTGTCCGTGGCGAGAGCCGGGACGACACTGCCGCATGGTCGGCCAGGCTGCAGCGGCATTTACCGGATTACCTGGCTCCTTGGAGGCGGACGTAGACTTGCGCCGTTTCCTCCTCTTCTTCTTCGGGCGCCTTCTGTTGGGCTCGAAGGCGGACCGCATTCATCTGCGGTTCCTCCCTTTGCTTGCTGACTGGAGCAGGTTGGTACGTACGCGTGGGGGCGGCGATGCTCGCCCATTTGTTCTGTGGCCTCCGGCTGAGGCGGGTTACATTTCGGTTGCCGGCTTCTCTCCTTTTCTTCAGGTGACTTTTAGCAGCTTTCCTTTCTTGTACACTTGTATTGCTCTGCTTTGCTCTGACGAGTTGTGCCTTTTACAGGTTTGGAGCTACCTCTACTTCCCCCTCGGTCGGGCACAGCAGTCCTACCCTGACCTCTTCCCCTTGATGGCTCGTTGGGAGCCCCTCCGCCCTACTGGGGGCCATCGTAGCCAGCTGGCTTCGATTCGTTCACGGAATTCTCCGTTTCCCACACCGAGGTATGTCTTTAATTTGTGTATCAATATCCCCTGTTGAAATAATAATCATGATTTTTCTTCTCACAGGTGTGTTGGAGGCCATATCTCGTGACCGATGACCATCTCCAGCCTTGGATTGCCCACGCTGGTCGTGTCTTCGGCCGCGATCTTCATCTTCTGTGCGTTAATGAGCTGGCGCCACTGTGGCTTCGGTTCTCGGCGCGCGCCCTCGGTCTGGAGCAGGACTGGGTGGAGCCTCCTCCTCCTCTTCCCTTAGTTGGTGCTCGTCCTAGACGCCTTCTCCTCCCCGCGGACTGGGTGGAGAGGTACCACGCCTCGATCACTTTGTGGCATGAAGGCGGCGAGGTAATTTTTGGCTGGGCAGAGGATAGTCGAGACTACCTTCGCCGATACGCGGAGGCGTATGGCCACTTGTTTGTTCCAGAGGGTCAGGTAAATGCTCCTTTCTTTCTTTTGATTCTGTGTTATTGTTCTCTTCTGACCTTCATGTCATTTCAGGAGGCTCGGGCTCTACTGCTACGGCAACGGTGGAGATTGTTGACCTTCGGCGGGAGGTGGCCACTCTTCGTGGCATGCGGGAGGCGAGGTAGACAACGCCTTTGACCTTCATTTGTATATGATTGCCTTGATGTGTTTTTCTTCTGTTCACAGCGGAAGGCTCGTGCTGAGGGTTCACCTCCTTCTCTGTCGAGGGAAGAGGTGGTGGAGGTCCGCCAGCATCTTAGTGAGGCGAGTGAGGCCTTGACGACCAAGGAGGCGAGAGGTATCTTTTATTGTTGTCTATTACGGTTGTTGATTTTCTTGGTTCATATACTTCCTCTTCTTCCGGGTTGTCGAGCTTCGAGTAGCTTGTCCTCCCGTATCCATTCCTTGGAGTACGAGGTGGAGACATTGCGGTCTGCCCCGGTGACCTTCGTTCCCGGATGATCGTCTGCGATCTCCGCCTTCAGCACGAGAGAGCCATGCGGGAGGTGGAGCGCCGGCATAGCCGAGGCCATGCGATCTGCGGAGCGGATGCACTGCGAGCACGGGTTCGTTTGTCGGCGGCGGGCGACATTGCGGGTTTACCGCCGGGGCATCCCTCCACATCCGAGCCGAGTTTCACCCATCGGAGCGGCTCCCATCGGAGTGGCACGCACCGGAGTGGCGGCGCTGCTCGTAGTCGAGGTCACCACGGGCGGAGCCGGCGGGGGCGAGTGGCCGAGCCGAGCCACGAGCACGGTGCTTGCGTTCTTGGCCACTTCTTCGGAGCGTCGCCGCAATGAGGCGGCTGCGGCGGCTTTGGCGGACACGGCTACCATGCCTCCTCCACATGGTCATTCTCTGGAGGGTAGCGGCGAACGCGATTTACGTAGCGAGGCTTTAGCTTTTCTGATGTTGTAGCTGCTTTTCTTCTTTGTTGTAGCACTTAGTGACATAATCAGATCTTCACTTGTTTGCTTCAGTGTTTATTTGATCTGCTTGACATCGCTCAAAAGGGTAGTTAATATCACATTTTGGCTTAGCCCCTTGCAAGTTTGTCAAGGGGCGAAGCCTTCTAAGGGATAGCAAATAAAAATAAGTAATAGATGTAGGGTTAAGAGACATACCTGTTAGCGAGATTCTCACCCCTCCTTGACTTGTGTTTCTTTTACGAAATGCTCGATAGAAGGGTTAAATCTGTTCTATGGCTTACCCCCTTGCCTATTGTCATCTGGCCTTGCTTATATGACACGGGGGGGAGCCTTATTAACCAGGTACGATGAACAAAATGACAGAAAATGAATAAGATAAGGGTTAAGAACGCTTACCTGCTATGGTGAGAGTCACACCCTACTTAGCATCCTGTTGTTGAGAAAACCTTCTCCTCTTATTCTAAAGTCCCTGAAAACACTTGATAAAAGAGGATTAGATTTTCACAACGACTCATCCCTTTGCCTATTATGGCCAACTTTGACTTAGGTCAAAGGGAGGAGCCCTCTTAATGGGGTGATAATGAAGGTAAATATGCAATGCGGAAATGAAACATGCAAGACATAAAGGTAAACATGAATGCTAGCAAAGGCAAAAAGCAAGGTTATGCCAAGTTAGATGATGCATATTTTTTTAGATTTTTTTGAAAAGTATTAAAATTTTTTTTTTTATTTTTATTTTTGAAGATGTTCGATTTTTTTGAAAATATAATTTTTTTTTTTTTTGAAAATATTTGATTTTTTGGGGTTTTTTTTTTTTTTTTTTTTTTGAAAATATTTGATGTTTTTTTTTTGGATTTTTGTGGAGAATGTGCCAGTAATGAAACAATTCATCGATCTTTGAGTGTTAATCAAGATTTAAGGGATAAACACCACGGGAAAACAAGGTTCCACACCCATAATCTTTCTTGCCCTCTTCTCTTGATCGGTTTGGATTCCCCCTGAGTTTGGATAGCCTACCCTACCCTAGGGGTTTTAAGATCGAAGAATAATAGAGGAAGTCTTTGATAGGATTTGGGGGTGTTGAGGAGGGTTTCTCTACTCATGCCCAAATTGCCCGTTGGGGTTCGGCCTCTTCGGGTCTTTTCTACATATGGCACTTATTTAGACAAGTCTTTGACACTGTGGGGTCATTGCCCATCTTTTGGTGCCTTTTCTTCATTTTCTATTCTTAGGGTACTCATTTAGACGAGGCCCATATTTGTTTAAACTGTGGGGTTCATTGCCCATCTTTTGGCACCCTTTTGCACCCTACGAGACGGCCTCCTACTAAGGCGGCGGGCATTTTCGATACTATCCTCCTCTAGTCCCCTTCACCTATCTTGGACCGAATAGAAGAGAATAGGGTAAGGTTTCCTTTCCGCCTTCAGGGTTCTGCCTTGCCTCTCTTGAGTGTTGGGCTATCTAGATTATGGGATCGGGAGGTGTTGTGTGTGCAAGGTGATGTCTACCCTTGTCTTCTAGCTAACACCCTTGGATCGATGACTTGATATCATACTAGAGATTCTCCATTTTCTTTTCTAAGGAAAATATTTTTTGAGGTAAACGCCGTTCCATGGATGGTTCAATTTTTCTCCATCGGCATTGCTTACCTCCTATGCATTGCGTGGATATTTTTCAGTCATAGCAAACGGCCCTCCCCAGTTAGGTTGCAACTTGGAGCGGGGACCACCCGGCTTAACGAATATACGTTTAACTACCATCTCACCGATTTCGAACTTCCTCTCTACCACCCTCTTTTGATAAAACCTTTTCAATCGGTTCTGATAAGTCCGGGCATGCTCGGAGGCAGCCAACCTTCTTTCATCTAGGAGTTCAAGTTGTGCAAGGAGAGATTCTCGTGTCTCATCGAGAGGGATGTCCGTATCGAGTTGAACTCGGAGTGATGGAAGGAGCACTTCGTACGGGACCACCGCTTCCATCCCATATGCGAGAGCATACGGGGTTTGACCAGTGGGGGTCCGTACAGAAGTACGATAAGCCCATAGGGCATCTACAAGCTTATCTGGCCAGTCCGCGAACTTGCTAGACTTACGGAGTTTTCTTGATGATTTTAATCAAAGTTTTGTTGGTGGCTTACCTTGACCATTGCCTTGCGGGTAATAAGGAGATGAATGATGCAATACAATGCGGTACTGTTGCAAAGATCACGCGGATCTTGAGAGAGAAATTGCGGTCCGTTGTCGGTGATGATGTCGGCTGGGTATCCCGAACACAGCGATGATGTTGCGTTTGATGAAGGAGCACGGTGTTGATGCCTTGATCTCCACGAACGCTTCCGCTTCGCCCACTTGGTGAAGTACTCTGTTGCCGTCGGGATGAACGATTTGGAACGGATTTCAGAGTTAAGATCACTTAGAGGGCCAATGATATCGAAAGCCCACATGGCGAAGGGCCATGGGGCATGAATAGGATGAAGGGAAGATGCGGGAGAATGGATCTTGTCGGCATGAAGTTGGCAAGAATGACAGTGCCGGACAAAGATGGAGCAATCCTCTTCTAGGGTTGGCCAATAATACCCCTGCCTGATGATTTTCTTGGCAAGAGCTTGAGCATTGACATGGCCCCCACAGACCCCGGAATGTGCTTCCTTAAGCACCAATTCTGCCTCTTCTTCATCAACGCATCTCAATAAAATTCCGCTCAGGCTCCTCTTGTAGAGCACCCCTCCTAGGATGGTATACCTCTGGGATACTCTCCTGATGGCCTTCTTTTCTTTTGCATTTGATCCAGGTGGATATGTCTGATCTTGACAATACCTTGCGATCTCATCAAACCAAGGCCTCTCACCCTCATCTAACTCTTCCAACTCGACTAGAGAAACTTCCTCCTTCTGCTCTAGATACTCCTTCTGCCAAATCTCTCCTTAACTTTCGAAATCGCCCATCCTTAATCGGCGGCATCGACCTTCTACGGACATGAATAGTCCGCACACTGTCTACCTAGCGGGACGATAGAGATGAAGCTAAGGAGGCAAGGGCATCGGCAAGGATGTTCTGAGCTCGAGGAACATGGACGAAAGTTAGTTTGGAAAAGAGCTTGATGTAGCAAGAGGTGAGTTCTTGGTAAGGTTTGAGGTTTGGATGAGAAGTTCGGTATTTGGTTAGGACTTGGCGAAGGATTAGTTGGCTATCACCTATCACCCTTAATTCCGTGGCACCATAGAAATGAGCGGCCTCCGGCCCGGCCGGCAAGGCTTCATATTCGGCTATATTGTTGGTTCTTTGGGAAGTCAAGGCTGAAATGCTGTGGAATGGTGACACCCTCGGGTGATAGAAGGACGATTCCTATTCCCTTACCGTGTGAATTCGAGCCCCGTCAAAATATAATGTCCAAAGGTGGGAAGATCGGATCAACATTAGTTCGTCATCCGGGAGCTCCGATTGGACCGGGTCAAAGAGGGGTATAGGGTGATGGGCTAGATGTTCGGCAATGGCATAGCCCTTAATCGCCTTACGGGGGACATAGGTGATATCAAGCGAGAAAGGAAGCTGCGCAACGACCTAACCGATCGGTTAGAACGAGTTTTCTCCGAAGGAATTTGATGGGATTGATGCGGGCAATAAGATTGACCTCATGAGCTAAGAAATAGTGTTTAAGCTTACGAACTACCCGGACTAGTGCGGCACGGGTCTTCTCCACTACGGTATACTTCTGCTCGCATGGATCAAAGATCTTTGACAAATAGTAAGTTGCCCTCTCTTTCCCTTCTTCATCAACTTGTGCAAGGAGCCCCAAGAGAATTCTCCAAAACCGAGATATATAAAACTAAGGGCTTGCCGAGGGAGCGGTGGTCTAAGCACGGGGGGACTAGCCGGTACCTTTTCAAACCATCGAATGCATCCTGGCACTTCGAATCCCATTTGAACTCGGCCCCCGCCTTGGTCAACTCATAGAAAGGTTTACACCTTTGGGAGTGTTGTGAGATGAACCGGCGGACAAACTGTAGCCTCCCGATTAGTCCTCGAAGTTCTTTCATATTTCTCGGAGGAGGCATACCAATGATTGCCTTGGCCTTGTTTGGGTCGATCTCTATGCCCCTTTTACTCACTATGAACCCCAACAGTTTCCTGAGGATACTCCAAATGTGCATTTCTTTGGGTTCATCTTCAATTTATATTCCCTAGCCCTTTGCAAGACCTTTCTTAACACTTCCGGGTGATCTTCTCGGGTTTTGGACTTAACGACCAGGTCATCCACGTACACCTCTACAAGGGTATGCATCATATCATGGAAGATAGCCATCATTGCCCTCTGATAGGTAGCACCGGCATTCTTCGATCCAAAGGGCATGACGACATAGCGATAGGTTCCCCAAGGTGTGGTGAACGAGGTCTTCTCCTGGTCCTCTTCGGCCAACCGGATTTGATTATATCCGGAATAGCCATCCATGAATGACAACATTTCGAATCCGGCGGTGTTATCAACCGGTACGTCAATATGAGGTAGAGGAAAGTCATCTTTAGGACACGCTCGATTCAAGTCCACGAAGTCTATACAGATCCGAACTCGGCCATCCTTCTTCATGACAGGGACTATGTTTGCCACCCATTGCGGATAAAGGATGACTTTAATGAATCTTGCTTGATGTAACTTGTCGACCTCCTCTTTCATCTTAAGTGCAGCATCAGGGTGGAATCTCCTTAATTTTTGCTTGACCGGGGTAACTCCAGGTTTCAAAGTTAGACGATGTTCAACTAATGAGTTGTCTAACCCCGGCATGTCTTCGTATGTCCATGCGAACGTGTCCTTATATTCTTCCAAGATTTCAATTAAACTACTGTTCCTCGATGGGAGTGAGGTTTGCACTTAGGAGGACTGTCTTGGGATCTTCCGGTGTTCCGAGATTCAATTCTTTTGTCGGTTCATCCACCGTGGCTAATGGTTCTTCAAATCTTTTAAGTCCAGATGCATACGCATCAGCCAAGTCCTCAATTCCATCCTCGAAATCGGGATCTTTTTTCGATAAGACCTCGTAAACTCCCGAGTGTATGATCTACATTGAATTCATCCTCATATTGGATCTCATTAAGGCTGGATAGCATTTTCCAAAAACATTGGCGACCTTGCACATTCCTTGCATTTTTGAGCTATTTGTTGGAGATATCTTTACGGCACACGTTTACCTCGAATTTTCTTCTTTCCTATCCTAACTACTCCTAAAGAAGACGGAATTGAAAAGGTGGTATTAACAATGGGTGAAGGATCGAGCGGATCGATCGGTGAGTTGGAGAAGAGGGTCCCTGGTTGGGAGCACCCTCCGAGACAAGTAGCGACGTCTCCTCGATGGAAAAGCGAGTTTGCGAGAGGACGTTTTTTGGGTATTTTGGGTATTTTCAATAACAAAAAGGGAATGAGCCGATGGGGCTCGAGCGAGAAATCGAAAGCTTAAGTAAATGGGAGAAAAATGGGCTCGCGGGCCCGATGATAACAAGAAATGGGCGAGATAGGCCCAAAGGCTGGTGAAAAGATCTAAGGGGCACGTGGGCCCGAATGGTGGGCACGCGGGCCCAAAGCTGGAAAATGAATCTAAAGGGCACGTGGGCCCGGCGGTGGGCATGTGGGCCCAAGGTTGTTGGATTGGAATGGGCATAGAAGCCCGGTGGAGTGAGAAGATTTAAATGGGCTCTCGGGCCCATTGATCGATTCGAGTGGCCATTTTGGCCCAAATGTGGGAATTGGGCTAGATAGCCCATCAAGCGAATCCAAGAGGGATAGAGTGAGGATTTTGAAATACGTGACCGTAGGATACGGTTCACGCGGGATGTTGTTTGGAGGTGGGTTCGAGTGGACAAGTTGTTTAGAGATGGACTTGCCCTTGGTGGTTCTTCCTCCTCTATGAACAACCGAGCTAAAGATGAACTCGGGTTGTCCACCTCCTCCTCTTGCTCTGGTGCCTTCTTCCTCTTGGTGGTTCTTCTTCTTTGTCCCCGGCCATCATCATGGTCTCCCCTTTAATAAAGAATTTTTGGAGTCCCATGGCATTTTTTGGCCGGTAGACCATCCGCGGAGTGAGCGGGCTCATAGCCAAGCCCGTGTCTCTTTGGTCTTCGTACGGCTTCAATGGGGTGCACAACCCCCTGCGGCTCCTTTCCCGGCCCCTTTCTGGGCTGATAGCCCATCCCTTTCATCATCCGCAACGCAAGCGAATCTGGAGGCGTCGTTAACACCATGACCTCGGGTAGCTCTGTAGTTGAAACCAACGAGGCTGGACGATTTTGATATTGGTAGTGCGAAGAGGGGTCATCCACGTCACTCGGAATGGGGATGTTGGTTACTTTGATCACCTGGCCCTTGTATGGGAACTTCGGACAACGATGATTAGTGGAGGCAACGGCTCCTATTGCCTCAAGGTACGGGCGTCCCAAAATAGCTTTGAATGTAGGGTCCGGTTCTAGAACGTGAAACTCGGTGGTGACGGCACACGGCCCGAGCCCTACTTTCAATGTAACCACCCCTCGTGCCGGCTTCGGGAGTTGTCATATGCGGTCACCGTGACGGCGAAGGCTCGATTTCTTCATCGGAGATGCCGCAAAGTTGCAATGTTTCTGGCGGCATGACATTTATGGATGCTCCGGTGTCAATCAAGCAAGACTTGATCTCCACGCCTCGGATGACTACTGCAACGCGCAAGGCGTACTTTCTGATCTCTGGCCGTGCCAACTCCTCCTGTGTAAAGGTGAGTGCCGGATGTTCACTCCTCGGGGTCAGGACAGCAATGATCTTCTCAGGCGGGAGGTCCTCATTGACCATGACCCGCTGTAAGTATTGTTGCAAGATGTCCTGATGAGTCTTTGACCTCTTTATCAGCTCCAGAAGTGAAATCCGTGCCGGCATTTTGTCCAAATGTTTTAATAGATCATATGCCGTGCCGGGCAATGGTTCTTCCACTACCTCCTCTTACGCTTGCCTGTGGTTGTATCCCGGCACAGGGGAAGACCCTTTGGAACATCCTCCCGCTACGAAATGCGGCGCCGGCGTGGTAGGGGAAGTGGTGATGATGGTGATGGTAGGGTTGGTTGGTAGGTTGAGGAGCCCATGGTAGGTAGGGGTGGTGAGGATCGGATGATGAGGGGTCGTGGATTGGTGGAGGCCGGTATGTTGGGTGATGGTTGGGGTGTTGGTGGTGATGGTCTAATGATGAGGGGTCGTGGGGTGGCGGTGATTGGTAGATTAGGTGATGTACGGGGTGTTGGTGGCGGTCTAATGATTAGACGCCGTGGAGGATTAATGGTGGTTGGTGGGTTAGGTTGGGGTGATGGTTGGGGTCTTTGGTTGGGAGACGGGTGGCGGTCTAATGATTAAGCGTCGTGGAGGGTTAATGGTTGGTGAGGGTAGTGGTGTTTGGATAGTTTGTGGGCTGGGGGCAACTCTCGGTATGGAGAGTATGGTGCGGTTTGTAGGTGGGGTCGGTATGGCGGGCATGGAGGTGATTTGATCCTCGACCTGCCAACCCTGGGAATGGTGGGTTTACTCCTCGATGGCGGAGTGGACGAGGCCGAGTCGTTGGTTTGGTGGTGCTGGTGCCGGTGCTTGTACGGGTGCATGTACCGGTAGCGGATCTTGGACTATGCCCGGGCCGGGCTGCGTTGTGCTTGTTGTCGCCGTGGTTGATTACTGCCGTGCCTTCATGGCTTGTATAGACTCTCCCATCTGTGCCCGATCAATGTTTCCACTGATCGTTGAGGTCATGAATGTAATCTTTAAGCGGAAACGAGACATCCACCGTGTGCCCGGGATACCGATGGTAAGCGCGGTATTTTGTCATGTCAACATTTGCCGGCCACCCTTCTCTCTCCTTTGGAAGCTCTAGCTGCTGTTCAGCCATCAATGCATTGAAAATGTCGACGAGGGGATTGGCGGTTGAGGGTAGTATTCTCTCTTGGGTCCCCCCCTCCTAAGTCGGTTGGCTGGTGGTGGCACTTGGTTGTAGGCTTGTTGTGGTGGTGGTGGTCGGTTGTAGACATGTTGTTGTTGAGGCGCTCGGTTGTAGGCATTTGGTTGCTGGGGCGCTCGGTTGTAGGTGGGTTGCTGTGGTGGTGCTCGGTTGTATGCAAGTTGTTGCTGTGGCTGAGGGGCTGGTTGAGGGGATGGGCGGGAGTGTTGATCGGGTGGTGGGGTACGGGATTGGCTTTGACGGTACCCACCACAGTTACCCATGGCATTGATGCTCTCATTATTTACTACCCCTTCGGTGGTGGGTCCTACAGGTGTAGGCTTTCTAGTATTACGGGGCTTGGTGTCGAACGGGTTGATCATGGATGCATCCTTAAAGTGGGTTTGGAGGTAGCGGGCGCTATCACACAACTCACTCACGGTTGTTGGACGGTGCATGATCAGAAGCTTGCGAAGGTTAGGCGTTGTGTTCCCAATGAGCATCCTCACTGCTCCCCCTGCGAGATGGTATCCACAAGCCTCTCGGCCATTCCCCTCCACCGATCGGCAAATCGGGCAAAGTCCTCATCCGGCCTCATCTTTTCGGCAATTAAGTCGGTTATCGAGCGGTGGCCCCACCCTATCCTTGTACCTCTGTAGAAACTTCGTCTTAACAATGTCGAAATCCGCCGCCTCAATGGAATCAAGAGAATAGAACCGGTCAAGGGCGGATCCATCCAATGACCGACGGAATAGGAAGGCAAGGGCTTTGCGGTCATTTTTCCGAATGAGGAGTCATAGAGAAAGCTCTTTAGATGGTTAAAAGGATTACCGGTCCCGTTGTAACGTTGGAAGGCGGTATCTGCGAAGGAGGAAGGTGTAGAGCGGGAAAGATGGGACGAGAGATTTCGGGGATGGCTTTAGAATCGAGGCGGTGCCTCATCTCTTCGAAGCGCTCATCCATCTGGTTGATTTTGTTCATTAACACTGGGTGAGGCTGGATTCTGAGCCGCGGGAGCAAAGTGTTTACTTGATTGGGTTGGAAGAGGTGGGTTGGAAACGAGGAGCTGGTGCGAGTGTGTGAATGCCCCACAACGGGGTGAGTAGAGACACGGCAAGGTTGCCCGGGAGAAGAGATGATCAAGGGCACATTGCCGGTTGGGGTGGTGAGGGGGCTTGATTTCCCTCGATCGGAGCTTGATTGGTGGGCATCTTGCCCTTAGTGGCATATTGGACAATTGCAAAGGCCTCGGGATCAAGGTGAAGAGATAGATCCTTGAGAGCTTGTTCTATAATATGTGAAGTGGATCGGTGAGCGGGATCTTGGACCTCAGGTTCCATCACGGCATTAACATGGCCATCTGGTTGGACCATGGGTTGCTGAAGCTCGTAGTGACCCGTCTCGTACTCCTCTTCTTGGCCGCGATAGTCCGAGCATCCCGATGTGTCTTGCGGACCTTAGAGTGGGCATCCTGTCAAATTCCCTTACAAAATGGTTGAAAGAAAGCAAATGAAAGGTGTAAACGCAAAGAGAGTTTTTTTTTTTTGTTTGGTTATGGTTGTTTGTTTGATTTGATTTGGTTTCAATTTGGTTGTTTGGCAAGCAAGTTGAACACAAAATTTAAAGGGATTTTTTTGTTTTTTTGTTTTAGGTGTTTTGAAAGGAGAGAATTTTTTTTTTTTTTTTTTTTTTGGTTGTTTTCAATTGTTGTGAGCAAGCAAGTTATGCAAACGAGGTTTTAAAATGACTACTCGACAATTATTGGGTTGAAACCTTAAATTAGATAGATTGTTAGCAATTGTTCACTCAAATTGGGTATGGTTCCTATTGCTTCAATCTTCAAGACCTAAGGTTATCACTCATTCACCACGAGTAGGTACTTGGGTTCTTCGGGTTTTGGGGAAGTGGTACAACCGGCCCAATCGTGCGGAGAGGAATACTCCACGGATGGGGACTTACGGAGGTCTTGATGGAAACCACCAAATCAACTAGGAAGGAATATCCGAGAAGAGAGGTAAGAATCCACCAAGAAGGTGTTTGGAGGGTGAGGGTGTGTTGGGAGAGAGAGCCCCCGCCTCGAATGCCCTACGGATCGGAACGAGTCCGGTACCCGATGCAAAGCTAATGCAAAAATGAAAAATGGAGGGTAGAAGGAGAAGAAGCAATCAATATGCAAACATGAATGAAAGCTATTAAATAAGTCAAGCAAGTGAATGCAAACAAGATAAGCAATGAGAAAGTAAAACAAGTAACTAGAAACTAGCAACTAAAAATGTGGTTCGCGCGGGAACCGGCTTGTGTTGGAGTGTTCAAGTGTGGAGAAATCTGAAGTAAAAGTAAAAGGATGGTCCACGCGGGGACCGAATTGAAAATAAAGTGGCTCGCGCGGGAGCCGAGTTTTGGAAAAGTAGGTGGTTCACGTGGGAACCGGTTTTTGAAGGAAAAGGGGTGGTTCACGCGGGAACCGGTTTGTTTGATTGGAAAAAAGGAAAGGAGGGCCACGTGGGGCCAATCTAATTGGTGCAAAGGGGTGGTCCACGCGGGGACCGATCTAAAAGTGAGTTGGTTCACACGGGAACCGAGTTGGAAAAGAAAGGTGGTTCACGCGGGAACCGGTTTTTGAAGGAAAATGGGTGGTTCACGCGGGAACCGGTTTGTTTGATTGGAAAAAGGAAAGGAGGGCCACGTGGGGCCAATCTAAAGGTGCTGCAAAGGGGTGGTCCACGCGGGGACCGATCTGAAAGTAAGTTGGTTCACGCGGGAACCGAGTTGGAAAAGAAAGGTGGTTCACGCGGGAACCGGTTTATAAGAAGAAAAGTGGTTCACGCGGGAACCGGGCTGAAATTAAAGACAAGAAATCAAGTCCACATGGGGGACAATCTTAAAGGAAGAGTAATCAGCAAGTTTTTAAAAGTAAATTGACATGGAAAAGGGTAAAGGACAAGCCGGTTCACGCGGGAACCAAGTCGGAAAACAACTAGTTGCACGGATCAATCAAGCTAGCACGGTTGAAGACATTGGTTGTCCCACCGTGGTCGCCAAAAAGCTGTCGACTCCAGAAACGGGTTCCGGATCGGCACCTCAAGATAAGGTGAAAGATGGATGGAATTGGAAAAAAAAAAAAGGGGAGTGAATCGAGAAACACTCGGAAAGCGGTAAAAACTCCTCACCTCGGTCCCACACTCACATTGATCCCCGAACTTTCATCTCACGGCGTCGCTCGAGCACCGGAGATGGTTCGGGTCATGTGGGAGGAGAGTGAGGAGGATATGAATTTAGAACATGAATAAAAATAAAGTGTGGTCGCCAGGAGCCGCGGGCTCCGATTTATGTAATGGAAAGAGAAAGAAGTTGACCGTGTGTACCTTAGCGTGGGAGAAAGGGATGTGAGTTCAACCTTCTTCTTCTTCGGCCGGCCGATGAAGAAGAGTCTCCAATCCAATGCTAGCTTGATCAACCTGTGCAACTAGAACAATGAACCAAGTGAAGAGTTTGGTTAGACTTGTGAAGTGTAGTAGCTTGTAGAGAGAATATGAGAGAGAAGCAATTGGAATCGAACTCACCGGATTGGGGTGAGTCCTAACCCCTTTTTGTGTTTTTGATGATGTAAAAATGATGTAAATGAACTAAAATATGCTTTAAAACAGTAAATAAACAGAATTAATGGAGTTTAGAAAGCTTATGGAATGATTTGGCTTGAGTTGAAGCCGAGTTGGTTGAAAACAGCCGGTTCGGGTAGCTTGGTACCCTTCTGGCGCGACTTTGGTGCAGAGGATGTTACGGACGACCCCGATGTCGGAATTGAGTGCCGTTTGTTGGAGTAGACGGAGGACTCAGAGAAGAAGAGTTCCTATGTTGATGACTTCTCCGAAATCCTCCTGTAGAAGTCAGTAAAAATTATGAAAGTGGGCGGATATCAAAAACAGAACCTGGATGCGCGCCCTCAGTGTAGCAACCGCCACGAACAAACGGCAAGTCGGAATGGAGTGCCGTCAGTTGGGGACGAAAGAGGACGAAGAGAGGAACAATTTGTATGTTGAAGACTTTTGCAGCAGAAGCCTCGGATTTTCTCCAGAAGTCGATGAAGATGGTTGATGAAGAACACCCGGATCGAGCCTTCTCCTTCACCTCGGGATCGGTTTCTTGACTTCGGATCGCCTTTGGACGTCGGGATGGCTTTGGAGAAGAGCTTGGACGACCTTGGGACGAGCTAGGCACCGGGGTTCAACCTTGGTTCGTTGAGAATGACCCTCAATTTATAGGGGAAGAGAGCCGGTGCAAAATTTAGAAACTTGATGTACCGCGCCCCCGCGTTTCAAAGGAGACGAGGGCGCGCAGGGCGCGCCCTCAACACAAGGGCGCGCAGGGCGCGCCCCCAGTTCAGGGGCGCGGTCTGCGCGCCCCCCTGTTTCAAAGGGGGCGGGGACGCGTTCGGCGTCTCACTGCTAAAAATCGACGGAAACTTCCGGAAATTGCTAAAAATCGACTTGACATACGTAACGCGCCCCCGAACCGGGGGCGGGGTACAAATAAGGGAAAATTCTCGCCCGGAAACCTTCCAAAAACTCGGTTTAGAAGGTGCTAATCGGGGTAATTTCCGATTTAAAGCAACTGACCGCGCCCCCGCTTTTCAAAGGAACCGGGGGCGCGCAGGGCGCGCCCTCAGGTTGAGGGCGCGCAGGGCGCGCCCTCCTCTCTCAAGCGGAGCGGGGGCGCGGTACACTCTCTCTCCTGCGCGCGTGTTCCGCGAGCCGTATCTTGCAAACCGGATGTCCGATTCGGCTCCCGTTTGTCGCGTTGGAAAGAGGGCCTTCAACCGCACCTCCTCAAGTCGGTAAACCAGCCGCATGACTCCCGATATGTTCGTACGGGGCTTTCTACCGGTTTACCCTCTCGCGGAAAGCCGAAACCCGGAGCGAAGATCCGAAAGAGCACGGTTCCGGTCGAGAAATCTCGGGTCAACTCGGGATGACTTGAAATGATGACCGAACAAGTCCGGTACGATCGGACAATCCGAAGTCATCGAAAAATCTGAGATTAACCCGGTAAACGTGAATCGAAAGCCGTAAAAGCCGCGAAACCCTAAAATTGACCGAACCGGCCTTATAGCCCCGGTTGATAAAATATATGGCTAGAATCGACCCGGATGACCTGAAAAGACCCGGTGATGACCGGAAAGGCCTAACATGTGGTCCGGGATAGCCGTGTCAGCACAGATCGAAAAAGCCGTAACGAAAGCCGTCATTGACCGACGCCTACCGAAATGACTTCTCGGAAACCATGAATGTTATGGAACACATGCGGGACTCCCGAGACCTTCAATTATGGACCATTCAAGATCGGTCATTGAGCAGGCATCGTGTTTTTACAGTTCACATGCGGCTCTCGCTTGAAGGTTACGGTAATATTCCGGAAAACATTGGTCCATTCTCAACTTGCAAGGGGCTCCACCCATGTCCTTAGCTCATCTCCACGAGGTAGTCCGGATCAGATAACGGTCAGATAAAAGATATCGCCTATGGAATAAGAGTCTAGGGCTCCGAATCTAGCCAATTTGGCGTGTCTACAATGGGATTGGTGGTTCTGGGATGATTGGGTTAGTGGGTGGAGGGGTATGATTTGGAGGTGGTAGTGATGGTGATACTGGTGGCCTAATAAGAAGAGGCCGGGGTGTGGGAGTGGTTGATGGGTTTAATAAAAGTGTAGGTTGTAGGGTTGGTGGTATGATAAGTTGTGTTTTGAAGTGACAGAGCTCATAGGCTGGGGGTTCAGGTTTGGTGGTGATTGTGGTGGTCGGATGAGCAAGGGCCGGTGTGTAGTAATAGTTGAGGGAGGTGTAGTCAAGGCGGTGGGCTGCCTAATGATGGGTCGGCGAGAAGAAGTGGTGGCTAGTGGTTGGGTTATTAAGCTTGATGGTGGTTGTGGAGTAGCAGGTGCACGGATTATTTGTCTAGCGGGAGGCCTAGCCGAGTTGGTGGCATGGTTGCATTTTGGTTTTCTAGTTGCTAACCTTGAGTACGGCCGGCATCTCCCTGGATAACGGAGTGTACTAGACCAATTCCTGGGTTTGGATGTCTTTGGTGCTGGTCTTTGGAGGGGGAGCATGTAATGGAAGCGGATTATGAACAATCCCCAAGCCGAGTTGTTGTTGAGGTTGAGCTGGTGGACGCTGCTGCTACTGTTGCCTAGCCTTCATTACCTGTATGCATTCCCCCATTTGGACCCAATCAATGCTGCCTTGGTCATTCAGATCGTGGATGTAATCTTTAAATTGAAAACACACTTCAACGGTGTGACTAGGACACCGGTGGTAAGCACAGTATCGGGACATATCTGCATTTGCTAGCCAAACCTCTCTTTCCTTGGGCAATTCCAACTGTTTCTCCGCCATGAGTACATTGAAGATGTCGGTCAAGGAGTAAGGGAGTTGTTGGTAATTCTCTCTCCTAGGACCTCCCCTTATTGGTGCTTGATTGGGTGGTGGCGGTGCCCTATTGTAGGCAGGTTGACGAGGTTACTGGGGTTGTGCTACTGGTTGAGGTGGTTGTTGTGGTTGTCGTGGCTATGGTGGCCTAACCTGTTGCTGAGGGGGGTAATAGGAAGGGTTTTGTGGTGGGTTTATGAACTGGTTTTGACGGTTCCCTCCCTGGTTCCCCACAATGTTTACAGCTTCGTTGTTGACCACTCCCTCGGTTGTAGGCCCAGCTGGTAAAGAGGTGGTTTTCCTGAAGTTTCTAGGTTTGGGATCAAAAGGGTTTATCATTGCGACATCTTTGAAGTGGGTTTGCAAGTATCGGGCACTGTCATAAAGTTCATTCATGGTGGTAGGACGGTGCATGATCAATACATTCCTCAGGGCAGGTGTAGTGTTCCCGATAAGCATTTTCACTTGTTCCCCTTCAGAAATAATATCTGTCAATTTCTCAGCCATTCCCCTCCAGCGATCAGCAAACTTTATAAACTCTTCTTCGGGCTTCATCTTTTCAGCAATCAAATCTGTAATGGAGCATGACGGTGCCACCCGGTCTCTGTATCTTTGCAAAAATTTAGTCTTGACAATATCGAAGTCTCCTGCCTCAAAGGAGTCGAGCGAGTAGAACCATTCAAATGCAGACACTTCTAGTGATCGACGGAATAAGAAAGCAAGAACCCTACGATCATTTTTCCAGAATGAGGACTCATAGAGAAAATCTTTGAGGTGAAGGAAAGGATTGCCAGTACCATTGTAGCGGCGATAAACTGGTAGCTCAGAAGGTGGCTGGTGGAGAACTGGTAAAGAAGGAATAGAGATGTCAGGAACTAATTTGGAGTCCAAGCGACATCTCAGCTCTTCATAACATTCATTCATCTGATTGAGCTGATCCATGATTGCCTGGGTGAGAGTAGGTTCTTGGTTTACTGGTGGCGGTACGTAGTTAGAGACATGATTCTGGAATTGAGGAGCATGACTTGAAGATTGTCCCATGACTTGGTGGGTCAGGGGAGTAACATGGTTAAATTAAGATGGCTGAACAAATGATGGTTGAACCACGGATGGTTGAGCTGTAGAGGGTTGAACTACAGATGGTTGTGCTAATGATGGTTGAATCACAGATTGTTGAACAATAGGTGGTTGAACAAAGGGTGATTGAATGAGCGGTGGTCGAACCAGAGGACAAGGAGATGAGGCAACTTGGTTGGCTTCAGCCTGATCTGAAGCAATTTTGCCCTTCACCATGGATTGTATACGGGTGTAGGTTTCTGGGTCAGTGTAAAGAGACAACTCCCTAAAGAGTTGTTCAACATCACTAGGAGCAGATGGTTGAGGGACCTCTTGCGCTTCTGACTCGAACAAGGGATTAACATGACCGTCTGACGGAATTGGTTGATGACCCATCTCGTTCTCTCGATGTTCAGCTTGTTCCGCCATTCCAACGTGCCTTCCAGACCTTAATTGCATCATCACCTTTCAACTTCAAGGTGAAACAAACAAGTTTGGCAAAGCAAACAAAGAACTTTTTTCTGGTTTTTAGTATCTTGTAAAAATGTTAGAGGTTTGAATTTTTATTTGACAAACAAGTGATGCAAAGACTTGAAAGAAAAATTACGCAATGATTTTTATTAAACCTTAGGTTTATGAATTTTGTTAAGAATTTTTCTCTCAATAAATGGGTTAGGATCCTAACTCCAATCTCCAATGACCTAGGTTTCACACAATCTCACCACGTGTAGGTAACATAGGATGCTTCGGGTTTTGGGGAGTGGTACAACCAACCCGATCGTGAAGAGGAATACTCCACGTATGAGAAATTACGGAGGCCTTGATGAAAGCCAACCAAGTCAACTAGGAAGGAATATCCCAGAAGAGAGGTCAGAATCCACCAAGAAAGTGTTTTGGATGGGAGGGGTAAATGGGAGTGTGAGCTCCCGCCTCAAAAAAGTGTAAAAGAAGGAGATAGAGAGAAGGAGCAGAGAATGCAATCAAGTAATAAAGCAAGTAATAAGCAAAACACAAACTTAAATAAACAAGCAATGACACAAGACAAGCAATTAGAAACTAGACAAGCAACTAGAAACTAGAATCTAGACTTTGTTTCTTATGTGAGCCAAATGGAGATAGTGAAAAGTGATGGAAAGAAGAGGGTTCAGATCTAATAGCCAAGAAAAAAGGGTGGTCCACGCGGGGACCGATGTAAGAATAAGCTGGTTCACGTGGGAACCAGGGTAAAAAGTAAAGGTGGTTCACGCGGGAACCGGTTTTGGGTAAAAAGAGGTGGTTCACGTGGGAACCGGTTTGAATGGTCAAAAGAGGGCCACGTGGGGCCAATTAAAGGTGACTAAAGATATGATCCAAGTGGGGATAGATCTTAAGAAAAGTGGTTTGGTTCACGTGGGAACCGAAGTAAAGAAGGAGATTGGTTCACGTGGGAACCGGTTTAAAAGGAAAAGGGGTGGTTCACGTGGGAACCGGTTTAAATAAAATGACAGAAATTAAATGACATACTTGGCACTTCAGATCTGATGAAAGATGGGTGAAATCAGAATTTTTGAGGTGGCATGAAGTTTAAGAGAGGTGGAAAGAAGGAAAGGCTCACACGGGAACCGGTCTAGAACTAGAACTAGTTGCAAACAAAACACTAAGCACCCACGGTTGAAGACATTGCTGGTCCCACCATGGTTGCCACAAAGCTGTCAACTCTGAAAATTCGACGGGGCCTTCTTCTTTTCAGGGAAGTCCGTGAATCCAGATTGTCACCTCAAGAGGGGATGAGAAAGAAAGAAGAAAGCATGGAAATCAACTCTCACCTCGGTCCCACACTCACATTGATCCCCAAACTTTCATCCCTTGGCGTCGCTCGATCACCAAAGAGACAGTTTGGGTCATGTGGGAGGAGGTTGAGAAGAAGGAATTTAAAACATGTGGTTGCCAGGAACCGTGGGTTCTGATTTATGAAATTAAAATGACCGTGTGTACCTTAGGGTGAAGAGTGCGAGTTAAAGCTTCTCCTTCTTCGGCGGCCGATGAAGAAGAGTCATCAACGTGTGGGTGCTTGATATTCTGTGCAACTAGACAAACAAAAAAGTGAAAAAGACAATTAGAACTAGACAAAGTGGAGTATGTGTAAGGAAAATAACATGAACCACACAACTAACTAGAAACTGACCGGATTCGGGTTATCTCTAATCCCTCTTTTATAGTTTTCAAATTAACAGAGTAAAATTAATGTAAAAGAATGTGAAAAAATAATAGGAGGATGGAGAATCACGAAACAAAGATATAGTAAAATGAACAGAAGGATTCTGATAAGAATAGAGAGAGATATGGCCAAATCTGGGTTGTTGAAAAAGCCGAGCAGCAGTCCAGGATCTGCCAGGCGCGACTTTGCTTCTGCGCTCGTCACGACCAGCCCTGATCTCAGAATCAAGTTCTGTTGATTGAAAACTGAAGAAGACTTGGAGAGGAAGAACTTTGATGAAGAGATCTCTGGTAGCAGACGTCCACATGCTGCTGTAGAAGCCGAAGAAGAGAGACCTAACAGATCACCTGCAGAACAGCCTTCCTCTCTCCTAAACCGACTTTTCTCTCTCTAAAAACTTGAAATTCTCTCTCTAAAAATTACAATATCGATGCAGGAGGGATATTGGACGTCTTGAGATGCCTGGGGGGTCATGCACATGCCTTTGGAATGACCGGAATCAGAGTTTATTTATAGGAGAAAACTGTCGCGATCAACACTACAAAATAGGAGACCTTGTGCCCTACCCCCGGGCGCATGTGCCCTACCCCAGGGTGCATGTGCCCTACCCCCAGGGCACATGTGCCTCCAAGTGGGGGCGCATCCTATCTTTTCAAAAATTTCGGTCTTATCCACTTGATCCGTTTAGCGGTAGAGTCCCGGTGAAAAACTGGTTCCCTCGTGCCTCATGGGTAGGGCGCATGTGCCCTCAAATTAGGGCACATGGTCACGTGCCTCACTGGTAGGGCGCATGGGCACATGCTCTGGGTTCCGGGCGCATGTGACCAGGGACCCGGGCGCATGGGACTGTTTTGCGCGTCCTTCTTCCGGAAGCCATTGCAAACACTCCCGAACTCAGAATTCGACGCCGTTTGTTGCGTTGGAAAGATAACAGGCCGAAGAAGCTCTCTATATCATTGGATCAGCCATCACACCCTAAAAAACTTCAGAATTTTATCCGGAAGTTAGGGCAGTGAACAGAAGAGCCGATATAGGTCAAAATGACTCCGACGGCAAACCGGAAAGGCACGGTATGCAACAAAATTTGTCCGGAGTGTGAATATGACCATAACATTCAATGCATGATCATTAGGCATCAGTCATTCAGCCAATTTCCGTGTTTACACGATTTACGTGTGGCTTTCGCTCGGAAATTATGGCTTTTTGCAGAAAACTTTGAAAACATCCGATTTCCTTCGGTGAAGCTCCAAATCAACTTTAAAAGACCCAACATTATTATAAGATCAATCACACATATTAACCTATAAAACATGAGTTTTATACTCTGAATTAGGCAAATTTGGCGTGTCTACAGTACACAGCTCAACAATATTGTGGCACATATCAAGCAGAGTTTCATACTATTCTGAATACACGTTACCAGCCCTCATTTGACTATAGAAATAATTTGATTCCTTTATTACCTCCCTCCAATGTTTGAAAGGTCGGAAGACCTCAAAATAAGAGATTGCCAATGATAATGGATCGTGACGTAAATCGTCAACATAATAAATGTGGCATATGTAAGAAAAGATATCATAATAGGTCGACTTGTCCACGTCGATAATGTCTTTGTATGATTATTGTTAATTACTATTTTTATTATTGATGTATTATAAATATCTTTGAACTACTGACATTAATTTTTACAGACATGGCCGGCCCTCGGGATAAGTCATTACTATATGACCAGGAGACACTGTTCCTCACATCTCGAGATATGATATAAATTTTGTTGTCCAATTATTGATAGTTATACATCTAACATTTATTATAATATTTTTTCAAGAATCTTCATTACTATATCCTTCTTCCCACTTCAAATCAGTCACTAATTGGCCAATTACTCATGCAATAGTGAGACAGTATTTACATGTTGCTAGTTTTTTTGCAAACAACATCTTTACAATGGGTGTTGTTAGACTGATGTCTCATTATAGCTCTAAGTGAGCGTTGGCGTCTAGAGACATCCACATTTCATTTTGCTCGGGGAGAGATGACGATCACATTGCAAGATGTGTCCATGCTACTTGGGCTAAGGGTAGATGGTCTACCTATCACATCATCTCCTCAGGTTCCTTCTGAGTGATACTTGACATAGGAACATGTTTGTCAACAACTTTTAGGTTAAATACTATCAGTCGAGGATTTCGGTCACCGTAGTCGTAGTACTATTAGACTATGATGGTTGGTACAACAATTTCGTGCACAAGCTCATGACTTACCAGATGATATAGACAATGATCAAACGAGACTACTTTGTCTATATCCGAGCTTATATTTTGATACTCCTCGGTTGCGTGGTATTACCAGATACATCTAGTAATGAGATCCACCTCCAATACTTAATATTCTTAAAGGATTTACATATTTTTGGACAATACTCTTGGGATTTCTAAAATCCCTCACCATGGATGAAGAGAGGACATTTCTCCTTGCTGAAAACCATTCAAGCGTCCGGTCTCTAGTGGTATCCACACGATCTGCTTCAATAGACGAGTTCTCCCTTTCTTCGGGCCTTCAGAAATCTTCCAGATCCAAGCTTGACCATGGGAGATCACCTTCTAGAGGAGAGAGGAGGTAGAGAGGATGCTTGGGACGTGCTTCAGCCCGATGGCTTGTTAGGGTTTGGCTTCATAAGCAATTTATATATAGAAGATGGATTTTTTCACAAAAACCCAAAACTTCTATAAAATTACGTCTATGCCCTCATCTTATTGACCAGATCTATTGTGTGTGACCCACTAGTCCCAATAGTCAATTTGGTTGAAGCCTTAATTAATTTAAAAGAATAATTTCTTTAAATTAAATCAAAACTATTATCCGATAACAATTTTTACGACTTTCTGATCATAAAGGGTACAAGCCATCCTATGATCCCAAATGACTTTGGGGAGTTAAATAACATCCATTGAGCCTTTCCATCATCAATTACCACACGGATTTAAATCCTCGTTCATACAATGTCCCGGTCGGTCAGGGATTCGGCATTGACTGTCAACTCTTAAATATTCCAACTCTATGAGATCCTGTACACATGTTCGGATCAATTGGAAAACTCCTTTTCCAATTATCCTAAGTACCTTGGACAAGGATTTAGAGTACTATCCCATATGACAATCTCTCTCTCCTACCGAGTGTGAACGATCCCTTGTTGTCCACTCAATTGCCTCCACCGGGTTTCTCTTGCACCCAACACGTCAACTATACTGGACCATCAAGATGGTGATCCATAAGTCAATAATCAAAGTACAAGATACATCCGATAAGACAACTTTGGTGACTCAGGTCAAAGATCCAACCGTGCTATTAAGATGTAAGAATAACCTAATAGACAGTTCGGTAAGATACCGATCAGGTTTTCCTAAATTGGTCAGTTCAGTGAACTCATTCCACTAATGAGCACCTATGTGTGTATCTTAGTGTCCCCACACTGATGACCAATGAGATCGGTCATTCTCATCACATGAGAAGACATCACACACACTAGTCTATCCGGATTCTTGATGTCCCGTCTCAAGGATCCTATGACTAGGAACATTTAGATCACATACCTCTAGATGATCGATCTCATTATCATGATTCAATCATCATTGCATGTGATCAAGGACTTCATTACGATATATGCTTCTAATAAAAGCTAGTAACGAAGTTTTGCCTATTTAATTGAATGAGATGTTCCTAGAAATGCTTAATCATATCATATATGATTGGCTTGTAGGGCATACATTTCTATCAGGGAACACCTCCACATTGGTCGTCTTGCTATTTCATGACCATTGTCGGAGGAGAATGTTGGTCGACCACTTGAAGCAAGGTAATATTATAGCTACTTAGTATTTTTAAATTTTACACTCCAGTATAGATTTTTAACAACTTAACATTATATACTAGATGGAATCCATATGAACGAACCAAACCAAGGCATTCTTCTTTCTTGTTTTATATAAATGAGTTAGATATACAAGAAGAAAGCCAAGTACATAACTTTTTTGATCATTTCAGACTATTTGTTAGTTACCATTCCAAAACTTTTAAACATCACAATAATTTATATAATATTTTTGGAAATTGTGTGGCAACCATATTCCCAATATATCATGAATAATGTTCTACAAATTTGTATTAAAAATATGAATGTGTGGAGGGCATCTGTTCCTATCCTATGTATGTCGGTGATGGAGGTTCATGATCCTGAGCAGGTGTTACGCCATTTTGGTTATACAGAACAGCAACCCGCTAACAGAGAGCAGTATATTCGTATAGATGGACGAAGGAGGGAAAATACAAATTGGTTAGATTATTACGGCCCTTATGTGGAGAGATGAAATAATAGAATGGCACATATTTTTGTGCCAACTTATAAAGGTCAACAGATTGAAGATGTGCAAAATCAATATCATGATTGGTACTCCGAGTATGGTCTTCCATATCTTCTTGAACATTCTCATGTCGCTCCTCAACAATATTATCCTAGAGAAGTTGTTGACAAAACATTGATAAGTAATTAATTTTTACATGATA